>SJYV01042641.1:816233-887837 GCA_006410875.1 Neotragus pygmaeus
ATTCTCCAGGCAAGAATGCTGGAGTGGGTTGCCATACCCTCCTCCAGGGGAACTTCCCAACCCAGGGATCAAACCCAGGTCTCCTGCATTGCAGGTGGATTTTTTATTTTACCAGCTGAGCTACCAGGTAAGCCTGAATCAGTTGTATATATACACATATTCCCTGTTTTGGGGGTTTCCTTCCCATTTAAGTCATCATAGAGCACTGATTAGAGTTCCCTGTGCTATACAGTAGGTTCTCATTAGTTATCTACTTTGTACATTGCAATGTGTGTGTGTGTGTATGTATATATATGTATATATATATGTATGTGTATATATATATATATATATATATATGAGGGATGTGATTCTTAAGCTGAGTCTTCAAGGAAAAATAGAAATTCATTAGGAAGAAAAGAAATAAGGGGCATTTCACCAAGTGGAAGGAAAACTGTGTACAAATTCTCAGAGCCACACCATGGAAGGGTCTTTTGTAACAGCATGTATTTTTGAGTGTTTGTAGTATAGAGAGTAAGTTTGGAGGGAAGAGGTGAAGAGGAGTAGTTAAAGATGAAGCTGGTGAAAAAGTCTGGGATCAGATCATGGGAGTCTTTTATATCAGAGAGTTTAAATTCTATTTGAAAGCACTGCAGGAGTGGGTGGATATCAAAGTGATGTAGGCAGGGGAGTAACTTGCTCACATTTGTATTTCAGAAAGATCACACTGGTGGCAATGTGGGGGAAGAATTTGAGGGAGGGCAAGATTCCTGATGGGAAGGGAAGGAGGAGTTTCTGACATGTACTGACACTGAGACTGTATTTTTGAGGTTGAGTTTCTTTCAGAGAGTCTGAAATAGATTGTGTTTGTAACTGTGGTTCTTTTTCATTGAGCTGGATTGAGGGTCAGTACAAAGTAACTCTTCATTCTGGCTACTTTGTACTTAGGTTACAAAGTATGTATGTTTCTCTTGTATTTGGTACTTCTTAGCATTTTCATTCATGCATGTATTGGTTCACTCATTCATCAAATATGTATTAAATTCCTAGCAGGTGACAGTCATATTTTTGGCCATGGAAATACAGGTGATACACAAATAAGTTCTCAGGGAAGCGAGGGGAAAAATACAGGCAGACAGTAAACAAGAAAACACACCAAAGATAATTTCAGATCCTTTTATGTGCTGTGAAGTTACTAAAACAGAGTAGCATGATTGGCAGTAACTTTGGTAAAGGTAAGTTTGTCTGGTGAGGTCATTGGAAGGAAAGCTATGACAAACCTAGACACTTGCTGACAAAGGTCCATATAGTCAGAGCTATGGTTTTTCCAGTCATTGTGTATGCATGTGAAAGTTGGATCATAAAAAAGGCTAAGTGCCAAGAAATTGATGCTTTTAAATTGTGGTGCTGCAGAAGACTCTTGAGAGTCCCTTGGACTGCAAGGAGATCAAACCAGTCAATCCTAAAGAAAACCAACTATGAATATTCATTGGAAGGACTGTTACTGAAGCTCTGGTATTTTGGCCACCTGATGCAAAGGGCCAACTCATTAGAAAAGACCCTGATGCTGGGGAAGATTGAAGGCAGGAGAAGAAGGGGGTGACAGAGGATGAGATGGTTCGATGACATCACCAACCCACTGTACACAAGTTTGTGCAAACTCTGGGAGATAGTGGAGGACAGAGGAGCCTGGCATGCCACAGTCCACGGGGTCACATAGAGTTTATATGACTTAATGACTCAACAACAAAAACAATGGTTGGAGAAGCCTCTCTGAGGTGTGGATATTTGAATTGAGACCTGAATGATGAGAAAGAGGCAGCCATCTTTATTTTATTTTATTTTAATTTATAATAAAATTTTTAAATTTATTTATTTGTTTTTTAAATTTTACTTTACAATACTCTATTGGCTTTGCAGCCATCTTTAAATCAAAGACAATGTCTCCAAAGAGAGTGAACGAGTGAACCACAGGCTCAAAGGACATCAGGAATTATTTTTTCCATGTTCAAGGAAACTTTTATATCAGTGTGGCATAAATACAGTCAATGAGGGGGAGGGTAGTACTATATAAGGTCAGAAAGGGAGGTAACTGACAAGCATAATATCATTATAATCTTATAGGCCTTGGTATGAGCTGGGGGTTTCATATCATTTGTGTTATAAAGAAATCACTCTGGTTGATGCTAGTAGGAAGTGGATTGGAGTGAGACAAAAAAAGTTGTAGGGGGACTAAATGCCATTTATTGCAGATGTCCAGATGCAAGCAAGTGTGGTGGCGGCAGCAATGACAATGGAGAACAATGGAGAACAGTTGGTATATTCTGGGAGATCAAGTCAAGAGAACCTGCTGATGGATTGGATATGGGGGCAAGGGAAAGAAACCAAGAAAGAGGCTACCTTTTGTGCTCACCCGAATGTACTGTTTTGGGGCATATGAGAAGCTGAGATCAGAAAATAATTGCATGGGAAAATTAGAGTTCTGTTTTATCCATGTTAGTTTTGAGATGCTTGTTACACTTTAAAGGGAAGATGTCAAGGTTGTGGTTGGGTGAATCTGAAACTCAATGGTGAGGTTGAAGCAGAAGATGAGAATTCAAGAGTTAATGGTATTAAATTCATGATGATATGAATAACTGCTCATAAGATGTCCCCTTGGTGAAGTGATAATGGTCTCTACTAGCTCACTTTGCCAGCATGATGCCTGATATTTGGTAGAATCTCAATAATTGCTTATTGCTCTGAGCTATACTATAATGCTCCAGCAGATTAAAAATAAATATATAAGTTCCAACTACTTTGGCACTTCCTACCAAGAAGATATCTTTGTATCCAAGATAAAATTCTGGGAGGGCATATAGATAAGAAATAAAGAAGAGTCTTCTCCATTTTGTGTTTCGTAGTCATTCATGTCCTCATGGACACCTGGAGAGAAGTTTAGAAGAGTGTCACCACCACCTTCATCCTCAACCCCACCTCCAACTCTGTGTTTAGAACTTACTGGCTTCTAAAGAGAATTCAAGCATTGAATTTGTCGTCATACTACATGATTTTAAAGGCATTTCACATTCTGAAATGTTAAGCCATATAAAAAAATTGCTCTGCTTTATAACAAAATAGTCTCAGTATTCCTACATGAATTTACATCATAATGGCAGATAGTATCATGAAACTGCAGTGAACTGGGGCTTCTAACCAAATGTTGTTCATTTCCTTCTGACTATCTTGTGTTAGAAATTTTGATTTCTGTCTGAATCAAGAAATATCTATAGTTTAAAATATCATTTAGTATTTGTTCAGTAAAGTGAATTTTAGTTTGCATACTTTGAAATAAAAAATCACAAATAGTTTAAGGCATGAGAAATTAATTCTTTCCTTTCCTTTCTTAAAATACTGATTCAAACCATCTATTAATTTCTAGATAAATTCTGGAAGCCAACATTGACTCATTTTTCCTTTTGTTGGCACTCTCTAAAGTCAGTCTAATCATATACTCCTTAGTTCTCTTTCTTCTTTTATTTTCAAACCATCATTCCCTTGGATGAATGCTTTGGAAATCCAAGAAGTTGGAGAGCTTCATAGGATGTGGAAGGGGCAAGAGTCTGGTCATGACTGTATGGCTGGTCCCAAGGAAAGGTGAAAACACTGCTTGAAGTTGTCTTAATTTTATTTCTATTATGAAAAATTTTCTCATGGCTCTGCAGAAAAATTTCCAGGTAAAGTTTGCACTCAAGGCATCATTAGAGAGACTCTCACTGACTGGGCTGAGATACAACATTTTTAAAAAATTTCATTACCCAGGAAAGAAACTAAGACATCTTTTCAAATTACCTAATCATGAATGTTAGGATAAAAATTACCAATTTTGTGAAACTTTATAATAACAATCTAGATTCCATTTAAAATTAATGTCACAGATATATTAGACAAAAATATTTAGCCATTTGTTTATATGTTAATTACATTGCATCTATTTCACTATGTGTAATACCTTTTACATCATGTATAATGCATTTAAATTTATTCAGTGTGTTGCAATTGAGTTATCTCTATGGATTTCATAATTTATGTTATAAAAAAGCCTTATAACAAGATGAATTATTTGTTCCTACTCAGATTTAAAACTAATTTATGGCTTTCAAATTATAGCCTCAGAAATTAAAATTTTAGTATCATTTTAATATATTCTGTAAACAATACTTCAACACTGTATCTCGCTTTTAACTCTTGTATTATCCTATTTTCCATCATACTTTACTCGTGTTTGGTAATGACCAACATGTGCCTCCAGAGAGATCTTATTTTAANCATTTTAATATATTCTGTAAACAATACTTCAACACTGTATTTCGCTTTTAACTCTTGTATTATCCTATTTTCCATCATACTTTACTCGTGTTTGGTAATGACCAACATGTGCCTCCAGAGAGATCTTATTTTAAGATTAGAAGCACTTCGAATTTCATTTCATAAATGGAAAAGTTGAGGCTGAAGAGAGCTCCCATCTGTATCTGAATCGTTTTGTTACATACTCTCATCCTTATAGACGAAGACATTTTCGACATTGACTTCCTCAGAAGTGACAGACAGAATCAAAACAAACTGGTTGAGTTTGCAAGCATATGTATTCAACCCTAAATCCCCAGAAATGAGCATTCACCCAAAATGGCCATGTGAAATGAATAAGAAGTTACCCTAAAGGGACATGACCTCATGGAGGTAGAGCTGAGGGTGTTTCCAGCTAAGTTTGAATTTGAGCTGTGAGTTCCTTCATGAATGCATTAGTCTTTTCTGCCAACCAAGATTTCCGTTCATCACCATTTTTTTTTTGTTGTTCATTTCTATCACTGTGGCCTTCATAAAGAGAGCATAGCTAAAAATTATTTAAATTACAGAAAAGACAATGAACAGAAAAGTTGGTTTCAATAATATGACTCAGAGTATGACAAATTTTATGACTTTAAGCATTGAGAAAAACAAATTTTTCCCATTGTTCTCAGTCTTGACTATTCTTCTCAAATTAAAAAGCCAAGAGCAGTCACACAATAAAGAGACAGTAGGCAGAAGACACACTCCCCTCCCCAGAGATTAGGAGAGGCATGGTGTACCAATGTATATATAAATTTCTAGCAGGTACACAATTCTGTGCAGTGTATTACAGAAACTTGGATAGCTGCAATGGTAGAACTGTAGTTGTCTTTAAAGTCTTTGAGAAATTGCAGAATTCAAGACTGAGATTTTTTGCCACTATTATTCAAAGCTTTGATTTAGGAAAATGACATTACAGCTCAGATTGCTTAGAAAAGAACAGGTAGACAGGTATATCTCACCTGCCAATTGTAGTTATGATTTTGATGCTGAGCGGGAGCATATCTTGTAAATAACCCCTCATTATTATAAGGTCTTGCCAAGTTGTGTTTTTTTCTGGTGGTGACATGTGTCATACTGGCTCCAGGAAAAAGTGTGAAGCAGATGATACTTGTTATTGAAGACCCAGCCATTTATTAAGAAGCCTCTTTCCTTCTGCTTCAAGTTCACTTTCCAAATCTGTTCTCAAAAAAGGGACTATACCCTTACGGCAACTAAAAGTGTAAAAACCCAACAACAGCTAAAACTCTTAGACGTCTTAAGACATTCATGTTTTTATCAGAAATTGTAATCTTGAACCAAGGAAATAAAATGCCAGAGGTGCAATTTTAGAGCAGTTAATAAGCTAATGAAGAATTATTTTTAAGGAGCAAGAAAACTTTCTTCTCCTCTTAAAATTGAATCATATTAAATAAATAAACAAAAGTCAGAACAATTCATGAACATTTGATTTATATAAAATTTATATTTTTGTTTCAAACTTTTCAACATTAGTTCCACTTTCAGAAATGATATTTATGTGAGCCTCAGAAGTTTAAAGATACAGTTTTTGTGTTACAAATTTGCATTTTTTCAGTCTATCTGAAATCCATTTAAATTGTACGTTTTTCTAAATCTTGATCCTGGAAGGGAATGCAAAATTTCCTTTACATGTTGTATTATTTGAATTATTTTTGTAATTTTAGTCTTAGGACTAGAATATCATTAGGCAACCCTAAACCTAGGTCTCCTTAAGTTTAGGTCTAATGCTGTCATTGACTTGATATCTTTGTTTTTGGAAATTCTTAACCTTTTTGTGCCTCAGTTACATCCTTTACAAAACAGTTTATTTTTTGTAGGAGATACCCAAGTAGGAGATACCCACGGTGGGGCCTTGAGGGGGAAGAAGCAGACTGTGGTTACAAGAGTTCATCTGTGAGTTCGGGCTGAGTAGAGGTGGAACATTGGTGGCTATGAGCAATCGTAAAGCAGAAAGAGACTTTTTTATAATGATGTATTCGTTGTTCTAGAAAATAGGAGAATTTGTAGTCATTCAAACTCTAGGTTATTTTCATGAAAGTGTCAATATGAGGAATGAGACGATTTCTATAGACTACAATTCCATTTCTATGGTCAGAGATTTATTGCAATCCCTTTTAGTAGACCTTATGTCTTGTTCTCAGTAGAAAAATGTAGGTTTTGGTTTTCAAAACACAGGCTATGGGCTTCCCAGGTGGCTCTAGTGGTAAAGAACCCACCTGCTAATGCAGAAGACAAAAGAGATGGGGATTAGATTCCTGGGTCAGGAAGATCCTTTGGGCGAGGACATGTCAACCCACTCCAGTATTCTTACCTGGAGAATCCCAGGGAGAGGAGCCTGGTGGGCCCCTGTCCATAGGGTTGCAAAAAGTCAGACACAACTGAAGTGACTTAGTACCCATGAACCACAGGCTCCATCTTGAAAGTTGTAGCTACTTCCAATTCCAGACCTGGCAGGTGACTAAAGTTTTTTTCCACTTTACTATACCTGTGAAGATTGGGATAGTTAGCATAGGCTTTATGGAAAAGTTGAAGCTTGAATATCACTATAAACATTGGTAGGCTTTTATATAAACCCATGTTTCTGGGTTTTCTTACAACATACACATTTTTTGTTCCTTCAGATCAACTAATTAAAATTCTAATGGTTAAAGATATATTTTCAATGTCACCTTCTCCATGAAACTTTTCCTAAAAATCTTGTCTAGAAGTGGCCTCAACCTCATTTCACTTTCCACATGCTTTATTTATGTCTCTTTTCATATAGTCTTATATTGTTGGCACATTTGTTTTTCTACTTGAACAAGTATGAGCATTTTGAGAGCAGGGGTGAAATCTCATGTATCTTTGTATCACTCCTTAGCATACTATTTAGAATATGAGATTCTTAAAAATGTTCGTCATATTGAAGTTTTTCTGTTCTCCAACTTATATATCTTGAATATTTACAGTGTGCCAAGAGCTATGCTAACCATTATGTAATTCAAATCAATTTCCCTCTTTGGGCTCAGCGAAAATCAATAAAAGAAAATTTTCTAAATTATAGTCCTTAGAAGAGAGCAATAGTCACCATTTGGAATTTCACAGAGAATGCTTCAATTACAGATCAATGATTGGTTTGAACAGATTTATGTGATTCTTTTAACCTTTGTTCCAGAAGTGCTTCTGCCCCAAGTCAGTTTTCTCAAACTTCTTACCTTTGAGCCTTTCTTTACTTGCTGTCCTCGGAGGATTCTCTGATTTCAGACCTTCCCAACTTTCTTCAGTTTTCTAGGCTACTTATATTTTATCTCCATAAGTGCTATAATTTGTATAAATTTCAAATGGGTAAGGATATCAGCTCTAGTTCCCATTTTCTTTTTTTGGGGGAGGGAAAATTTATTTTGAGAATGAATATATGTTTTCCAACAAAAATTAGTTGAGCAGTAAAAAGCTGCATTTCAAATTCAGTTCAAAATGTCACCTATTATTTAGAGCAATGTAGCCCAATAAAATTTTTTTGCAGTGGTGGAAATGCTTTATATCTGCACTTTTCAGTATAGTTGCCACTAGACACTTGTGACTAATTGAGTGCTTGCATTCTGACTTGTGTGACTGAGGAGCTGAGTTTTAAATTTGATTTAATTTTAATTAATTCAAATTTAAGTAGTTATGAGTGGTTAATGGCTGCTATACTGAAAAATATAGACTCAGAACAATGGCAGATTCTATCTCACATATTTCTATAAATAAATAAAATGCCCTTGGGTAAATTCTTTTGGGAAATACTACCTATGTTATATCATCCCCCTTTTGTAGATTCACAGTGTTCACAAACATAGGAAAGCCTCTAAGAAGTCTTGTTGCAAAAACAAAACAATCTGTTTATATATACATTGCTTTCACCCAGAATTTTCCCATTTCATTGGACCATGGAATTCACACTCCCCCTCCCTCACTAATATGTTTGTGAACAACTCATGACCTCATTCTGCAGAACCCTCTCAGATAAAGTCTCATTCAGACCATCTTTCCCATCCAAAGCCTATGTTGCACCTTAAGCCAAATGTATTCCCTTCTTTATTTTAGTGGAAACATAAGATGGCTTAAGTAGTGATAAAGGGGAGCCTTTTCTGAGCTTTATAAAATCTGTTCCCAGGAGAATGGGGCCTGATGTTTGCCCCATGGGCATGAAGCTATTGAGATTCTGAAATTACCTTTCACAGAGGGGTGGGGTGGTATGTTTTCTAGTTACAGTTGTGGCTGAGGCTGGATCAAATATGGTCCCTCAGTTTGACCTAAGCCACAGGTAGATATTCCTTTTCAGGGCTGGTCAGAAACAATCCCTTACCCCCACTGGAGTCACTGTCATCCTGAGTCTACCCTCTAGTGATAATACAGGAAGGAATATGATAATGTTCAGTTGCTGTTTCCCCTTTGTCTTAATAGACCAGCTAGTGATGCTTCAGATGAAATTGGTCTGAAGGCTGAGAGCAGATCCATTATTGGGAGCATTTGCTTTAAATTATGAAATTCAGGAAGGCTTGTGGCAGAGAGGCGGCTAGTTCTGCCGCAAAAGGCACTCGCCTGTCTGTTTCTTGCATTCTGTTAAATATTTCTTATTTCCTCAGAATACACCACAAGGACCATTTGACTGTCCCCTCTGGCTTCTGCATCTTGCTTCCAGCATGAACAGACAGGTAATAACCGTTCAGCAGGGCCATTACCTCTTCTAAAGACTATTATCAAAATGGTCATTATACATAATGGAGATTATTACAGGCAGCCTGAGAGATTTTTTAGATACATCTCTCCAGTAATAGGTGGCCTTTTTTAGCCTTATATATCTGCGGGGATAATATCAGGGCACAGAATACATGACAAATGGTTATTTTTTTAGCAAAAAAAATCTGTCAACTTTTAATGTGTTAATTGGATTGCAGACTTAAATTATATTTATGCAGAAACTCTTAAAATTTAACTCTTGACAAATGACATAGCATGGCAAGAACATTCTGAGAACAGGGGTTAAAATGTATAGAATGCATTGTTCATGTTTATATTATGCAATCACATATGCAAGGATATTGGCATTAATGAATTCTTTGAGAACAAACTCTTGTATAATGAAGTAACTGGTCTGTAGTCAGCCAATCAATAAGTTTTTATAGACCTTGGGCTGCATGCCAGGTCCTGGAAATATGGCAGTTAAGAAACACAGAAATGCTTAGCTGCTTAGCAGCTTAGAGTCTAGTGGCCTGTGTACAAAAATTCAAATGTTAACAGCACCTCCAAGACAATAAAACTTCCTAGTATAGTTTCCATTTCCCCCAGTTGTTTGAATGTAAATAGGTACTGTCCTAGGTAAAAATGTGAATTCTTCTCTGAGATACACAGTTATCTACCAGATGGCCTTTCTCCTTGAAAACCATAGCTCCACCATTTTTTGATTGGTAAGATATTATTCTCAGGATTAAGTATTATTGGGCTAAACCAGTAAAATGTAATAGGATGTTAATATGGGATTCTTGGCATCTCAGGAAAAGTAATAGATGGCAAATTATCACTCCTAAGGAGGGAGGGTTCTGCTAAGTCACTATGGCCCAATTTGTGAAAGAGGTATCACAAAATTCAGTTTTATAAACTCTCACTCAACATTCCTTTATGAGAGAAAAGGGTGGATATTAAAGTGAAGAGAGAGAGTATTTTTAGAAAAGCTCCTGGAGGATCTATGGCATTTTGTTTACTCATGGTGGGGGGACCTTGCTCCTCAGGTTACACCAAGGGAGAGGATTTTGAAAGGAGCATGGATATCATGTTGTTGGTCCCCATGAGGTCGAAAAAGCAGAAGAGACTAGGATTTGACCCTTGCCCGAGAAATGGAAAGGCCAAGGGCTTTGGCTAACAAGCTGCTCTGACAGCCAAGCAAGGAAAGAGCATGGTGGCAGTGTGCAGCACTAATGGACCTCTGATGCCATTAATGTATGGATGTTTTGCCCGAGCTAGAAGGAGTCATCCAGGAAAAGGAGCTGCCCATCCCTGGAAGGAACATATAAGGGGGTTTGCCAAAAGGGCCACCTGGAAAGGCCGTGGGGCTCTAAGATAAGAGTCTCTGTAGAGAAGACCCCGAAAACCAGGTGATGAGAGGCAGGTTTTAAGGCCATATGTGGAAGAGACGTGGCATTTGTGGGTGCCTCAAAGATGTCAGCACTAGAAATTTCCTTTGCACATATTTTGTTGAGTTCTTCTGTGTCTTTTAGTTGAAATCTGCCTATTTGATACATGTGCTAAAACAATTTTCTGTTATCAGTCTTCTCTGTCTGGGCCTACTTTGTTGGAGGTTAATTCCTACTTGGATGTTGGGTATAGTCCAAATCTCTGCACTCCTCAAACTCCCACTGACTGACAGAATGTGGTCCAGTGGAGAAGGGAATGGCAAGCCACTTCAGTAGTGTTGCCTTGAGAACCCCATGAACAGTATGAAAAGGCAAAATGATAAGATACCAAAAGAGGAAGTCCCCAGGTCATTAGGTGCCCAATATGCTACTGGAGGTCAGTGGAGAAATAACGCCAGAAAGAATGAAGGGATGGAGCCAAAGCAAAAACAGTACCTAGCTGTGGAAGTGACTGGTGATAGAAGCAAGATCCGATACTGTAAAGAGCAGTATTGCATAGGAACCTGGAATGTCAGGTCCATGAATCAAGGCAAATTGGAAATGGTCAAACAAGAGATGGCAAGGGTGAACTTCGACATTCTAGGAATCAGCAAACTAAAAGGGACTGGAATGGGTGAATTTAACTCAGATGACCATTATATCGACTATTGCAGGCAGGAATCCCTCAGAAGAAATGGAGTAGCCATCATGGTCAACAAGAGTCTGAAATGCAGTACTTTTATGCAATCTCAAATAAGACAGAATGATCTCTGTTCGTCTCCAAGGCAAAACATTCAGTATCACAGTCATCCAAGTCTATGCCCCAACCAGTATCACTGAAGAAGCTGAAGTTGAATGGTTTTACGAAGACCTACAAGACCTTTTAGAACTAACACCCAAAAAGAGGTAAGCTTACAAGGTGAATGGAAATAACTAGAAACTTCCCATTTACATCCTACCTATTTAGCAGTCCTGACAAAAAGAATGCCTCTTTCAAGTAATTCCAGCAAAATCCCTCAGCCTAGTTTATATCACACCTCTGATATAAACCATTGTATTAAAAGGTTGAATATGCCAAGGGGCAAGATTTGAGATATGTGCCTAAACTTTACATTCATGGGTGGAGTTAGCTCTACTGACTGAAAGTGATTAAGGGGGTTATTCACAGGTTAACAGAAGGAAAATATGGTAAATCTGGTTATTATAACCAGAAGAGGGTTTTTTTGGAGGGGGAGGGGGCAGGAGGCGGGTAGATATATGGGTAAAAAAATGACCATGTGCAGATTATTTCTTCTTTAATGGGAGTTTGAGAAGTGCAGAGATTTGGACTATCAGTTCAGTTCAGTTGCTCAGTCATGTCCAACTCTGCAACCCCATGAATTGCAGCACACCAGGCCTCCCTGTCCATCACCATCTCCCGGAGTTCACTCAGACTCATGTCCATCGAGTCCGTGATGCCATCCAGCCATCTCATTCTCTGTTGTTCCCTTCTCCTCCTGCCCCCAATCTCTCCCAGCTTCAGAATCTTTTCCAATGAGTCAACTCTTCTCATGAGGTGACCAAAGTACTGGAGTTTCAGCTTTAGCATCAGTCCTTCCGAAGAAATCCCAGGGCTGATCTCCTTCAGAATGGACTGGTTGGATCTCCTTGCAGTCCAAGGGACTCTCAAGAGTCTTCTCCAACACCACAGGACAAAAGCATCAACTCTTCGGTGCTCAGCCTTCTTCACAGTCCAACTCTCACATCCATACATGACCACAGGAAAAACGATAGCCTTGACTAGACAGACCTTAGTCAGCAAAGTAATGTCTCTGCTTTTAAATATGCTATCTAGCTTGGTCATAACTTTTCTTCCAAGGAATAAGCATCTTCTAATTTCATGGCTGCAGTCACCATCCGCAATGATTTTGGAGCACCAAAAAATAAAGTCTGACACTGATTCCANCGAGAAACTTTCATTTTCTGGGTTTTTCCAGTTTGCCCTTTCCTTTCTTTTTCTACTCTTTGTAATGAAGTCAAGAAAAGTACTAATTATTTCCATGAGTGCCTAGGTGGGGGACATCAAATTATGGGTGCCACTGTGGTTGATATCTACACAGACGTATATTATGCTTTTCACACCTCTTTAGTTGTTCCTGGGAGAAGAGCCTGGTCAAAGTCAGAGAAGGAAGGAATATTCATACAAATGTGGCTTTTCCAGGTCACCAAGAAATGTTCAGTATGAAAAGAGCTTATGAGAGAAGCTTTTGGTGTTTTTCATTTTCCCCTCATTTCCCCCTTTCTCCCTTCTTTAAAAAATTTCGGTTGTGTATGTACCTTTATGATATCACCTGAGTAGGCCTTAAGCTCCCTGGAGACATTATAGGGAACAATATCACTGATATCATTTATTAAAAGTGAGTTATTTTGCAACTGTAATCCACAAGGCACTCTTTAAGGTGCTGGTTGTCCTAAACAATTCAGGTTTGCCTGTGTTTATTTCTCTTTCTCCTCTACCACTGCAATATTTCACAGGATACTTTGCTTCAGTCTTTGTGTGATAGTGCAGATAATCTCATCTCTTTAAATATTTCACTGAAAAGTGAACTATATAATCCATCTAATTATGGAACATTTGACTGCATTGAGAGATTGTAAGCTAGGCAGTAATGGCACGTGTGGAGAATCCAGGAAGGTGTCTGTCACAGAGGAAGTGCACAGAGGCGTCTCTCTCCCATTGTTGCTCGTCACTAAGGCGTGTCTGACTTTCTTTGATCTCATGGACTCCAGCACGCCAGGCTTCCCTGTCCTTCTCTGTCTCTCAGAGTTTGTTAAAATTCATGTTCATTGAGTCGATCCAATGCAATCGAATCATCTTGTCTTTCTTTTGACCCCTTCTCGTCCTGTTCTCAATCTTTCCCAGCATGAGGGTCTTTTCCAGTGAGTGGGCTCCTCCCATCAGGCAGCCGAAGTATTGGAGCTTCAGCTCTGTTGCAGAAGTAGATCTAAGAGAACTGTACCCACCAAAGTTTGAGTATGCCTACTATTTGAAGACTGTTTCAGAAAGTGATAATCTTCTGAAAACAAAGATAGTAAGAGTAAATTTAAATGGATTTTTTAACTTTCTGGATAATTTCTCAAAATATTATGTCAGATGGAAACAGAGACTCTCAGAGTTGCTGTTTAGGTGCCATAATCTGCCAGGCTCCTCTGTAGAGCTCCACAAAACACTACTTGAAATATAGGATTGGAACTTTTCAGGTGCAAAGGGAACTGTGTACTCAGCTGTCATCTAATGATTGTAATGTCCCTGGAAGGAGAGAATGGCACTTTCGTGACAATGAAGAATGGGAACTGGAGAGGAAGACCTTACTAAGTGTTCCTCTAAATTAGGAAGCGCATTGTCAGAGCAGACAGCTCGGTCCAGTGCATGAGACAGTGGACATGGGGCAAGATTCCTGGGTTGATGTCACGGCTCCAGCCTGCACTGCCTGTGTGATCCGTGGCACTATGGTTTCTCCTCTGAAATGGAACTGATAATCACAGAAGTTTCACTGGATTTTTCTGAAGATTGTAGGATGTAATGTACTTCTGACAATGATTGGACATATAAGCTTTCAGTATCTGTTAACTGTTCCCACGAGGCAGAAAATTCACACATCCATCTATGGAAACTGGATAGAATTTCCCTGAGATGACCTGCTTCCCTTCCCTTAATGCTCAGCTCACTGGTCAACATTATTACATCTAATCTCATCTTTGTGTGAACATGATGTGCAGTCCAAACACCACATCTAGTAGCTTCCAGGGAACAGCTGACCGCTCACACATGAATAAAGTGACCGTCCAGTTTGTACCCTGGTCTCTCTTCATGATGAGTTAATAGGTTTACATCTGCAGAATCCAATAGCATCAACGAAGAGTGAGAAATGTGAACAGACAAATAAAGATAAATAAATAGATACTGGGAGTTAGCAAAGCGGTCCACTATCCTTTTAGGTAACACTGTGCCTAAGAGCCTGCTACCCTCCTTGGCTCTGTCTGCAGCTAAACAGTTTCACATAAGCTGGTCAGAAATCTGTCATCTGTAGAGCTCTGCATCCCTATTTGTGTAGTTGTGACATTTTGTCATTTGGACAGAGATGTCACATAGTGTTTTCAACTACATCATTTACTTTCTCTTTACCTTTGTGCATTACTTCTTCATTCACTGCTTACTTTTACTTTCTAGGAATGTTCAATGAGTGGAAAATTTTGATCTCTTGAAAAATTACCGAGAAAATACATTAACTGTTCTATTCATTTCCATTTTCTGTTCCTGTTTTTGCAATAAACCTCAAAGTGGAAATAGAAAAGATTGTAGGAGCATTAGCACAGCCTTTACAAACTGAAATACAAATGATGAAGAGGTAACAATATGAAAACTGTATAAAAGTACCTAAGAATACAGTGGGTTGCTTGGACATGGCAGGACAATGGTCTGGGCTAAGAAAGGCACATTCTAATCACTTGAACACTTGGACAGGAGCAGTGGTTACACTTTATTTTATTAATTTGAACTTAGAAAAGCATCAGGATTTAAGATGGAAATGTTGTAGTCACAAATTCTGTTTAAATGTTCTAATTGTTGAACCATTTCTTTGGCATTTAGAATATTTCATTCTGTGTATCACAATTCAGATTGTATGCATGGAAAATAAAACAGAGAGGATTTTTGGGGATGAATATGCTAATCTCAATAAATAAATTTTCCATTATAATAGCAATTTCAAAAATTCAAATTTTGAAAATCTTCAGCCATCATGTAAAACAGAATTTCTATAACATCTATTGTTTCCCTGACCTAAACTAACCACCTTTTTAGAGAGCCAATTTGAGGCACAGCTAAACCAAATCCCCCCCAAAAAAGTACGTATACATATAAATATATAGTTGCATCAACATTCAAAAAACAAAGATCATGGCATATAGTCCTATCACTTCATGGCAAATAGTTGGGGAAAAAGTGGCAACACTATCAGATTTCATTTTCTTGGGGTCCAAAATTACAATGGACATGACTGCAGCCACAAAATTAAAAGACTCTTTCTCCTTGGAAGAAATTATATGAGAAACCTAGACAGTGTGTCAAAAAGCAGAGATACCATGTTGCCAACAAAGTTCTGTCTAGTTAAGGCTATGGTTTTTCCAGTGGTCATGTATGGGAGTGATTTGTATCATAAAGAAATTGAGCACCAAAGAATTGATGTTTTTGAACTGTGGTACTGAAGAAGAGTCTTGAGAGTCCCTTGGACTGCAGGGAGNTTCTGTCTAGTTAAGGCTATGGTTTTTCCAGTGGTCATGTATGGGAGTGATTTGTATCATAAAGAAATTGAGCACCAAAGAATTGATGTTTTTGAACTGTGGTACTGAAGAAGAGTCTTGAGAGTCCCTTGGACTGCAGGGAGATCAAACCAGTCAGTCCTAAAGAACATCAAACCTGAATATGCATTGACAGGACTGATGCTAAAGCTGAAGCTCTAATACACTGGCCACCTTCTGAGAAGAAACGAACCCTTTGAAAATGACCCTGATGCTGTGGAGGATTGAGGTCAGGAGGAGAAGGGGGCGACAGAGGATGAGACGGTTGCTTGGCATCACTGACTGAACGGACATGAGTTTGAGGAAACTTGGGAGATAGTGAAGTACGGGCACGCCTGGTGTGCTACAGTTCATGGGGTCACAGACAGTTGGATATAACTAAGTGGCTGAACAAAAATATATACACATACTTTTCCAATATATATTAAATAAGTATACACATGTGTATTGCTACTTTAACATAAAAGGGTGAACAGCAAATGTTTGTTGAATTGCTATCTTATCCTGTATTANTTTTTTTTTTTTTTCCTTATACTCCTTTTTCATCAGGCCACAACTTTATTCCACTCTATCTCCCCCTCTTCCAAGAAGGTGAATGGGAGGCAATTTTTTTTCATTCTTGAAGGAAAAACTGATTAACTGAAAAGTGTCAGTTTAGTGTCAGGATAGATATATATGATGGCTTTGTGTTTTGCTCATTAATGCATTGTCAGAGTTCCTTTTCCTAACCCTGGATGAAGTCTTGGAGAACTTCCATAGCTTTCTGTTTACTTATGGTTAAAAGCTGTCTAGCCCATTATCAGATCTTCCATCTCATCTCCCCTTTCTCCAGCAAGCCTTAGATTTTGTTGTCTTCACCTGTGCTCTGTTTGACCCAGCCCTTTCATGCTGGGACCTCTTCCTCCCTTCTTTGTGCCTAACCTTCTGATCTTCCCTTAACTTCTGTCTTGTTTTGGAGGAATAACAAATACTGAATGG
The DNA here is from genome assembly GCA_006410875.1 of Neotragus pygmaeus. Taxonomy (NCBI): domain Eukaryota; kingdom Metazoa; phylum Chordata; class Mammalia; order Artiodactyla; family Bovidae; genus Neotragus; species Neotragus pygmaeus. The sequence continues at coordinate 833,051 of SJYV01042641.1, forward strand.
CTACAGCAGAGACTTTTGCTGATGATGGGGAAGGAGTAACAGTACACTAGCCTCAAAGCCCATCATTTGAGCAGACTGACACCAATCCATTCATAGCTGGGTTTTGGGGTTCTAAACCAGATAGACTACGGGGAAGAAATAAAGCCTTCTCCACTTCTGCAAGTCAATTTTACTTCTACCAGGCTAGGTCAGTTACCATTGGAAATTTTCCATTCATTGCTATTAATAAATGAAATGTCTTCTAAGATTCTGCCAGTAGTCTAAGGCTCCATTTTAATTTTGATGCACTCATGAGATCTTTATATTTTTCCACTTTAAAAAGGTATTTTAGTGGTAAATTGAGAGAGAAATCTTTGCTAAGCAGATTCTATTATAAAATCAGAACACATACACATTTGTCTATAAATATGAATAAACAGAATGTCTCAGGTAACTAGACTTTGGACAGATCTCTTAGTTCCCGCTAAGGTAGCTAATTTGAAGTATATTATTTAACTTTATCCTAATGCCTTCATTCTAGATATAACAGAGCAATGATATCAGCATTTTATAATTAATAGTTTATCACACCTTATTCTTTGGAGCAGTTAAAGTTCTGCTAAACCATATTTCTTCATTAAATTTCTCTGTCTGACCTCCTGACATGTTTGGTTACAGCGGATCTTAGTTCTGTTTGGCAAATTAAAAAGAATATGACAAGACATTTTGAAAAGATTAGATGAAGAAGGATGGGTTTCCCAGGTGGTGCTAGTGACAAAGAACCCATCTGCCAACTCAGGAGATGCAAGAGGGAAGATCCTTTGAGTAGGAAATGGCAATCCGCTCCAGGATTGTTGCCCAGAAAATTCCATAGACAGGGGAGCCTGGCTGACAGTCCATGCGACTGCAAAGAGTCGAGACATGACTGGGTGACTGAGTGCAAAGAAAGATATGGACATTAAGCGATTAAGAAATAGAAGCATTTAAAGTGTTTAGTATGCAGAAGCATTCCATTTTATGAAGTGGTCAACTTTTTAGCAATCTCTACTAGAAAATGGTCCCAAATCTGGAAGTGAACAGAAGACTGTTATCCACACCTTTAGATATATTACTACAATTGTTAAATTATGTTCGAGAGCCATTGCTTCAAAAGATAGGAATTTGAGATTAAAAAAAAATTTGAAACTTGTTTTAAATTTTTGGCTTTGAAGAAGATATTGATTAAGCATCATTGAAATTACTAAGGGTGTGGGCTCTAGCATCAAAGAGATGCAGTTCAGAATTCTGGATTCTGCCTCTTCCATTGTCTGATTTGGGGTAAGCTATTTATCACTTTCTAGACCCTAGTTTCATGTGTATGTTGGACATAATAACACCTATCTCACAAGAACTGCCTTAGGTGATTATATGAGAAAATCTGTGTAAAGATTATTTTTAACTTATTAACTATATGAGAATAATCACAAATAATTTATGTCAAATATTAATTGTGAACTCTTAATTTATGCCAATATTTTATTCTTTAAAGATATTGAATAAGTGAGTCTTACACAGTAACTTCCTGAGCTTTCTAAATTTGTCTGAAATCATACTCTTCACAGAATTGATCATGATCTCAACATCCATACTTGGAAGAAACTTCAGTAAAATTTCAAAATGCCCCATCAATGAATTATGAAAAGAGCTATTAATTGTCCTCTATATTAATATCCAGCCCTGGAAACATGAATAAACCTTTAGTATTGTATATCACCAGTTACACAGTGGGCTATAGCAGTTTTAGGACCACCTGCATATTTACATGCTTGAGCAAGAAACAGATAAAACAGAGAGTGGATATTATAGACTCTAGTCATTCAGACACAGCTCTTGGTGAGTTATCCTTCTTCCACTTCCTTTTGGCCCAGATAGCTACCCTCTTTCCTACCTATTGTGCTGGAAGTTGATTATGGGGGTCCAAGCTCCAAATCCTTGTTTTATTGGATTTATATTTTAGCATTATGAAGTATAGCATTTATAGTATTAAAAAATCTGCCGATATATTGAAAGCTGCTTTGGCCATGAAAGAACCTGTACTTTCAGAGATGTGGAGAAAAGACTAATAAAAGCTAGTGAAATAAGGACATATGTATGGTTAGATCAACTCTGACTTTAGGGCATTGGGCACATGTGGGCCACCAGCCCAGGAAAGCAAGATATACAGACTTGTATGGATCTGATTTCATTCTGGACACTTTCACTAACCATCTATGTGTCTTTGGGGAAGCTAAAAGAGTTCTGTGAGCCTCTGACTTCTCAGGTATAAAATGTCAAGGGGTATAATTCTGGGAGTCACAGAAACTGGGCTTAAATTGTGGCTCTTCTACTTAACAAACTGTGTGGACAAGGTATTTAAAATTTGAGCCTCAGTTGCCTCCAGTGTCAGATGGGGATAACAATAGGATTTAACTTTATGAGGATTAAATGAGTTAATACATTTAAATACAAGTAAAGTACCATGCATGTAATAATGCACATTATATGTGAGTTAATATTTTAAGTGTCTGGTTGAATTAAAGAAAAGAAAAACCCCTAGGCAGATCAGTACTATGGAGAAAGTGTTTTCTGTGCCTCCAATCTCCTTTTCATTCTCACCACATCAGGAGAATCGTGGCTCCCCCAAATGTCCATGCCTTAATTCCTAGAACCTATGTATTAAGTTACAAGGAAAAAAATTTTTTTTGCGTAGTCAGAAAGGGTGTAAACTAGCCAACGTCTTGATTTTGGCCTTGTGAAACCTTGATGAGAAAAAGCAGTTGAGCTAGCTTATACTTCTGTACAACTGTGAGGTAATAGATTTGTGTTGTTTTTAATGATTGCGTTTGTGGCAGTTCGTTACAGTGGCAGAAAACTAACATACTACCTGACCCCCCTGCAGACCCTGTGACAGTTGGCTGAAACTTCAAGGATATTTCAAAGGATCACCTGGAGAGGAAAGGTCTGTGTAAGATAGTTGGAGAGACTTAGGAATATAAAGAAACTTATCAGAAGGATGCAGTCAACATTACATAAGCAGGAAAGGATAGGATGGAGAGTATATTCTTCATCTACATAGAGTGAGATTTGAGGAATTTTAAAACTTAAAGCAACATTTATGAGTCTACTTTTATCTCCTTGTTTTAAGATAAAGAAACTGAAGATCAACTTGCCAGTGAACTTGCCCTAGGTAAAATATCCAGTTAAGTATTTGTTCCAGGCTAAGATTGGTCAACTAGATTTTTGTGATGTCCTCTTTTTACTCTATGTTCTATTTACACCTCACTGATCCCAGTCATGTGATGAAGCATAGACCAGCAAAATGCTGAGGGAAGTGGCTAGGAATGTCAACAGTGTTTTCCTTTTCAACCGGGAAACTTGAAGACCAGCTTCTTTAAAAATAGGATTTTACGTATGAATGTGCATATGGCTTCATTTACCCTCCAGATAGGGCTTATGCATATGGAATCCTAGCATAATTATATTGCTTAAGCATTCTGCTTTGTCTATAGGCTAACATGGTCATAGGTAAAAAGAAGTCATTGAAACATCAGATGAGGGATTAGGTTAGGTGATTGCCAAGATCATTTCCTATCCTAGAATCATTAAGAGCACTCAGGTAGTGATTTATGTTGGCTTAGAAGGATGCCATCCAGACCTTGACCAGTGTTTAAAAACAATTTCCCAGCCAGCAATGCAAATAGATAATTCCACAAGTTGGCCATGTTTCTGGTACATCATCCAGAAAATCACCAGGCAGACATGTCACTGCATCATAGAACCTTCACCCCGGTTCACATAGGTGAGATGTATGACAGCAGTGGACGACAGAGGAGCTATTTTTCTCTTTGTAGTGTTGAAAGTCTGGCTTTATTTTTGCATGCTGTTAAAATCCAAATAGATGCACATGTAACATGTTAATGCGTGGGATTTTTTTTTCTGTTGCTCCAGAATTGGTAATGTGGCTCAGTGTTGAAGAGGGTCCAGTATCCCTTATTTAAATGAAGACACCCAACACTGGACTAGAAACCTCTCCAGAACTTAATAAGAAGCAACCTGACCTTCTCATTCAGCCATCTCCTCAGCCCAAGTTGTAAGAATAAGACTGTGTGTATTAGTTCCCTAGCGCTGTCATAACAGAGTACTGCAGATTGAGTGGCTTATACAATGGAAATTTATTGTCTCATAGTTTCTAGAGGCTGAAAGTTGAGATTAAGTGTTGGCAGGGCGTATTTCTTCTGAGGTCTCTCCGACCTGTAGGTGACCGTCTTCACATGGCCTTTTCTGTGTCTTCACATGGCCTTTTCTCTGTACTGTACCTGTTTCCAAATTTCCTCTTCTTACAAGGACACCAGTCTCACTAGATTGGGGCCCACCCTAATGACCTCATTTTACCTTAATCTATCTCTTTATATACCCTATATCTAAATGCAGTCATAGTCTGTATGACACAGGTATCAGGGCTTTAGTGTGAGAATTCTGGGCCAACCCAGAGCAATGGGGAAGGACAAGGGCATGGCAACCCACTCCAGTATCTTTGTCTGGAGAAGCCGCATGGGCAGAGGGGCCTGGCAGGCTATAGCTCATGGGGTCGCAAAGAGTGGACTAAGAAACTAGGCACATATGAATACAGAGGCAGTGGCCTTGTTGTTTGGAATTTTTAAAGACTGTATTTTTACTTAACTTTCACCTGTTTGGGAAAGATCAGAAGAGAACCACAGCTGTTAGCATGGCTACACATAAAGGACTATAGAGGTGAAAGGATACATCAGATATTCTTGGACTGCCCAGGTGACATCTAGGCAACCTAGTGGATAACACAACCCAGGGAAGGATTNTCACCTGTTTGGGAAAGATCAGAAGAGAACCACAGCTGTTAGCATGGCTACACATAAAGGACTATAGAGGTGAAAGGATACATCAGATATCCTTGGACTGCCCAGGTGACATCTAGGCAACCTAGTGGATAACACAACCCAGGGAAGGATTTGAAGGTATGCATCATTGTCGGGCTGCTTAAATCATACACACACTATCTTTGTTAATGATTGTTAACAAGAGTAAATTGGTCCTCCAGGATACAATTAGAAATTTTAGTTGTAACAATTGAGAGGAAGCACTACTGTATCTAATGGGTAGAGGCCAAAGATGCTGCTAAACATCCAACAATGTACAGGGCAGGCTATGCAACAAAGAAGTATCCAAGTCAAAATTGAAATAGTGCTGCTGTTGAGAACCCTGATTTATGTGAACCCCACATTGGCATATGCTACCATATTGGCATGGGCCATCATCATTTCACAGAACCAGGCTGCATCAGAGGGAGACCAGCGATGCCTCTGCATTGCTGGCAGGTGACCCAGTACATAAGAATATTTTTGCCTCCTTTGTTTATCCTCCTAGGACTCAACCTTAAGGACTGAGATCAAGGGGAAAGAAGGGAAAGGAGTTACCAGAAGGGCCCCACATTTTCCCATTCTGCAGTTCAGGGACATGGTGGAGAAGGAAGACTACAAAAGCAGATCATGCCCTCCTCTCCTTATTAGGCTCCTTGAACCTCTGATCTAGTCTGTGATATAAGAAGTAGTTAGTTTTGAATTAAATATGAGATTGAAATATTAACTAGACTAGGTTTTTATTATTGTTGTTCAGTCACTTAGTCATGTCCAACTGTTTGCAATCCCATGAACTGCAGCACGCCAGGCTTCCCTGGGTTTTTATAAGTACCTAGAAAACTATGGATCTGCCTCAATGTCCTTAAGCACTGGGGAGGGAAAACTCAGCAATGGTGAACCTAGAAAGAGTGATGATAAGAAATAAAGTAATTTCTTGGTTATAGCCCAATAACTTGAAACTCTTATTATAGGAGAAAATGTATAATATAAAGATGACCTATACCTGTATGCAGGTTTGCACACATGCCAGTCAAGATCTTGCCTTGTGATGCCACCAATAGATGATGCATTCCAAAGAAAGACAACCAAGTATTTGCTCAACTCAGTATCCTAAATTTTTTGAACCATAAGTGGGTGATGATTTTTAGAAGTGTAATATCATACTTATTCATCTGGCCATGTGATATAGAGAAAAGAGTATCTGTTTTGGAGTGAGAACATCTAGGTCCACTCCATAATTTAGCTACTTACTCAGCTGAGGATGTGATCTTTGCTTGTTACATAACTTCTCTTTGAGTCCCATTTTTCCATCTTCAAGGTGGATGAATGTAGGTTCTATCATTACTCATAAAGTCTGTTTAGAGTTTACTTGAGGTGAGGGAATAAGTCATTATTTCTTCCTGATTTAGCAAAATGTTTTCATACTCATGATTCAGTGATAGCTACTATTTACAGAGTACTTTTCTATATGATTTTATTTACATAATTTTCAAAACCAAGCAAAACTGATCTATAGTGATAAATTTTCAGCATGCTATTTACCTTTGGCTGGACAGGGTCATGAAAGGGTAGCTTCTGAAATGCTGGTAGTATTTTCTTCCTTATCTGGTAGGTTGTGCATTGATCTCCAAGTTTGCATTTCAATAAAATGTTGACTTACAAATATTTTGACCACCTTTAAAATTATCATTGCCTCAAGTGCAGTTCCTGAAACCAGAGTTAAAATAGGCAGTTTCTTATGATATTTTAAAAATGCCCCATATTCTTTTCTGAGTAGTCTTGAAAACTGGGTAGGAAATTTAGTCCTAATTTGCTTTATAACCAAAGAACCATGAAATGCTTTTGATTTTAACAGGAAAGGTGGTACAGTTTTGGAGTCATTTGACAGATTATTGTAGAAGAAACTGTGAAGTCTGACATTGTTTCTTCCCTACGTTCCCTGGGTTTTTATTATTGTTGTCAGTCACTTAGTCATGTCCAGCTCTTTGCAACCCCATGAACTGCAGCACGTCAGGTTTCCCTAGGTTTTTATAAGTACCTAGAAAACTGTGGATCTGCCTCAATGTCCTTAAGCACTTTTTCTTTCCTATCTCCTCTGAGCTCTTTTCTTCTGATGTAATTGTCACTCAGGGGAGCCTAGTACAGTGTCTGTCTGCTCTGCTGCTGTCAGGAGAGCAGGCATTTGGGGAGTGAGCATTCACTAAAACTGGGGGACTGATCTGTTACCTCATTGTGGAAACAGGGAACNCGCTCACTTCCCAGTTTCTGGCAGCTCTTCTTTTAATTTTACATAGTCAGGGTGAAACATTTACCTTCCCTTCTGAAACCATAATTATTATGAGCTTGGTCTTTAGCTTTTACTGAAGGCTGAAAACCAATAAATATTATTTGTTTTTATGGCTATGTACATATTATTCACCGCAAATTCAAATAAAGGTGTTGGATTGCATTTCCTTCTTTTTATGTCCAACATTATAACATTATTGCCATTTGAGGAAGAATGTTTCTAGTGTCAAAGTCAAATGGGTTTGCTTTTATTACAGTTTTGCTTCATTTTTAACATGACTCATATTTAAACAGTGGCTTTTTTGGATAGCTCTTCTTTCTTCTGTCTTTGCTATTTTGTTGTCTTTTAATAAATGAATTTATTATCTTATTGCATTCTTTTGCCCAGTGGTTATTGAAATAAAAGTGACTTTTTATACTGTTACCAAAATTATCCAACCTCATTTTGTGCATAAGCAATACTTTCTTCTCAAAGAAAACCCTCCTAGAACATATTGACTCCTTATTGTATCTGGGCTGGTTGCTCTTTTAATCTGCTTACAACTTCAAAGTTGTTAGCCCCACAAAGTGTCTTGTACTCTTGGGGTAATTTTTTTCTTTTGGAATCCTGTGTCTTCCCTTTTTCAGTTTCAACTTTATTTTGTATTTATAGTACATGTTCATTTTTTGTCAGATTCATGAACAATGCTGGTTTATCAACCTTCTGCACAGAATCCAAATATACCTTTATATTTTTCTCTGTGCTTTGAGTGTTATTTAGTATTATCATAGAATTTTAGGTCCAGAATCTTGTGCAACTTTGAATGCATCTTTATCTTCTAGCATTCAGGCTGGCTGGTACGAGGTTTGATGTTAGTCTGATTATGTATCTACTTAATTGTTTTGTACATGAAGCAGATTTTGGTTCACTCTCCTGGAGGCTGTTTGAAGGCAAGAGCAGTTGCCCGGCCAGTGATAATTTCATCTGAATCAGGCCTGCAGGAGTGGAGTGCAGAACTGTGAGAGAGCCAATCTGAAGGTGGGCTCTGTGTGATTCAGTAGCTCTCCTTTTGTAACTTGGCTTCATTTCTCAATTTTCCTGAAAAGCTTGGCTAGAACTTTTCATTCTTTATGCACTAATGATCAGTGAGGATTATGGAACACTCGTTATTTACTGAAGCATGGCATGGCTAAACGGAAGAGAACAAGATATCCAGCGTTTGTTTTTAAGGATTTTGGATCCATCAGAGATAAAATACATTTGACCTAAGGCTTTGTCTTCTAGAAATAGTTTCTAGTTTGAATTCTGTTGTATTTATTTTCATCACTGAAGAGCCTGAAGATACCCACAAGTTACAGGTAAAATAGATATTGTTATTGTTATTGTTACCGTATTGTTACTTTATAAAATAGTTGTCTGATTTCATCTATAGGCAACTTGACAGATGTTTATTGTGATTGTAAATTTGAGTTTTGAAAACCCAGTGGTAAGCCCAACTGGTCAGATGAGTTATACGAGAAGGGCTGGCCCTATTTTAAAGTTTATCTATACTTACTGAAACTTAAGAGTTTCTAGTCTATATCAGATCTAGACCCATCCTTGTTCAAATGCAGATTTTCCATAGGGCCTAGATATAGAGCTTTTGAAGATGTGGGCAGATATAATCTGATATACATGAGGTAAATGGAAGGCAAGAATTGTTCATGTGTTTGAGAGAAGACATGGAGTAACAGTTTCTTAGCTATTAAATCTTTGAGTGGAGGTTTGTGACATAAATAGATCAGGCTACTGAGAAGGGGATAAAACCTCTTTTATTTGTATAACTCGGAAAATAATAGCCCCTATGCAGGAGGACATTCTGAGTGTGTCTCCTACTGACACCATGGTTCTGCCATATTCTGAAATATTTATTTAAAAAGTTTAGAATCATCAATAATAGTTACTTGATGGAGGTTTGTGGAAATATGCTCTTTCAGCTCTGAGAACCGTGTGGTTCTATTCAGCTAGTTATTATCACAAATAATTAAGGTCAAAAGCACCATTGATGCTTACTTTTCCACAGTGCATTAAAAATAATATTCTTTGTCTGAAAGCTGCTAAATCTGGTATACCACTTTGAATCCTTCTAGTGCATTAGTGGGTCAGACTTCTGTGATGGTGGCGCTATGTTTGAATGACCTTTGTGCATAAAATTAAGTGATGGCAATAGGCAGAATAATCTCAGCCTCTGTGTTCTAGAATTATGGGTCTATAGAAGGCCGCAGGAACCAGACCATTGAGATAACTTAATCAAATGCGAGAGGAATTTTTATCTGAAAGGTACTTTTGTTTCCATTTCTTTGTGTCCAGAGAGTATCTACAGTTGGGAAGATAAACAAAGTACAGGAACAAGAACAAGCTGCAGTAATTTTCTCTTCCTTTGATGAAGCCCTTGACTCACCTTGTTGCTTTTTATCTGCCAAGCAACTTAAGCTAAACAAGCTATCATATTTTCTAATTGTTATCCATGAATTTTATGTGCTAATTATTCTCTATGCAATTTGTCTTTTCTTTGTTCATTTCTATCTCCTTCATGTCCTTCCTCTTTCTTTCTCCTATTTCCCTCATAGTTTTCTGTTCATTCATTCCACATGCACCTGTGGGTGATGTTCTGTGAATAGAGCACCATGTGATGTGATGGATACAGAAGTGGATAACATAAGGCTGTAATCCTGAAGGATGTCACACCCTGGTTTGTGAGGCTTAGAAGATAATATTTAGAAATTACCTTTGTCTTTTCAGTCATTTCAGTACTTTGGAGGTGGAGCTTATCTTTTGTATATATAGTTAAAGATACATAGATGAAAGCAAAGTTGTTAACTGCATGGGCTTGAGGTTTGTAGTACAGACTCTGGCCCCACCTCCTGCTTTCTCTGTATGCTCTTCTCCCATCTGTGGTCCTAAGTGACACATCTCTATGATACCTCCTGGCTTCCTCTACTTGAAAGCTCATAGTTCAAAGCTATGGTTAGTTATCTTTTTTTTTTATTTTGGTCGATGTCCTCCCATATTCATTGGACTTACTACTATCATTATTTAAAGAGGAAAGCTCAGCTTAATGCACAGAGAGAAAAGAATAAATAGCTACAGAATTTCAATTCTGATTTTTACAAGTTTTCTCAATCATTCTTTGAGAAAGTACAAGATGGATAACACCCCTTGATGCTGCTGGATCTCTCCGGTTGAAAAAAGACATTCATTTCTGACACTTAAAAAAGTGTGTCGTTTGGTAGCAAGAGACTTTTTATGTCCTATTCCTGGATCCTCTAGGCACTTTTGGTTGCAAAGCTTCCTCAGAGCTGCTGAGCAAATCTCCAGGGCCCTGGCTTTGTGGGCCCAGTGTGGGCCTCTCTGGTTTTCAGCAAAGTGACTGATGATGGCACTGTTCATCATGCCAGCTCTCTCCAGAGCATAAGCAGAAAGGCACCTCATGTTCAGTTCAGAACCGCAGAATCTTCATGCAGATCTATTCTGACGTGACTTCGACAGCAAAATAATTTTCAAAATGTTTTACGACCCCAGGCACCTCTAAAATAGCTTCACTTGTCACTTCTGTAGCCTCAAATCAGAATTAGACTAATATCAGGGGGATGGCAGCAGCACATTAGCCTGTCAAGCAGGAAGATCTGAACTTACGGGGAATACTGCCTGCTCTGGAGATAGAAACTGTGGAGGAAAGATCATTTAGCAAATCGACGTTCACTACTAGGTTCATATGGACTTCAAGTTGGAAAACAGTTGAGAAGGGATAAGAATTTTATAATCCTGATTTGCATAGCATTTTACAGTTTATAATATATCCCTGTTTTCTCTTTTTATTCTCATCATAGGCCTATTAGTGGGTAGTGGTTATTGTCTCCATGTTAAAGAAACAGCCTCGGACAGGTTCAAGACCTGCCCCAGACACAACTGGAATCATTTGCACTTTGTAAGGTGACTTTTACTCACCACTGCATCCTGAATAAATAAACAGGGGTACATAATTTTATTGTATTTTACTGTATCGTGCTTCATAGATAACTTCATTTTCTACAAATTGAAGATTGTGGCAACCCGCTGGCAAGTGAGTCTGTTGATGCCATTTTCCCAGTAGCATTTGCTTGCTTTGTGTCCCTGTGTCGCATTTTGTTAGTTCTTTCACTATTTTCACACTTTCTATTGTTATTGTATTGGTTATGGTGACCTGTGATCCATGATCTCTGTTATTGTTGTAGCTGTTTTTAGGTACCATGAACCATGTCCATATGTGACAATGAACTTAATCGATAGACGTTGTGNTGTTAGTTCTTTCACTATTTTCACACTTTCTATTGTTATTGTATTGGTTATGGTGACCTGTGATCCATGATCTCTGTTATTGTTGTAGCTGTTTTTAGGTACCATGAACCATGTCCATATGTGACAATGAACTTAATCGATAGACGTTGTGTGTGTTCTGACTGCTCCACCAACTGGCCATCGTTGCCTGGCTCTCTCCCTCTCCTCAGGCCTCCCTACTTCCTGAGACACGACAATATTGAAATTAGGCCTATTAATAACCCTACAGTGGCCTTTAAGCATTCAGGTAAAATGCAGAGTCACACATCTCTCACTTTAAATCTAAAGCTAGAAAGCTAGGCTTAGTGAGGAATGCATGTCAAAAACTGAGACAGGCTGAAAGCTAGGCTTCTTGCACAAAACATTTAAGCCAAATTATGAATGCAAAGGAAAAGTTCTTGCAGGGAATTAAAATTGCTTCTATAGTGAACATGTGAATTACGAGAAAATAAAACAGTATTGTTGCTGATATGGTCTGGATAGAAGGTCAGACAAGCCACAACATTCCCTTAAGCCAAAATCTAATCCAGAGCAAGACTATAACTCCCTTCAATTTTATGAAGGTTGAGAAAGGTGAGGAAGCTTCAGAAGAAAAGTTCTGAAGCTAACAGGTTGATTCATGAGGTTTAAGGAAAGAAACTTTCTCCACAACATAAAAGTATAGGATGTATGTATACATATGTATACCTGTGGCTCATTCACGTTGACATATGGCTGAAAACAGCATAACACTAAAAAGCAATTATCCTCTAGTGGATAAAAAAAATTACAGGATGAAGCAGAAAGTACTGATGCAGAAGCTCCAGCAAATTATCCAGAAGATCTGAGATAATTAATGAAGGTGGCTACACTAAACACATTGCCAATGTACACAAAACAGCCTTCTTTTGGACGAAGATGATATCCAGGACTTTGATAGCTAGAGAGGAGAAGTCTACTGGCTTCAAAGCTTCAGAGGAAATTGAAGCTAGCATTCGTTTACCTTTCTGAAAATCCCAGCGCCTTTAAGAATTATGCTCAATTTACTCTGGTTTTGTTCTGTAAACAGAACAACAAAGCCTGGATGATAGCACATCTATTGATATTAGGCTTTCCTGGTAACTCAGATAGGAAAGAATCTTCCCTCAGTGTGGGAGACCTGGCTTTGATCCCTGGATTGGGAATATCTGGGTCAGGAAGAGCCCCTGGAGAAGGGAATGGCTAACTGCTCTAGTATTCTTGCCTGGAAAATTCCACGGACAGAGAGTCTGGCAAGCTACAGTTCATGGGTTTGCAAAGAGTCTGACATGACTGAGTGACTAACACTATTGACATTATGGCTTACTGAATATTTTAAGCCCAACTCTTAAAGACTTACTGCTCAGAAAACAAGGTTCCTTTCAAAAAATTACCACTCATTGACAAGGCACCTGGTCACCCAATAGCTCTGATGGACATATACCAAGAGATTAATGTTTTCATGCCTGCCAACACAACATTCATTCTTTAGCCAATGGATCAAGGAGTCATTTTGACCTTCAAGTCTCATTATTTAAGAAACACATTTTGTAAGGCCATAGCTGCCATAGATAGCGATCCTCCCGATGGATGTGGACAAAGGAAATTGAAAACTTTCTGGAAAGGATTTACCATTCTAGAAGCCTTTAAGAACACTTGTGATTCATGGGAAGAGGTCCAAATATCACTACTAAGAAGAGTTTGGAAGAAGTTGATTCCAGTCCACATGGATGACTTTGAGGGCTTCAAGACTTCAGTGGAGGAAGGAACTACAAATGTCCTGGAAATAGCAAGACACTGAGAATTAGAAGTGGAGCCTGAAGATGGGGCTGAATTGCTGCAGTCTAGGCAATCCACTCCAGGACTATTGCCTGGAAAATCCCATGGACAGAGGAGCCTGGTAGGCTACAGTCCATGGGGTCACAAAGAGTCGGACACAACTGAGCGACTTCACTTCACTTCACGATAAAACTAATGGATGAGGAGTTGCTTCTAGTGGATAAGCAAAGAGAATAGTTTCTTCAGATGGAATCTACTCCTGGTTAAGATGGTATGAAGATTCTCGAAATGAAAACAAAGAATTTAGAATATTCCATAAACTTATTTGATAAAGCAGTGGCAGGGTTGAGAAGATTGACTCCAATTTTGAAAGAAATTCTATCACGGGTAAAGTACTATCAAATAACATTGCCTGCTACAGAGAAATCTGTCTGTGAAAGGAAGAGTCAACTGATGCAGCCAAACATCATGGTTGTCTTATTTTAAGAAATTGCCTGGGAGTTCCCTGGTGGTCTAGTGGTTAGGATTTGGTGCTTTCACTGCTGTGTCCTGGGTTCAGTCCCTGATCAGGGAACTGAGATTCTACAAGCCATGGAGTGTGGTCAAGATAAAAAAAATGTCAGAGCCACCCCCCAAACTTCAGCAACAATCAGCCATAGACATTGAGGCAAGACCCTTCACCAGCAAAAATATTATGGCTTGNAGTCCCTGATCAGGGAACTGAGATTCTACAAGCCATGGAGTGTGGTCAAGATAAAAAAAATGTCAGAGCCACCCCCCAAACTTCAGCAACAATCAGCCATAGACATTGAGGCAAGACCCTTCACCAGCAAAAATATTATGGCTTGCTAAAGGCTCAGATTATGGTTAGCATTTATTAACAATAAAGTATTTTTTTAAACTAGGATACATACTTTTTTTAGACATTAAAAAATGCATGACACAATAGACCAAAGAGATGTTATTAATGCTATTATACACTTAATAGACCAAGGAGACTACATGTCATGTAAACTTAACTTTGACATGCACTGGGAAACCAAAAATCCATGTGAATAACTTTATTTGACATTTGCATGATTGTGGCACTCTGGAACCCAACCCTCCATATCTCCAAGGCATGCCTATAGTTGGTACTTAAGTAATTGCTAAATAACTTACATAGAAGCTGAGGCAGAGCTTAAATCTAGGCCTCTTCTTTCTTTAGATGGAGTGTTGATTGCTTTTCTGGGGGTAAAAAGGAAATTTCAAAGTATAGTGTTGCTGTGAATGGGATTTTGCTCCAGAGCAGTAGGGGGCCTAGATGCTCTCTGGGGCTGAGATGTAGGGAAAGAGAGTAAGAGGTAGGACAAGCCTGTAGATGAGAATCAGGTGGACAGGTAGACTTGGGTGGCAGAAAACTAGCCTAGTGGGAAAAATCCATGTCCAGAGTCCAAAGTCTACAACTTGGGTCAGCCAGTCTATGAGACTGGCATTTAGGTCATTTCTCCCCATTTTACATATGAGAAACCTGAGGCACAGAGAAACATTTTCACAAAGATCACCTTAAATTGTGGACTGATTTCCTCTTAAAGCCCAGGTTCTTGTTGACTACACTGCCCTGCCTCTGTTGGAAACTGTCTTCACCATAGTTACATAGAGATTAACTAAGTGAAATCCAATTCGTCATTTGAGTCTTGTCGGATATCTAGTGCAGGAGACAGATGCCTGAGTCACCAACCGTGTGATCCTTGCCGTGAGCGGTGAGAAAGGAGCATGCAGTCGGGACCTGTGATGAGCTGACACTGGAAGGAGAGTGGGTGCCCCAGGCAGGAAGAGATCATAGCCTGGGAGAGGAAACAGCCCCATCCTCAGAGTGACTGGAGGGTTAGAAGGTAGATGAGAGCCCCATCAGGAAGGGCTGGTGCTGTCTCAGCCTGGAGTTTGGACTTGACAAGGAAGCATAGGAGCAGCTGCTGGAGAATTGTCTGGAGGGAGTTGCTTTGAAAAAAATGTGCATTTTAGAAAGGCCTCTCTTCCTAATTTCTTGGGAGTACTTGTGATTTTTGAGGGGAGCTTTGGAACTCCTCATTTTGTAGAAGCACTGTATTTAATAAAAATATTTCTAAGCTACAAGTTGTGATGCCCAGAGAGACATTTAAATGCATAGTAAATAGTTGTAAATGAAGGAGGACAACACATATAATTAATGTGGATGAGCCTATACACATTAAGGGGTTCTCTTTATTCCTGAAGGCAGGGTCTTCAGCCCATTTTTAACCTTTTGTTTTTGCTTTTAAAAATCCTGTAGGGTATTAAATGCTTCAAAAGGCCAAAACAGTATATTTGTCTATAATAAGGAAGAAGACCATTTTCTGATCCATGTAAATATCCCGTATTGATTTAAAAATTCAGCCTGACAGAGTATAAAGCAGATATTTAAAATGTGCACAGTGCATGAAATTACCTCACATTACTAGTAAATGCATGCCTTGTAGCAATTATGTCACTTATGCTTACACTAATTAAGTGTTGATGTGTGAGCCGTAAGTTGCAATGATGTTGTTAACTAATATACATAAATATTCCCTTTAAACTGTAATTGCACTTTGCCACGATGGTAAAAGAAGGCAAGCTCAATTTAGGAATTATTAGGACTGTTCTTTGAGAAAATGTAAACGAAGACTGGAAAAGGGTGAGTTTGTATCCAGAGAGCTGCTTCAATTATAAGAAGGGGAGGAGGGGTGGAGAGGGGTCCTCCCTGGAAGGACTCCAGGAGTCTAATGTACAAATCTATGGAGAACATTTGCATATTCTTTCTCTTTTTGAGACACTGATGATGTCCAAGGACATGGCAACAGTGGCATGGACTGCGTTTTTCAAGTTGAAGAAGTCGACTTCATGACCATACTGTCCCCTGCAGAGAGACACTGCACTACATTTCTGCCATAAGAACTTAGCTGATCTCCAGGAAGTGTGTGGTAGTGTACCCATCTGCTGAAGTGAAGATTTAGGATGCCCAACCTGGATGTGATTTTATTTTTAACTCTAAAAATATAAGCCCTGTTTGCTCCCTAGGAACTGAGGCCCAGGTAGCCTAAGAAGGGAGGTGTTATCCTGAATTGCTTGTGCTGCTGCTGCTGCTAAGTTGCTTCAGTCATGTCCGACTCTGTGTGACCCCATAGACGGCAGCCCACCAGGCTCCCCCGTCCCTGGGATTCTGCAGGCAAGAACAATGGAGTGGGTTGCCATTTCCTTCTCCAATGCATGAAGGTGAAAAGTGAAAGTGAAATTGTTCAGTCGTGTCCAACTCTTCGTGACCCCGTGGACTGCAGCCTACCAGACTCCTCCATCCCTGGGATTTTCCAGGCAAGAGTATTAGAGTAGGTTGCCATTGCCTTCTCTGAATAGCTTCTGCAACCAGAGCTAATACAGAATGGGGAGGCTTCTGTGGTTTGGAGTCAGAGAGCTCGGATTCAGTAACTGGGTATCCGAGCCCTCAGGGACACATAGTCTTCTCATTCTGTGGCCAATAATGACCCCCCCTGGAAAACAGTAAGGTAATTATCTAAAAGTATTTTTCCCTCTGCCAAGAACAAAAGAAAGACCAAGGCCCCTTACAGAGCTTAAAGTTTGTTGACTCATGCTAAGAAGGAAACGAGAAAAGAGGGAAAGGCCTGGTTATAATTATCAGCAACAGCATCTAGGGTAACAGCTGTCATGCTGGCAGCACTGGCCCCTACTAGGGCTAAAGCAGGAAGTGTATGGTAAAGATCTGAGCTCTTCTTGCTTCACTTTGGCCTCTAATTTTAGAGTTTAGTTTGTCAGTTGAGATTTTAACATAAGGTGATGTGAGAAACCATTTTCATGCTATTTTTACTTAAAATTTCCTCCCCTCCCCCAGCTTTATTGAAATCTAATTGACACATAACATTGTGTAAGTTTAAGGTTTACAACAAGTAGATCTGATGCATGTATAAATTGAAAATGATGACCATCATTGTGTTAGCTACCACCTCCATCTGGTCATGTAGTTACCAATTTATTTATTTATTTATTATTTTGTGGTGAGAACATTTGAGATCTACTGTCTTAGAGCATTCATGTATATGATACAGTATTATTGGTATTATTATAATATGACAGTGTCGTTGTTTAGTCGCTCAGCTGTGTCAGACTCTTGCAACCCCATGGACTGTGGCTTGCTGGGCTCCTCTGTCCTTGGGTTTTCCCAGGCAAGAATACTGGAGTGGGTTGCCATTTCTTTCTCCAGGGGATCTTCCCAAACCAGGGATCAAACTTGTGTCTCCTGTATTGGCAGGCAGATTCTTTACTATTTAGCCACCAGGGAAACCCCATGATATAGTATTATAAGCTGCAATCACCATGTGCTGTATTAGATCCCCAAATTTGTTAATCTTATAAGTGAAAGTTTGTATCCTTTGAGCAAAGTGATATCTCCCCATATCTTGAAGTTTCTTAATTATGAGACTTGTGTGACATATAATCTCTGCTTAGAATAAGATTATTAGTATCCAGGAAGATTACTTTTAGGTGAAGTCACTTTATCAAGATGTATTTTAGTACCCAAATGGCTTTGATTCCTTGGAGGGATTATATTACATTTGAATCAGTGAAGATAGACTTCTGTATTACTGGAGTAAGAAATAACCTGGTACTCTCTGTGGCTTAAAATAACAAGATTTATTTCTTGCTCATGTTTTGTGTTCATTACAGATCCTTAGAAAGTTTTGTTCAGCTTTAACCATTCAGGGGTCCAGGCTGACAGATCAGTTAGTCTCCACATGGGAAGATAAAGAAGGCTCTGGAGAGTCTCAGGGGGTAATTAAATGTTCTAGAACTGGCATCTCTTCTTCTGCTCCATCTCACCCAGCCACAAGAGAGCAAGTAAGGATAATGCCACTGGAGCTAGAGGGAGAGATTTTGGGGACAAAGAGCTATCGCAATATTTATTTTTCTTACTCTGAATTCTAGTTTTGAACAAAATGTTTACTGTGTGGTTCCTGTATGATGGCTGGTGTGCTCGTGTTTTCTCACACTATTCTCACCGTCAGCAAGAGGATAAAAAGGAAGATTCCTAAGATGGAACCTCTTTATTACCAGTTAGCTAAAACAGACTGCAGCCCACTTCCCCATCTGCCACACCTAGCTTAAGTGAAATGTCAGTGCCAAACACATAGGCTGGATTTCATCGTCACTTTTTGGGACTCACCAAAGCCCTGCATTGAATTTTTAAAAAATATATTAAAAAGTGCTACTATATTACATGATTAACTTCAGTGAAATTACAAAAGAGAGTATATTAGAAGAAAAATACCAGCAGTAAAATCTCTTTAAGAATTAATATAACAGGGTAAAATGAAAAAATTCCCATTAGAAAATGTTAATTTGTTGCTGGAAATCTATACAGAAGTTTTATTTGAAGTTCTACATGGAAACTTAAGTCTCATATAACTCAAGACACTTTGGAATGGTCTCTCCTTAATGTTGTTGGGCACTTGGGCAAGTAAGTGGTTATATTTTGAATGACTTAAGTCTTAGATCCATATGGTTCTTCTTGTTTATCTTAAGATCTCTTTAGTAACTCACAACTTTAAGCAATTGGCATTGAGCTTTACTGAATGGAAAAGAGCAGAACCTATTTCATTTTTGTTTTAAGTGAATGGATAAAATAGGAAATAAAATACTTGCAGAGAGACTCATGGAGGGCTGGGAATGTGGGAATGGTGTAAGAACTCTAGGTGGGAGAGTTTATTTCACCCACCTGAAAGTTAACATGTTCATTATAGATTGGGTATGTTGTCAGGTCTCTAAGTAAGACTGTAAATTTTAAAAGGAATCATAATCCCTAAGACCTCAAACTCAAATCTGAAAGATAAAGGCTGAATTTCTTTCTTTCTGACTGAGAGAGAGCAGTAGCCATCAGAGCACCCTCTTGAAAAAGTCAGGGTTTATGAAGAGTTCACAGTAGGGATAGGGTTTTTTACTTTTAAATGAGGTAGCAGCAGCAGCAGCAGGAGCATTGTGTTGGTGAAGTAATTAATTGGGTTAGGTAGTTAACGCTAGTAATTCATTAACTGGGATTTGGCAAGAGGTCTACTGGATGGTTTGCTGAGTCTGAATGATTGAGCACAAGGGTCTAGTGTCTCTGGCATGAGTGGAAAGTTCTTTTTTTCATTCCCATAAAGGTTCAGACCTTCCCTTCTTCAAAGCTCTTTTTCCTTCTCCTACTGTCTGTAAGATTCACTGGAGACTTCAATTATAGAAGAAGTCTAAAGCTGGTCGTTTCTGTATTTTAGCTCATGGATGAGATACAATGTAAAAAAAAAAAAAATTGGAGCCTTCACTGTATGACAAGGACTTTGCTTTCAAGTGGCATTTATCATCTAGATCTGGTAAGGGAGTCAGAATTGAACATAAGTAGGTGTGAAAAGGAATGGCAAGAGCTGGGACAGAAGTCTGTGCCATAATGGGAAGTATGATGGAGAGAATGCTCAGTTGTACTCCTGGCTTCATAACCTCTTTTTTTTTTTGCTAACTCTTAAAAGGTGGGCCAACATCTGTAAGGCCTGAGTCCTGATGTGGGGATTCTGGGCAGAAGGAGGACATATGGAAAGACAGAAAACTTTTCAGGGCACCACAAGCAGTTCAGTGTGCACTGTAGAAGGATGAGTTCCCCCTTCCCCCACTGCTTTCTTTCTGGCTTTCCCGGGTCTTGCTGCAAACCGAAGTCAAGTTAACAGAGGGGACCTTTGGGAGTGCAATTCAAGTTGGCAAAAGATTAAACATTTTTAGCATGAGAGCTGTGCTGAAAATCTGGAGAAGAAATGTCTAATTGTCTCCAAGCTATTTAACCTTGAGATCAGGGTGCCAGAATAGCCCCCTACCTCCTGTCCACAGAGTTGGAAGCATATATTCACTTCTAAGTCCCTACTGGCTCAGAGGAAGAAGTTAAATTCCGACAACCTCTCCTGTAGACCCAGAGATAAAATAGATGAAGTGGGGGTGTGAAGAGGAAAGAATTTACAAGGAGTAAGGGACTGTGTTGGAGAGGGTATAGGATCAGTTAGGATGGTTTGGGTGGTAGGTCTGGGTTTAAACAGTAAAGAGAATTTATTGGCTAATGTAATAAACAAGCTAAATGTCCTCAGTGACCTCAGGAGTGAAGCTCCATTTTTCTGTGATTGTTTGAGTGTTCTGCCTTGCTCTCCACCCACATGTGTATTGGATTTATCCTTCGTCTGACTTTACCGTAGTGGCAAAGTAGCTGCCAGCAGCTGCAGGTCACAGGCTTCCTTCTTTACAGCCAGAAGAGACAGGATGTTTCCCTACATTCATCAAAGCCCAGAGCTTCGTGGTGATTGGCACATCTTAGATTATGTGCCTGCCTCTGAAGCAGTCTTGGGGCCAGAGGAATGCTCTGGGCTATTTGGATTAGGGCTCAGTTATATACCCCTCCCTGACCTATTCCCCATGGCCTAGCTTGCATTAGACCAATCAGAGCCTCCTAGGGGTCAATCCAGCTCAAGGATCAAAGTTGTTTCCCAAAAGGAGAAAGCAGAAATTGAGAACTGAAGAAATACTCTCCAGTAGGAAAACATTCTGGAGAGGCACCCATAATACCCACTTCATGTAACCCTATGTGGTACCCCAGAATTCCAGACTCAGGACTTCAGGCCTGTTGAAGGACCTGCCTATCTTCTCTCTTAAGACCTGGAACATAAAAGACTTCAACCTAAAGTCTTGGTTGGATTTGCTTCGAGACCACCTCTGCTGGCTTCATGTGAGGAGTGATTTCTTTCAGTTGTGGACTGCGTCACCCCACCCTTTACCCTGGGCTAGAATTACAGCTAAGTCATAGGCAGTAAGAGGGACCATATTAAGGAATTTAACACGTATCTTGAAGAATTTTAGAATCGTTTTAGAGGAATGTTGAAATGGGAAGGTTTATAATGAGGTTTACTGTTTAGAAGGACAATGCTGATTATTTGAGTGGAGAATGAATTGAACAGACAGAAGTCAAATCAGGTTTAGATTGTTTAAGTCAGAAGCAATAAGGATGGAGTGCAGGGGTCTATAAAACTTAAGGGAGTATCTAAGGACTTAAGAAATCCATAGTGGCAGTGGCGAGAGGGTTTGGTGAGAGAGATGGAGTGTCTGGGAGGAATGGGAAAATAATGGCACCTTTTCCCAAAAAGAAAGTAGTAGTTACAGAATGCTCATGCTCTGAGACACACTAAAAAGTAAAAATGGTGGTTTCTTTTTGCTTTTGTTTTGTTATGGTGAGAAGTCTTAAAGACAGTCTGGAATGGTCTGAAACTCCATTTCCTTTCATCTACTGAATTTCTGACAACCAGCGAATAATAGAGGTAGATGTCTTTTTTAAAAAATTCTCTCTCCTTTAGATGAGAGAGCCTCTGAATACTACTGTTTCCTCCTGTGTTGTTAATGTTAGCAAAGGTTCCAGTTTTCGGTGAGCTTTAATATCTAAAAAATAATGGGATACTGTTGAAAGCACAGGCCTCATATTAGTGAAAAATTCCAATATTCCTAACTGGTAAAGCATTCCGAGTCTTGAGAGTGAGCTCTCTCTGGGTTAGAAACTTTAAAGGTTAATGATTGTAGAGAGACTATCTTTCTTTTATTCCTTAATAGTTTTAAGTAAAGCGTTGTAGATAAAATAGAAACACAAAAATTCAGAACAAAGTAGACTTGGATTTGGAAGTCTATTTGCTCAGGAAAGAATGTGAATTTCCTTCATATTGCCAACAGAGGCCAAGATAAGCTGATCATGAACCCAATTTGTGATACCTTATTGTTAGGATGTAATGTAAGTTTTTATACCCTTAACCCTGATGTGTGATTTACCCATCAAAGTCATTTGCTGTTTTTTTTAATATGAACAATGGGGATATTGTCTGGTGGAGCAAAGTTTGCAAGACAGATGTGTTTTGCTGAAAAGAATCATTTGGAAAAGCTTGGCATAGGTAATTGACCACCCACTTGTGTTTGGTTTTATTACTGTAGCGTGGGAGGTAAACTTAGGTATATGAGCTGGATTGCCTGGAATATATTTATTGTTTATTTTCCCTACAGTGAAATTCCAGGGTTGTGAAGAAAAAGGACTTAGCAACTAACCTTCTCTTTACATGTGTATATGCTAAGTTGCTCCTACCGCCAATACTTTATTTTCTGCCTCAGGCTGCCTGGGCCCAAGAAGACTACAAACCGGTACTTAGTGGCTATACCTCTAGCCTTCAGTTTCTTTATTTGTGATGGAATAACAGTACCTTCCCTATTTGCCTTGCGAATTTCTTATGAACTTTAAATGTCAGTGTGTGATAAGCATAAAGGATCTACCACTTCAGACTTTATTAATTACTCCCCTCTTGCTCTCGTGACAAAGTCCAAACTATTTGGTGTGGGAGATAAAGGTTTTTTATGACCTGGCTCTTGTCTCTCTCTTCAGCTCATATTCTTCTATCCATTCCACTCCCTATACCTTCTACTCTGCACACCAGATATAATGCATTTTGATCTATTCATGGTTCTCCAAAGACATGCTGCATCCTCTTAGCCATGTTGTTTTCTCATGGCATGCTGTATACCTAAAATGCTTGTTGTCTGGTGGCATTTGAGTCACTCTCTGGGTTTCTAAGCCCTTCTCTCCCCTCTCTTCAAACCAAGTTGATACTCAAGGCAAATATCCGTAGTAAGGCTGTCAGTGTTGAGGGCAAAGACAAGAAAGGATCCTGAGGCTCCCTGTTCTCCCCTGATGACAGAAAGCATAAAGGAGCCAGTACTAACTCTAATTTTATAGATGGGACACCTGAGGCCCAAACGGTTTTAGTAATTTGTCCAAGGAGATAAATCAAGGAATTTGTAGACCTGGAATTTGACCCTGGGCAGTTGGACTTAAGATCCGTAGGGCATTTGCCTCATGCTATTTGGATGGCATCACTGATTCAATGGACGTAAGTTTGAGCAAGTTCCAGGAGATGGTAAAGGACTGGCGTGCTGCAGTCCATGGAGTCACAAAGAGTTCCAGGAGATGGTAAAGGACTGGCATGCTACAGTCCATGGGGTTGCAAAGAGTTGGACACAACGGAGCGACTGAACACAACAAATATGGAGTTTAGGGTGTGACTAGTTGCTTATTTCTTCCCTGTCCTTCTGTACTTTTTCCTTTGCTCTAATCTAGCAACAGCATTTTCTAAAACTTTATTGAAGGCTTAAGGACAATAGGAAAGACTCACAGGTAGAAAAGTTTAGATTAAAATAACCACTAGATGCAAAGATATGCTTTCTCTGGTGATCTCTTTCTCTTACATGCACTTTTTCTCTTAAATCTTTGACTGATTCCAGAGATTCCTCTTTTATTAGTGGGAAGAGTGGGGCACCAGATCCCAGTGTCCTGCCTTTCTTCCATATTTCCCTCATGTACTACGTTATGTTCACTTCCAAGCCAGTGTCTCTCTTCTGACTATTTATTGCTGAGTAACAACTCCAAACCTCAGTCATTTAAAATAACATTTTTTTAAAAACATGTCATGATTTTGAGGGTTAGCATTTTGGGTAGTGATCAGCTTTTGATCCACTTTGCACCAACTGAGATCACTCAGTGACAGACAGCAAAATGTAGGGATTATTTGGAGGAATTAAGAAAGCTTCTCTTATTGCCCTGGAGGGGCTCACTGGAAAGCCGGACTCAGCTGTTTCCTCCCCTTCCCCAACAGGGCATCAGTTCAGTTCAGTTCAGTTCACTTCAGTCGCTCCGTGGTGTCTGACTCTTTGTGACCCCATGAATCGCAGCACGCCGGGCCTCCCTGTCCATCACCAACTCCCAGAGTTCACTCAGACTCAAGTCAGTGATGCCATCCAGCCATCTCATTCTCTGTCGTCCCCTTCTCCTTCTGCCTCCAATCCCTCCCAGCATCAGAGTCTTTTCCAGTGAGTCAACTCTTTGCATGAGGTGGCCAAAGTACTGGAGTTTCAGCTTTAGCATCATTGCTTCCAAAGAAATCCCAGGGCTGATCTCCTTCAGAATGGACTGGTTGGATCTCCTTGCAGTCCAAGGGACTCTCAAGAGTCTTCTCCAACACCACAGTTCAAAAGCATCAATTCTTTCACACTCAGCCTTCTTCATCGTCCAACTCTCACATCCATACAGGACCACAG
Organism: Neotragus pygmaeus; assembly: GCA_006410875.1. Lineage (NCBI taxonomy): Eukaryota > Metazoa > Chordata > Mammalia > Artiodactyla > Bovidae > Neotragus > Neotragus pygmaeus. The sequence goes on from SJYV01042641.1 coordinate 857,516, forward strand.
GAAAAAAACCATAGCCTTGACTAGATGGACCTTTGTTGGCAAAGTAATGTCTCTGCTTTTGAATATGCTATCTANGGTTTCTAAGCCCTTCTCTCCCCTCTCTTCAAACCAAGTTGATACTCAAGGCAAATATCCGTAGTAAGGCTGTCAGTGTTGAGGGCAAAGACAAGAAAGGATCCTGAGGCTCCCTGTTCTCCCCTGATGACAGAAAGCATAAAGGAGCCAGTACTAACTCTAATTTTATAGATGGGACACCTGAGGCCCAAACGGTTTTAGTAATTTGTCCAAGGAGATAAATCAAGGAATTTGTAGACCTGGAATTTGACCCTGGGCAGTCGGACTTAAGATCTGTAGGGCATTTGCCTCATGCTATTTGGATGGCATCACTGATTCAATGGACGTAAGTTTGAGCAAGTTCCAGGAGATGGTAAAGGACTGGCGTGCTGCAGTCCATGGAGTCACAAAGAGTTCCAGGAGATGGTAAAGGACTGGCATGCTACAGTCCATGGGGTTGCAAAGAGTTGGACACAACAGAGCGACTGAACACAACAAATATGGAGTTTAGGGTGTGACTAGTTGCTTATTTCTTCCCTGTCCTTCTGTACTTTTTCCTTTGCTCTAATCTAGCAACAGCATTTTCTAAAACTTTATTGAAGGCTTAAGGACAATAGGAAAGACTCACAGGTAGAAAAGTTTAGATTAAAATAACCACTAGATGCAAAGATATGCTTTCTCTGGTGATCTCTTTCTCTTACATGCACTTTTTCTCTTAAATCTTTGACTGATTCCAGAGATTCCTCTTTTATTAGTGGGAAGAGTGGGGCACCAGATCCCAGTGTCCTGCCTTTCTTCCATATTTCCCTCATGTACTACGTTATGTTCACTTCCAAGCCAGTGTCTCTCTTCTGACTATTTATTGCTGAGTAACAACTCCAAACCTCAGTCATTTAAAATAACATTTTTTTAAAAACATGTCATGATTTTGAGGGTTAGCATTTTGGGTAGTGATCAGCTTTTGATCCACTTTGCACCAACTGAGATCACTCAGTGACAGACAGCAAAATGTAGGGATTATTTGGAGGAATTAAGAAAGCTTCTCTTATTGCCCTGGAGGGGCTCACTGGAAAGCCGGACTCAGCTGTTTCCTCCCCTTCCCCAACAGGGCATCAGTTCAGTTCAGTTCAGTTCACTTCAGTCGCTCCGTGGTGTCTGACTCTTTGTGACCCCATGAATCGCAGCACGCCGGGCCTCCCTGTCCATCACCAACTCCCAGAGTTCACTCAGACTCAAGTCAGTGATGCCATCCAGCCATCTCATTCTCTGTCGTCCCCTTCTCCTTCTGCCTCCAATCCCTCCCAGCATCAGAGTCTTTTCCAGTGAGTCAACTCTTTGCATGAGGTGGCCAAAGTACTGGAGTTTCAGCTTTAGCATCATTGCTTCCAAAGAAATCCCAGGGCTGATCTCCTTCAGAATGGACTGGTTGGATCTCCTTGCAGTCCAAGGGACTCTCAAGAGTCTTCTCCAACACCACAGTTCAAAAGCATCAATTCTTTCACACTCAGCCTTCTTCATCGTCCAACTCTCACATCCATACAGGACCACAGGAAAAAAACCATAGCCTTGACTAGATGGACCTTTGTTGGCAAAGTAATGTCTCTGCTTTTGAATATGCTATCTATGTTGGTCATAACTTTCCTTCCGAGGAGTAAGCATCTTTTAATTTCATGACTGCAGTCACCATCTGCAGTGATTTTGGAGCCCCCCAAAATTGTCTGACACTGTTTCCACTGTTTCCCCATTTATGTCCCATGAAGTGATGGGACCAGATGCCATGATCTTCGTTTTCTGAATGTTGAACTTTAAGCCAAATTTTTCACTCTCCTCTTTCACTTTCATTAAGAGGCTTTTTAGTTCCTCTTCACTGAGCAACTTCACTTTCACTTTTCACTTTCATGCATGGATAAGGAAATGGCAACCCACTCCAGTGTTCTTTCTCGCCTGGAGGATCCCAGGGACGGGGGAGCCTGGTGGGCTGCCATCTGTGGGGCTGCACAGAGTTGGCCACGACTGAAGTGACTTAGCAGCAGCAGCAGTAGTCTCCTAAGATCTGGAAACTGGCACGGGTCACTTCTGCTATATTCTATTGGTCAGAGTGGTCACAGAACCTGCCCATGTTCAAACGGAAGGTTCACAGACCCCCACCACCTGATGGTGGTGGTGTCATGCAGTTAATGAACATCATTGATCCCCTTGGTTACCAAAAAGCCACAGAGAAGGCAGGGGTGGCAGTATGGAGCAGTGGTCAGGCATCCAGACTGTGGGTCTGCTGTGAGTTAGGAGCTTGTCACCACTATTTAATTGCTGCGTGCTCTGGGGCATTTTGGCTTTCTGTGCCTCAGTTTCCGCATTTAAATAAAGCAGAACTAATACTTGTCCCTACCTCTTAGACTACTGCTGCTGCTAAGTCGCTTCAGTCATATCCGACTCTGTGTGACCCCATAGACGGCAGCCCATGAGGCTCCCCTGTCCCTGGGATTCTCCAGGCAAGAACACTGGAGTGGGTTGCCATTTCCTTCTCCAATGCATGAAAGTGAAAAGTGAAAGTGAAGTCACTCAGTCGTGTCCGACTCTTAGCGACCCCATGGACTGCAGCCCACCAGGCTCCTCTGTCCATGGGATTTGCCAGGCAAGAGTACTGGAGTGGGGTGCCATTGCCTGTTAGACTGGGGGGAAGTTAATACATGTAAACCATGTAGGGAAATACTTAGCACACGATGGAGAGCTGTAATGATCTTAAAGTCTTTACAAAGCTTAAAAGAAAAAGTAAAGTAGCAGATTGTCTCTACCTCTTTCAGTGCTCTTACTACCAAGCTTGGTTATGATACCATGTCCCATCTATCACAGCACTTTTAAAATTGTGTTGAGATGAACAGTTTATAATTATCTGTCTCCCTTATTTAGACAGATTGGGAATTACTTGAGAACAGTAATGTGAAACTTCATCTTTTTATTCCCAAAGCTTACAAGATGCTTAGCAATGTGTATTCAGTATACAGTAGCTGCCTCCCCTCCCCAGCATTTTGTTTTCTGTGATTTCAATTACCCATGGTCAATCCCTGTTCAGAAGATTCAATGAAAACTTCCAGAAATAAACAACTCATAGGTTTTAAGTTGTACACACTGCTTTGTGTAGCTCGATGGAATTTTGAGCCATCCCTTTTCATCCCAGACAAGATGTAAATTTTATATCATCACAAGAAGAAAAAATGTGAGTTCAGTACAGTAAGATATTTTGACAGAGAGAGAGATCACATTCACATAACTTTTATTACAGTATATTGTTATAGTTGTTCTATTTTATTACTAGTTTTGTTAATCTCTTTTTGTGCCTACTTTATAAATTAAACTTTATCATTGGTATGTACATATAGGACAAAACCTATTATAGATAGATTTCAGTATTATCCACAGTTCAGGAATCCACAGGAGGGTCTTGGAATGTATCCCCACAGATAAAGGGGGACTACTGTATTTGCAAATTGAGTGATTTTTTTTTTGTTGTTATTTAGCCATGGTAGAGGTGGATTACAACAATTCTGAAAATTGTACTGGTAAATAAAATGTTAGAATTGCATTTTTGCAAAAGAGTTTTAAAAACTGAAAAAGCAATATGTTATAAAGAATATATTCAATAGTATAATTAAATAATATTTGCTTTATTTCCCTTTAAAATATATAGTAGGTTATAAATCTAATTCAGATGCCACTTTGAAATTTTCTTTTTTTTTTTTTTTTTGATACATAGTATGTAATGTATCATGGTCCTACTGATGGGTGGTGCTGGAATTACAACATCGTCTGAAATTAGAGCTTCTCTCTTACTCATTTTTGTTCTAGTTCCTTTTTTAATATATCTATCATTTCTCATTACTTTCTGAAGTTTTGGGTTTTTTGTCTTTCCATCATATGGACATCAAGTTCTGGGAAACATATTTTGTTTTCCCTTTTGGTTTTATGACTCTACCTTTTGGTTTTCCAGACAACTTCAGACTTGCACTTTTATCACTCTTTTCACAGTATGTTGACATTGGTTTTGGTTTTCAATGGCTCTCTCTCCTCCATTCCTCAAGGATTATGTATCACATTCAGGTCATTGTTCAGTACTCCATGTTCCCAAATAAATCCAGCACCTTGTTAGTTGGGTCCTAGTGGACTTAAATGCAGTGGAAAGTGACAATAACAAATGAATCAAGGCCAAAGCTTTCCTCATGAAGGTCCCCAAATCTACTCAGAAAAAAAAAAAAAAAGAAATATTAACAAAGCCACTAGTTCTGTTTGCTGAACACCCAAAGCAAAACATTAAAAAAAAATAGCTGTAGACAGTACTCCAGTACTCTTTCCTAAGAGAATTCTGCTGTAAGTGAATCACGACTATAACCTTGAATAAGTGCAAATGTTATAAAGTCATAATTATATCCTGGATCTTACTTGGTGTACTGTGAATATTTCTTTAACTTTGAATGTTAATAATGATAGAGTCCTTTTCTAAGAGCCTCTCAAAGAAAAATGTAGATGTTAGAGCTGAAAGAAGTTTTACGGGGTTGTTTAGTCCAATTCCTAAACCTTATGGATAGGAAACCCAAAGTCTGAAAAGCTAAGTGATCTTGAGAAAGAAATGCATTTGATTTTTTTGAATTTCAGTTTCCTTATTTATAATTACAAAGCAAATCATAGTATCTAACTCAGTTGTTCAGTTGCTCAGTCATGTCTGACTCTTCGTGACCCCATGGACTGCAGCACATCAGGCCTCCCTGTCCTTCACTGTCTCCCAGAGTCTGATCAAACTCATGTCCATTGAGTCAATGATGCCATCCAGCCAGCTCATTCTCTGTTGCCCACTTAACCTCCTTCCTTCAATCTTTCCCACCATCAGAGTCTTTTCCAGTGAGTTGGCTGTTGTCATCAGATAGCCAAAGTTTTGGAGCTTCAGCTTCAGTATCAGTTCTTCCAATGAATAGTCAGGGTTGATTTCCTTTAGGATGGACTGGTTTGATCTCCTTGCAGTCCAAGGGACTCTCAAGAGTCTTCTCCAGCACCACAGTTAAAAAGCATCAATTCTTTGGTGCTTAGCCTTCTTTATGATTCAACTCTCATATCCATACATGACAACTGCAAAAACCAGAGCTTTGACTATTCAAACCTTTGTTGGCAAAATGATATCATTGCTTTTTAATATGCTTCTAGGTTGGTCATAGCTTTTCTTCCAAGGAGCAAGTGTCTTTCAATTTTATGGCTGTTGGCTAAGATCAAGTGTAGTATGGGCTTCCCTGGTGGCTCAGAGGTTAACACGTCTGCCTCTAATATGGGAGATCTGGGTTTGATCCCTGGGTCCAGAAGATCCCCTGGAGAAGGAAATGGCAACCCACTCCAGTATTATTGCCTGGAGAATCCCATGGACAGAGGAGCCTGGTGGGTCACAAAAAGTCGGATATGACTGAGTGACTTAACTAACTAACTAAGTCACCATCCACAGTGATTTTGGAGTCTATAAGATTGTCATATCAGTTAGCTGAAAGGGTTGTCATAAGAATTAATGTGCTATATGTGTAGTACTGAGCTGCCAATAGTAAGTTCCCAATAAATGATACCTTCTTTTTAGTGTTATTATTGGCTATGGTGATACAAATGGTGTGATATGGTTTAATCACTAAGTCATGGTTTAGTCACTAAGTCGTGTTGGACTCCTGTGACCCCATGGACTGTAGCCTGCCAGGCTCCTCTGTCAGTGGAATTTCCCAGGCAAGAATACTGGAGTGGATTACCCTTTCCTTCTCCAGGAGATCTTCCCGACCCAGGGATCAAACCCGAGTCTCCAGTGTCACAGGCAGATTCTTTACCACTGAACCAGGGAAGCTGAGACTACAAATAGGAAGTGCCGAAACAGATACAAATCCTTTTCTTTCAAGACCATTATTTTATTGGGTTGGCCAGAAAGTTCATTCAGGTTTTTCTTGCCATCTTATGGAAAAACCCAATATACAGTTTTTTGGCCAACTCAATATATAGTTTTCCATGCTATAAATGTATTATCTTCTAGTCTGGGAAATGTTTCTCTTTCAGTAAAAGTCATATTCAGAAATAGCTGTTAATTGTCAGACTGCCATTTGTTTTCACCAAATCACAACAGGAACAAAAATAATGTTTCAAACAAAAATAACAATAACCTCCAAATGTTTTTTGTGTATGTGCACTGCTTAAATGCANTCTTTCAGTAAAAGTCATATTCAGAAATAGCTGTTAATTGTCAGACTGCCATTTGTTTTCACCAAATCACAACAGGAACAAAAATAATGTTTCAAACAAAAATAACAATAACCTCCAAATGTTTTTTGTGTATGTGCACTGCTTAAATGCAGCATTAAGTTAAAAGTTAATTTTTTTTTTTTTTGAGTTAAGACTTTCTAATATAGATACAGATTAAATGTCACCCATTTGTTCTGCTAAGCATCCCAAATGCTACAGGAGTTGCTCCAGATTGTAATTCCTATAAGATCTTTTGCACTTTCATTTCTTATCCATTTATCTCATAGCTGTTATAATAGTGGTCAGCCCGCACTCTCTCTTTGCCAGGGTCAGGGGTAACTCCCACTGTCTTACCTTATTTGCATGCTTGCTATCCGAAACTGGGAGGCAGCCAGGCTCCTGGAGGGTGGTGAATGAATTGGATGCTCACCAATCCTCTGTTTTTGGAAAGCCTATCTTCTTGTCACTTCATGTTAAATATGGATGGGAAAGGCTCTCCTGATCTAACCTACTATGTTTATCCAGCAAGTGTTCCTTTCTTATGAAAACTGGAGTGGAACAATATTTAATAAAGTTCTGTAGAACTAAAGCATGATGCTGGGTCTTAAATTTGCTTCTCCTTCTCCTCTCTATAGTTATTTTAAAGCAAGATTTGCTATGAATTTAGTGACATTAGGTAGTTTTCACACTTTGAGGAGAGAAGTTCTTTGAATGTAAGTGAAATTCTTACATCTCCTTTGCCTTCAACTCCTTTTTATTGATTTCAGACATCTAGCTGTAGTCACTCATCAGCTTTAACCCTAAAAGCAATGGTGCTTGAATTAGGGTTCTCCAAAGAAAGAAAATATATACATGTATCTTAAATAATTTATTGGAAGAAATTGGCTCATGAGATTATGAAGGCTGACAAGTACCAACATTTGTACTTAGCAAGCTGGAAACTCAGGAGAGCTATTATGTGATTCCAGTCCAAAGACAGGGAAAAGAAACAAACAAACAAAACTATGTTTCAGCCCAAGACAGTGAAACAGGAGAAAATACCCCTTATTTGTGTCATTCAGACCTTCAGCTGATTGGATGAGGCCCACACACAAAATGAGGGCACTCTGCTTTACTTAGGCTGCTGGTTTAAATGTTACTCTTATCCAGGACACCTTCAGAGAAACACCCAGAATAACATTTGACCAAATGTTTGGGCGCTTCCATGGTCCAGTCAAATTGACAATAAAATTAACCATCATAGTACTCAATGGTTTGTCTTTAATCTCTCATACAGCAAGAGACAGAATGATACTTTTGTTATTTGTAAATATGCTTGGCTGTGTCTCTTAAAATTAGCCATGACTGAACTTTTAGCTTCATAGAGGTTTTATTTTATTTTGCTACCATAATTCTAAAACATGGCGCGTCTAGTGTTGAATCCCTAGTATCTCTGTATAGAGTGAATCAGACACAAATGGGAGTCTCAGCATTGTTTTGTATTTTGTAAAGAAAGAATGTTGCTTACTGTTTTTTTTAAAAAAAAAAAAAAGAAGGAAAAGGAATGGAATTTGAGGCACTGCACTCCAGTACTGTTGCCTGGAAAATCCTATGGACAGAGGAGCCTGGTGGATTGCAGTCCATGGGATGGCTAAGAGTTGGACACGACTGAGCAACTTCACTTTCACTTTTCACTTTTATGCATTGGAGAAGGAAATGGCAACCCACTCCAGTGTTCTTGCCTGGAGAATCCCAGGGACGGGGGAGCCTGGTGGGCTGCCATCTATGGAGTCGCACAGAGTCAGACACGACTGAAGCGACTTAGCAGCAGCAGCAGCAGACATTAATTTGAATCCAGGCTTTTTCATGCAATATTATGTAAATTAGACATATTATTCAACTAGGCCTTACTGCCCTTTTCTGCACAAATTGGGAAAAATAAAATAATACCTACTTAACCCTAGCTGACTTGATGGACGTGAGTTTGAGCAGACTCAGGGAGAGTGAAGGACAGGGAAGCCTGGAGTGCCACAGTTCATGGGGTCGCAGAGAGTCGAACAGGACTTCGTGACTGAACAACAACAACAACCCTAGCAAAACTTTCATGTAGCTCTGCAAGTAGTTATGACAATGCTCTTGGTTACAGTTCTTTGGTGATGGCAGAAATAATCTTAATCTCAATTAATATAAGAATGAATTTGTATAACCATGCAGTTCAATCCTGTTTAGCAGGTAAAAGGAATGAATTAACTCTGTATATCAATTTGACAAAAATCTAAGGAATAAGATTGAGTGAGAAAAATTATATTAAAATAGCATTTAGGTAAAATTTAAAGATATGCATAAATATACACTGCTTATGAACACAGTTTATAAAATAAAGTGTGAGGATTGACAAAAATGTATGCAAAGACAGAAGAGTGATTTGTTATAGGCTAGCAGATAGAGACAGTGGAATAGGAAAGATTTCTGAAGGACAAATTTGCCAGGTATAGTATTGCCAGGTGGAGCCTTTTTTTCCCCAGTATTTTGAATATGTCATCCACTATCTCTTGATTTGGGAAGTTTCTTCTGAGAAGTCTCTCATAGTCTTATGGGGTTGAGGTGACTCCCTTATAAGTGACAAGTTGCTTTTCTCTTGCAACACTCTCTCTTCATATTTGACTTTTAATAATTAAATCTAATTATAATGTCTTGTTGTAGCCTTTTTGGGTTCAACATGCTACTGCTACTGCTAAGTTGCTTCAGTCGTGTCTGACTCTGTGCAACCCCATAGATGGCAGCCCACAGGCTCCCCTGTCCCTGGGATTCTCCAGGCAAGAACACAGGAGTGGGTTGCCATTTCCTTCTCCAATTATGAAAGTGAAAGTGAAAAGTGAAAGTGAAGTAGCTCAGTGGAGTCTGACTCAGCGACCCCATGGACTGCAGCCTACCAGGCTCCTCTGTCCATGGGATTTTCCAGGCAAGAGTACTGGAGTGGGGTGCCATTGCCTTCTCCGTGGGTTCAACATATTTGGGATCTTTTGGGCCTCAAGAATCTGTTTTTCACCCCATGTTTGGGAATTTTTCAGGCATTATTCCTTTAAACAGACTTTCTGTCCCTTTCTCTTTCTCTTCTTCAGGGACTCATATAATGCATATATTAATTTTTTTTTTTTTTGATGTTCCATAAGACTCAGAGGCTTTCTTCACAGTTTCTCACTCTTTTTTATTTTTTTTCTTTTTGGTCCTCTGATTGATAATTTTTAGATGACCTGTATTAGAATTTACTGATTCTTTCTTCTGCATAGTTAAGTCTGCTGTTGAAGCTCTCTACTGAAATTTTTAGTTCAGTCATTGTAGTTCTCAACTCATGGAATCCTTTTAAAAAATCATTTCTTTCTCTTTTATATATTATTTTCCTAATTTCATTTAGTTGTCTGTGTAAACTTATAGTTAACCAAACTTCTTAAAGAGGACTATTTGAAGTCTTTGTCAAACAGGTCGTAAATATCCATTTCTTTAGGGTCAGTCATTGGAACCTAATTATAATTTCATTTGACAGTATCATGTTTACCTTATTTTTGGTGATCATTCTATCCTTATATCAGTATTCTCACATATAATTAAATGGTCTCCTTTTCTAGAATTTACGTGTTTGTACTGGCAGTGAAAGACCTTCATCCATCAGATCAACTTGAAGTAATGGATGGGTCAGTTGGTAGTGTCTATGGGTAGGCAGGGCTTGCTAGGAGGGCCTCTGGCTGGGCCAGGCTACTTACTGCCTGTGCTCTGAGGTTGGGGAGGTTCTCTTGGCAGGTTCCTCATTTAAGTGAGAACATTGGGTAAGCTACCAGTTTGGGCAGAGCTACTGATTGTGCTCTGAGGTTAAGTGGGGACACTAGGAGGACTCTGAAATCAGCTCTGGTTGAGTGAATTTGAAGACTGTGTTCCCTGTTACAGCACTGCCCCTGGTTGGATTCTGTGATTGGGTACAGCTGTTAGAGCTCTGCAGTCTCTCCTGAGTGGTGCCTCGAGCTGTGCTCCCTGACCAAGGGGTGCAGCTGGATGGACTGTGTGTTCAGGAGTGGTAGCAGGCAGGGTTTCATGGTTGTCTGAGGCCTCAAGTTGTGCTATATAATCAGATGAGGCTGCAGGATTTGCTCTGAAGTTGCATGGGTTCTCATGCTGGGCTTTGTGGTTTGGTAGGCTGCTGGCTCGGGTGCACTGTGCTGCTGGTGAGGTGGCGAGCCTGGCTGTCTGTCCAGGCAGGGCCTCCAGTTGTATTTCATAGATGTGATGCTCTGCCCTCCTTATCTAGGGTGCCTGGTTGGGTTGGATGGCACTGTAGATTTTGCCATGGGGGTGGGGAGGAGGTCATTATCTGGACCACCCTCCAACCCCCACCTCCCCAACAACCCCCGCTCCACCTTTCCCACGGACAAAGCTTCCCCCCTGCATGGGCAAAGCTATAGGCTGTATTCAGCAATCAGGCAGGACTATAGGCTGGGTTCAGAAGTTGTTGGTACCATCAGTTGGGTTTTGAGGCTACCCAGGGCCAAAGGATATGTTCAACAGTTGGGCAGAGATTCTATCTTGGTCTTCTGCTTGTGTAGGGCCATAGGATATTCCAGGTTGTTTGGCTAGGATTTCTGGTTGGGCGGGACTGAGGTTATGCTCAGTAATTTGGCAGGGCTACACATTTGCTTCCCTTCCCAGGCAGGCCCACAGAACATGTCCTGTGGACGGCATGGACTGTTGGCTGATCGCCCTAATCAGTAGAATTGCCAATTGAGCTAGCCAGGTGGAGTCACCAAATCAGCTTTGCAGATGGGCAGAGCTGCTGACTGGGATCTCTGCTTGGTTGCAAGCAGGAAGATAGTTTGCCAAACCCTGAGCACTGGTTGTCCACCTCTTCTCCATCTCTTGTCTGCATTTCTTAAATCTTAACTGGAGTTAGAACAAGTTTTAACAAGAGGTATTAATTCACACAGAGTGGAAATTCATACCCAAAACACACATGAATTCTCAGAGTAGGCTTGTTTTTCCACTGAGAGTTTAATATGAAACAAACTTTACTGTCATCTCTTTGGGTTTGTTGGTAGACCTCACTTCTTATGAGTTCTAAGCTTCTGGCTTTAGATGGAATTCTCAGCTACAGCCCCCTACTTTCTGAGGACCTAAAATTTATATCCTATTTATATGGCTTCTAAAATGCAAGTTCTCTGGTTAATTAAACTGGTATCTGATCTCGTGTCCCATCCCAAACCATCTAGATATTTAGGCTCTGGTAATCAGTACTTTGTGGGTTTTTTTTTTTTTCTGGCGCTTTTTCTAACATAATTGTGTGTGTGTCTGAATTCAGGCATGTATTTAAGAAGATATTTATCACATTTTATCTATAGCTTACATGTTTTTCCACAGATAAATTTTTGGTTGTTTCAGTCATCAAGTGATTGGAAACATAAGTTACATTTTTTCTTTTGTATTAACAATATCTGTTCAGATCCGCCAGTGTTCCTTTCCTCCTTTGTTGTACATGAACTTAGATGTTGACTCTGAAAGGTGTTGAGGTCAGGGAGAGGTGAACTTTACCTAGTATGGAAGCATCCATGCTGATTCTGTCAAGAGAGTGTGCTTACTTTGGTCTGTTCTAGTCTGGAAAGCTGATGAAAATAGCCTGATTACACCACCTTAGCAATGAGTACTTACTTTGTCCATCTGCAGTCTCTGGGCATGGAGATGATGACCTCTGGATGGCAAGGTCAAATAAATGAGTATGGAAAAGAGGCAGACTCAGTTTCCCTCTGGTCTCAGGAGAGTTCATAAGTGATACTTTCTTGGACCAGAAACTGTGTTCATCATCTCTCTCTTCCATGATATCACTTAGGAGAGAAACTCTGAGAAGTTTCAACAGCATAGTTTTGGGAATTGGACTGATTTGACTATTACTTTTCAAGTCCTACTTTTCTCCCTGAAACTTTATTCAGATATTATTGGCAAATAGAATTGTATACATTTAAAATATATAATGTGATGATATGTGACATCTATACATTATAAAATATTCACCATAACCAAATTAATTAATATATTAATCACCCACACTCAGTGGATTTACTCTTTTTTTTCTTTGGTGAGAACTTATAAAATCTACTTTATTAAAACTTCCAAGAATATAATACAGTATTTTTTAACAGAGGGGGATAGTGATTAGAATTTTCTTTTCTTTAATTAATTTTTATAGGAGTATAGTTGTTTTACAGTATGGTATGTTTCTGCTATACACCAAAGTGAATCAGCTTTATGTTTACCTATATCCCCTATTCTTTGCATTTCCTTTCCATTTAGGTCACCACAGGGCATTAAATAGAGTTCCCTGAGCTATATAGTAGGTTGTAATTGATTATCTATTTTATACATAGTATCAATAGTATAGAGTACAGTATTTTTAACTACAGTCAGCATGCTATACCTTAGATCCTTGGAACTTGTTCATGTTATAAATGAAAAGTAGTAGTACTCTGACTAATATATTTCCATTTTCCCCACTACCCAACCCCTGGTTACCACTATTCTACTCTGTTTCTATGAGTTCACAAGTCCTAATTTCCTTATAGCAAAAAGAGTATGATAATATTTATAGAGTAATTTCCTTGTCTTTTTTTGAGGATTAAATGAAATGTGAGATAACGCTTGCACAGTAAGTATATACAGTATATATAAGCATATACAGTATATACAATATATATACAGTAACCACTAGGTTGATGTTAACTGTTATAATTTGTTAGTAGTAGTGATATCCCAAGTAACTAGTATGAGCAAAACATTCTGAAATACATGTGAGGTCACAATATGAACACCAACCTCTCTGATATACAGTGAGTATGAGACACAAAGCCTTATGTACTCAGAAAGCCACTGTGCCCCACCCATTGTCACAAGTCAGACTTTCATTTGTGGTTAGCCATTCAATGTTTCTCACTTGGGTGTTATTAATGCTGTATCTGGAATGTGGGTAGTATATTTTCAAAAGATTGTGGCCTACCATTTATACACAAGTCACTACGAAAAAAATTGCACTGTGTTGTAATAACAGAGCCCTTTCAACCAGAATTAAACTGTTGTTTCCACACACTGTCAGAGAGATTAAATAAGGCAAACTGGAAAAGCTGCTTTGTGTTGTGTGAGCAGTTCACATTGCTTTCCTTTTTTATTGTACTGTTGTACCACTGGCAATCAGTGTGGGGCCTTCACTTATGGAAATATAGCTGTTGGCAGTTTAGGCTCAATTTCATTCCCAAGCTGTCATAAATGATCACATGGGAAGATAATACTTGATGGGAAGTTTGTTTTCTTTACCTTTTTTTTTCTTTTATTTTTCTTTGAGGCAACTTGTTACAGAGGAGAACAGATAAGACTGAGATCTATGGTATACTACGATGCTTGGAAAATACACACACATTCTCAGAAATTCTATTCACATAGGAAAAAGATAGAAACAATTCCCTAATTAAATTAAAACATTTGCAATCATGGCCACTTGTTCCCTACTATTATTGCCATAGACTCTTAAAAATTGAATTACAGTTGCTTTACAATGTTGTGGCAGGTTCAGGTATATAGCAAGGTGATTCAGTTATATATATTCTTTTTCAGATTCTTTTCCATCATAGGTTATTACAAGATACTGAATATAGTTCCCTGTGCTATACAGTAGGTCCTTGTTTATCTATTTTATATATAGTACTGTGTATCTATTAATCTCAAACTCCTAATTTATCTCTATAGACTCCTAAAGAAGGAACATACAGAAATTTTGTTCAGTGTATTACAGCAGAAGATCTATGGCTTTGTCAGTCTATTTTATAATAAAGACTGTCTTCATGCATTGTTGCCAAAGATGTATAACCTGAATTGAATGAAGACTTTAGACCTAAACTCTAGTGCACAGGACACATAGTTAAAAAAGGAAGCAATTATATATTTGTAAAAGCAGGACATTCTAGAGGACAATTAGCCTAATCTTTTCAAAAAGTTATTGTTGTGAGGAGAATGAGTGGGGAGTAGGAGAGAAATTTTCTAGATTCAAAGTCTTAAGAGACATAACAAAATGCAAAGCAAAATCCATGTGGTACTTGTTTGGATCCTAGTTTGATCAAATCAGTATCTTTGAGAAACAGTGAAAGTTTAGCACAACCTGGGCATTAGATTTTATTAAGAATTTCTTGTAAATTTTATAGATGTGATATGATATTATGATTATATAGGAGACTGTCCTTACTGGTTTTATTTTTATTATATTTTTAAGCATTGCATACTGACATATATAGGTAAAGAAATGTCATATTTATTTACTTTTTACCATGCCATCAAAGCAATACTCAAAGCAGATATTACAAAATGTTAAGAATAGTTAAATATGGACAATGAGCATACACGATTCATTATACTCTGCTCTGCTTTTCAGTAAGTTTTAAAAGTTTCTTAATAAAAAGTAGAAAAAAATCTTCGTGGTATTATCCTTCTTGAAAACTAAGAGTGCTATTTAAAATGGTATTCCAAAACTCTTTAATCCATAAAATGAGTCATAGAAGTAGACTAAACAAAGGTTAAAAGAATTAAAAATGTCCTCAAAGCAGAATCTCCAGATATACCATTACATATTTAGAGTTATAGAGTTGTCTTTTTTTTTTTTTAAGAGGACATTCAGTTTATGATGGTGATGCCCTTTCCAGAATACAGGGACTAGGAAGATCCATACAGTAAGCTCCTTGGAATAAAAATAACCATGGAAAATTTCAGACCACAAGCTTGGTGCTTTAGTAGAGGTCATTGCTTCTCCTGCTGCTAAGTCACTTTAGTCGTGTCTGACTCTGTGCAACCCCATAGATGGCAGCCCACCAGGCTTCTTCGTCCCTGGGATTCTCCAGGCAAGAGCCCTGGAGTGGGTTGCCATTTCCTTCTCCAATGCATGAAAGTGAAAAGTGAAAGTGAAGTTGCTCAGTCGTGTCTGACTCTTAGCGACCCCGTGGACCGCAGCCCACCAGATTCCTCCATCCATGGATTTTCCAGGCAAGAGTACTGGAGTGGGTGCCAGTGCCTTCTCTGAGTAGAGGCCATTAGCCTGGCACACAATAAGAAGAACACACATGTTGCCTCTTCTTGGCCATGGTCCTGAAGTTGACTCTTGACATTTATTAGCAGTATGAACTTGAGCAGTTTTCTTAGACCGAGTGTCTTCTTGGTAGAATGGGGATAATAAAATACATCTTCCAGGGAATGTGTTGATATTAAATGAGGTAATATGCTTCAAGAGTTTAGCACAGAGATGTGTGAAATAAAATTCCTGTCTGTGTTGCTATCTTTAGAGTTTCATTAAGGGGAGGTAGAATAGGAGTGATCAGGAACTCTTCTGAGCACAACTGAGAAAATCAATCTGGCAGTCAGATCCATGATAACCCCGGCAAGTCTGAAGACAAGGGTGCTATTGCAGAGTCTCTTGATACCCTACCTGACAGTTATTGCTTCCAGGACTCTAGTTTTGTTATGGATGGTGACACAGCAGCCTGGACAGGAAACTAACAATTTAAAAAATGCAACCACATTTGCCATCCTTATTTGAAGTAAGTGGCAGCACTGTCTTGTTTTGGCCAATGTAATGTAAGCTGAAATCATAGGGTGGGTGTTCTGCGAATGTGCTTTAAAATTAGGAGACAGCCTAAGGCAATACAACAGCTCTAAAAATACTCTATGGAGAAGGGAATGGCAATCCACTCCAGTATTCTTGCTTGGAGAATTCCATGAAAAGAGAAGCCTGGTGGGCTGCAGTTCATGGGGTCGCAGAGTCGGACATGACTGAGTGACTAACACATACACAAAAATACTCTAAGAATACAAGTATGGAAAGCCAGTGGTATCTTGGGTTTCTCATGACCTCATGCAACTGTTTCACCATCTTGCAATGACTACTACCGATCTTATTGTCACGTGAGAGAAAAAGAATTCCCACTTTTTTCAAAGATGCCTCATATATGGCTGTTTTGTGTTACATGCATCTGAATTCAATCTGCCGCTGATGTAAGCCCCAATTAGAAAGCCTTATAAGGGTGAGAAGGAAATGAGAAGCAATGGGGAGCTGGACTGTAATGGGGCAACATCAGTAGAAATGGAAAAGAATGGTAACCGGGAGATACTTTGGGAATAGACATAATGAGACCGTTACTGATGGGTTGTGTGACTGAAGGGAAAGGAAGGTGTCCAATATGACTTTCAAGTTTAAGTTTAGGTGTTCAGTAGAATGGTAGCATTATTGGTGCCCAAAGATAGCTGATGGGTTTTAGATGAGTGATTTTGATTCAAGAAAGAAGAGCCTGGATACTCTGAGAATTGAATTAGTAGTATGAACTCCCAAGCCCTTAGAAAGATTGGTAGAAAGAAAGATGAGGGTGTGGAAAAGGGTCTCCTATCAGATTGCAGGGTTTCTGTTTACTCAGTATAAACACAGGCTGTACTGATTGGTCAATATTTTCAAAAGTGGGTTTAAACTACATTTGGAAAATATATTATCATTTCCTCTAAGGCTCAGTAGCTAGAAATATACCTTGCATGGATCTGTTTTGAGAGTAGAACATGGACTATGTGACCTCTGGATGTGCTTGATAGTTCTATCATTCTATAATTATCTCAGGCTTCAAATAACTTTCCAGGGAACAGCAAATAATTTTTACTAATAAAACACAATTTGAAACTTGGAGATGAAATTACACATTTTCAACAAAGTGTTGTAATAAAGTTAGTGACTGGAGACCCCCCCCCCC
Organism: Neotragus pygmaeus; assembly: GCA_006410875.1. Taxonomy (NCBI): domain Eukaryota; kingdom Metazoa; phylum Chordata; class Mammalia; order Artiodactyla; family Bovidae; genus Neotragus; species Neotragus pygmaeus. The sequence continues at coordinate 874,600 of SJYV01042641.1, forward strand.
TAGAAATAAAGAGCTAAATGTATTGGTTGACCACCCGTGCAAAGCAAAGCCAAAGTCTACACTAATTCATCACTTGGAAGATGTGGAAGCTCTATATAAGTTTTAAATATAAACTTGACAGCAGATGAAAGCACTAAAAGGACATTGTTATTTTACAGTAGAATCTGCAGTTAATGCCAATAGGCACTCTGAAGTCTAAATTCTATATCAACTTCATTGAGAAATTGCTGCCTGATTCTAGTTCCTGCATTAGGTCCCTTCTGAATCTTGTTTATTGGTACTCTGGATGGAAATTCATATCTGTGTTCTTTATAATTTTACCAACAATAAGAGAACTGCTACTAGAAAAAGAAAGGGAGGTATAACAAGCTTTATGTTAAATTAAGATTATCCTATGTTCCTACAAATTCAATAGAAAAATTATTTGGGAAATTTTACTTTAAAGAGCTTTCTACATGTGATAGAGAGCAATTATTAACAAAAATGATTTGTGGTACAGTTGTTTTCTTAAAAATTTTATTTCCTACAGAAGCATAGTGCTTCTGATCTGAAAGTAGGTTTATGCAAACAATAAAGTACAGTGATTCCCAAAGTGTCTGCAGATAATAGTTGTTCCTCAAAAATATTTCCATGGTCACATAATATTTGGACATTCTTTTTAAACAAAGTTACTAAGTTTTTTTGTTGCAGTTCTTGTCAGAGCCTTTATAAAGCTCTGTGGCTCACCAGAAAGGAATAAAAGAAGCAACATTTTCAAGAATATTACCTCTTCTAATTATTTTTGTCTGATCCCAAAGTTTTTGCCACAGTGTGTGGGTTCATCTTAAGACTCCTGATCCAGTCAGTCTAATTGAATTTCTTTCCTAGGAAATTTCACATTGGAAGTCAATAAATTTACTCTCTCGTCCCCTCTCTCCCTCTCCTTCTGAGGCTAGATATACAGCAGGTAAGCTATACGTGACCATATTGTTCAGTCCATGTAGATTAAAGAAACAAAGGAAGTCTGTCTAGACACAGAAAAGATCAAAACACTTTTGATATGTATTTTGAATAATAGTTTAAAAATATTAGCTGGTAATTAAGTTTTTTTAATGTTAAGAAATGAAATTACTAAGTCTTTCTTTGCAATAATACATAAAAGTTATCCATGCTTGCTTAACTATTTACAATATATTTAGCTTACTAAATATTTAATAGAGAAAATTACAAAATAAAAATAACAGACTTAAGTGTCTATCACTTAAAATGAATGAATGTTAATGTTCATATTTGCTTGAAACCCTACCTCTGATCCAGTCTCTTCAAACTCTCCACAAAGACTCTCTTGTTATGAAGTTGATGTGTATCCAAACCATATTATCATATGCTTTGATGGTATAGGAATTCTATTCAAAACATATACATTTAACAAATTGTATTTAACGGATACAGTTTATAACACTATGCAATTTTGTCTTTTTACACTTGACTTATGGTTGCATTATGTGTTTGCAATGCTTTTCCTATTTTATTTTTATTGAGCAATATTTAGCATTATTTTATAAACATCTTTTACTTGACAGGCATTTTGCCATGTTGCTGCGTGGTTTTATTATTTATCCTTTATAATGCCTGGATAATGTCCCACTGAGCTGACATATGATCAGTTATCAATTCAGTCACTCAACCCCATGGACCTCAGCTCGCCGGGCCTCCCTTTCCATCACCAACACCTGGAGCATGCTCAAACTAAATCCATTAAGTCAGTGATTCCATCCAACCATCTCATCCTTTCTCATCCCCTTCTCTTCCTGCCTTCAATTTTCCCCAGCATCAGGTGTCATGGTCTTCGTAGACCACGACCTGGTCACTGGAGTTGTCGAGAAGAAGGATGTGGGGGACCTAAGTCTCGAGTGAAACAAGAGTACTTTATTTGTAGAAACACATCCTTATATATATTCAATAAAATGATTACTCAGCCATTAAAAAGAACAAAATTTCAGCAGTTGCAACAAGATGGATAGTCCTTTAAGTACAAGGTCACTGAAGAGTCAATGAAGGGAGTCAATGAAGGAATCCAAGCAGGTGCCCTTTCCCATGATCTCAGTCCTGAGAACTGCATGCAGCTCTGCTCGTTCCTGTTTTCCAGGAACTGATAAGAAACAGGGAGTCCTTGAGAAATGGCACACAAAAGAAGAAAACATATTGGATCCCTTAAAGTTGAACGTCCCCTGACAATCAGGGTCTTTTCCAATGAGTCACCTCTTTGCACCAGGTGGCCAAGGACTGGAGCTTCAGCTTCACCATCAGTCCTTCCAGTAAATATTCAGGACTGATTTCCTTTAGGATTGACTGGTTGGATCTCCTTGAAATCCAAGGGACTCTCAAGAGTCTTCTCTAACACCACAATTCAAAAGCATCAATTCTTCGGTGCTCAGCTTTCTTCACAGTCCAACTCTCGCATCCATACATGATTACTGGAAAAACCATAGCTTTGATTAGATGGATATTTATTGGCAAAGTAATGTCTCTGCTCTTTAATATGCTGTCTAGGTTGGTCATAACTTTCCTTCCAAGGACCAAGTGTCTTTTAATTTCATGGCTGCAGTCACCAAATGCAGTGATTTTGCAGTCCAAAAAAATAAATTATCTCACTGTTTCCATTGTTTCCACATCTATTTGCCATGAAGTGATGGGACTGGATGCCATGATCTTAGTTTTCTGAATGTTGAGATTTAAGCCAACTTTTTCACTCTCCTCTATCACTTTCATCAAGAGGCTCTTTAGTTCTTTGCTTTCTGCCATAAGGATGGTGTCATCTGCATATCTGAAGTTATTGATGTTTCTCCCGGCAATCTTGATTGTAGCTTGTACATCATCTAGCCTGTTTTTTCACATGATGTACTCTTCATAGAAGTTAAATAAGCAGGGTGACAATATACAGCCTTGACAGACTCCTTTCCCTATTTGGAACCAGTCTTTGTTCCCTGTCTGGTTCTAACTGTTGCTCCTTGATCTGCATACAGATTTCTCAGGAGGCAGGTAAGGTGGTNTAGAAGTTAAATAAGCAGGGTGACAATATACAGCCTTGACAGACTCCTTTCCCTATTTGGAACCAGTCTTTGTTCCCTGTCTGGTTCTAACTGTTGCTCCTTGATCTGCATACAGATTTCTCAGGAGGCAGGTAAGGTGGTCCAGTATATCCATCTATTTAAAAATTTTCCACAGTTTGTTGTGATCTGCACTGTCAAAGTCTTTAACATAGTCAATAAAGCAGAAGTAGATGTTTTTCTGGAACTTGCTTGCTTTTTCAATGATCCAATGGATGTTGGCGATTTGATCTCTGGCTCCTCTGGCTTTTCTAAATCCGTCTTGAACATCTTGAAGTTCATGGTTCATGTACTGTTGAAGCCTGGCCTGGAGAATTTTGAGCATCACTTTACTAGTGTGTGAGATGAGTACAATTGTGTGGTGGATTAAGCATTCTTTGGCATTGCCTTTCTTCAGGGTTGGAATGAAAACTGACCTTCTCCAGTCCTGTGGCCACTGCTGAGTTTTCCAAATTTATTGGCATACTGAGTGCAGCACTATAACAGCATCATCTTTTAGGATTTGAAACAGCTTATCTGGAATTCCATCACTTCCACTAGCTTTGTTCGTAATGATGCTTTTTAAGGCCCACTTGACTTCACATTCTAGGATGCCTGGCTCTAGTCCAGTGATTACACCATCTTGGTTATCTGCATCATGAAGATCTTTTTTGTATAGCTCTTCTTTGTATTCTAGCCACCTCTTCTTAATATCTTTTGCTTAGTTTGTATTATTCTTCTCCTAAAGTTTATATAATTACCATATTTTTTGGACACTAAAAATAAGCAAGTGAAGTAAGTATATGATAAAATTTAGGATATTTTATCTGAAGTTAAGAGAAAGCCTCACTAGTTATGACTTAAACTATATTATATTGATATTTGCTGTCTACATAATAGACCGGTAGGTTACTTTGTACCTGAGTCAGTTTTTTTGTGTGTGTGTGATTGTTTTCCTCATGATTACAAGATGAGTGCTGCTTCTTCGAATATTATATCATTACAGGGTAGCCTCCAAACTGGATAGAATAGAGTGGGAGGAAAAATGAGCCTTTCATCATGGCTCTCTCTTTTCAAGAGAAAAGTCCTTCTCAGAAGCTTTCAACAGGGTTTACTTGAGGTTTTAATGTCCAAAATCATATAATAAGTCTCAGCTCTATAAAGAACAACAGGATTGCCATGATTGGCATGGACAAACTTTTTTTCTAGGGCTGGGTGCATCGCTCCCCAAACCACCATGAATTTTGTCTGGCAAAGAAGGAGTAGAGATGGTGGTGTATTAGTTAGGGTTCTCTAGGAACAGAATGTGGAGAAGGCAATGGCAATCCACTCCAGTACTCTTGCCTGGAAAATCCCATGGATGGAGGAGGCTGGTGGGCTGCAGTCCATGGGGTCCCGAAGAGTTGGACACAACTGAGCAACTTCACTTTCACGTTTCACTGTCATGCATTGGAGAAGGAAATAGCCACTCACTCCAGTGTTCTTGCCTGGAGAANGAGGAGAAGGGGACAACAGAGGATGAGATGGCTGGATGGCATCACCGACTCAAGGGACATGTGTTTGGGTGGACTCCGGGAGTTGGTGATGGACAGGGAGGCCTGGTGTGCTGCGGTCCACAAGGTTGCAAAGAGTCAGACATGACTCAGCAACTGAACTTAACTGAGATGCCTCTAGGTCCACTCGGCCCCCTTAAAGTAAGGGTCAACAAGCATGGCTTGATTTTTTCTGGACTCTAGGGTAGTGTACAGCTGGAGAGATAGCAAGTCAAGGTGCAGGAAATTAATAGGACAGAGTAGAATTTTTTAGTTTTTGTTGGTCAAAACTTAACTAAATTTAGTACTGATCCCTCAAGAAAGAAAGAAAAGCCCTAATTCAACACCCAATTACTTTTAAAAAAGGATCTAAAGACATCGCAGGAAATTAGACCAGCCAGTTTGACACCAGTTAAATCATAGAAGCATTTTAAAAAGATCAAATGCTGGAACATTTAAAAAGCACAGCTTGATAACCGTCAATTAAGGTAGCCTCAGGATGTGGCCAGGAGATTTTAGTAATTTGTGTGTGTACAGCATGGATGGAAATTCTAAAAGGCATTGCCATGAGAATCAAGAAATACATAGTAAAAATCACAAAGTAGGGTATGGCTATTTGACAAAGCCCTATTTTTTTTTTTTTTTTCCATTTTTACTTATTAAGTGAAGCATGGAATACTGGGGACCAAACAAGCCTAACAAATTGAATTAGTAGTTGAGTAAACTTGGGTACAAGTCAAATCCAATTTCAGATATTTAGCAACTTAGTTTTGTGTTCAAACTGCTATTATTCAGTAATGATAAGATTTGGGGGTAAAGGGACCTGGTTCTGATGGAATCATCTAGGACAGTGCTTTACAAAGTGTGGTCCATGGGTTGATGCTGTTCTATATGCTGTTATCTTCAGCAAGGTAGGTGCAAAAATTAAGAATAAGTATTTATTTAGATGCTTTTATAACAATGTGACCAAGTACTTTCCAAAAAACATGAACTTGAAATTTGTATAACTTTTCTTTTTGAAAAAGTCAAACTTAGCAATTAATTTTACTATATTTAAAAATAGATATATAGGTCTCTGGTTTGTTGAAATGAAGAACTAGTGTCTGTCCCCACTGCCCCCCCCCCAATAGTTTGAGAAGCAGGGATCAAGATTTTTTTTAAAGAAATGACATTTAAAATATGATGTGTACCATGTTATTAGAAAATGCCAGCCTATTTTCCTGATAGTGAAAAAATCCAAGTATAATTGCCTCAAATATATTTGTAAAATGATTTTAAAAAATAGACATTTGAGGAAACTCTTTGAGTTGAAAGTTTACAGAATCTTAAAAATGTCTTTTGTCATGAGCTGTAGGTGTAGCTAAGGGTACAGTATGAGTTGAAAGGTGGATTGGATCATGTTCCAATTCCTCAGGCCTTCCCTATATTAGAAATATACATATTTTTTGCTGTGTGATTTTGAATTTCCTGTGATTATATGTCAAGTATGCTACCCTGTCCCATTGATATTGGGTTTCACTAAGTGACTTGCATTGGGCAGTAGAATATGGGCAGAAGTGATAGTGTACCTGGTTCTGTGAAAAACCCTTAAAAGGATTATATGTTTCCTCCGGCTGTCTCTGGTTCATGTTATCATCTTGATAAGGGCATGCCCCATCTGTCTTTGGCTCCTGCAGTATAAATCTAAGAATGAGACACTCAGAGCAAAGCTAAACCTAACCCAATACAACAACACTGCAGCCTGAGATAGTCTTCCCTGCCAACCTGCAGACCTATAAACCAGAAAAATAACTGTTTTTTGTTGTAGGCCATCTAGTTTTGGAGTGGTTTGTTACAAAGCATTATTAGAGAAATAGCTGGCCAGCATAGTTGGATTATGATACATTCCAGAGCCAACAAGTGTTATTCAGTTTACCTTTACAACCTGGAAATCTCCTCTGCATGTCATTCTCACATGGTGAACTAAGATCTTTAATAGGTAGCTCAGATGTGACATACTCAAACCTGAGCTTGTGATTCTCCTGCCCCAATCCAGGCTGCTCTACTTCTTGCTAAAAGCAGCTCTATTCTATCTTCCAAGGTTCTTGGGGGTCATTCTTAATTTCTCACTTTTTTTTTTTTTTCATATTCCACATCTAGTGGGATGTGAAATACATTGAAACACATCCCAAATGTGATCATTTCTCACCCCCTCCATCCGGACTTTCCCATGAAGCACATGCCTTAACTGCTCTTTTTAATTCAACTCTCAGTTTTGAGATATGTTTTCCACACACCAGATGGGGTTATCCTTAAGAATATATGTCATATTGTTTCATTCTTCTTTTCTGAGCGCTCTCTTCCCATCTCACTCAGAATTTCTTTCAGAGTCACTGTTGTAGCCTTACTGGTCCTGCGTGTTGTGGCCTTACTGGCCCTGCGTGTTGGGGCCTTGAGTGTTTCTCTGATTTTCCCCTCTCTCACTGATCTCCCTTCACTGTGCTTTAGATCCCTGACCTCTTGCTTCAGGGAAGTACACTAAGTTAGCTTCTGCTGCAGAATCTCTCCTTGGAATGCCTCTTCCAGGATATATAAAGTTTTGCTTTCTTGTTCCTTTTAGGAATCTGCTCACATGTCATTCCTTCTCTGATCCCATCTGGAATAAAGACCACTCTGGTGTGTAATTTATTTATGATTTATTGTCTATCTCTGCTCACCAAAATGGCAGTTTCCTTAAAAGCAGAGAGTGTCATATACACAGCCAGATCCCCAGCATTAAGAACAGCCCTTGGGCACATAGAAAGTGTTCAGTACAGTAAATATCTGCTGGTGGAAACCTTAATTCAATATCTTTAGAAGGAATATGATTCTGTTAAGTTTTGAGTTTGTTAAGTATGGGTCAGGTATTCATGTGCTGACTGATGTTGCATGCTAACACTCACTCCAGTTGCGTCTGACTCTTTGCGACCCTATGGACTGTAGTCCACCAGGCTCCTCTGTCTAGGGATTCTCCAGGCAAGAATACTGGAGGGGGTTGCCATGCCCTCCTCGAGGGGATCTTCTGGACCCAGGGATCAAGCCTGCTTCTCTTATGTCTCCCGCGTTGCCAGGCGAGTTCTTTACCACTAGTGCCACCACTAACACTGACTGATGTTAGTGAAAGGTAAAAAAGACTCAACGTCCTGTTCTTAATGTGAAATTGATGTTGGCTGAATAGATCAGACAGTCTTTTGGTCCTGGATTTCAAAGACTAAATGCACTTGGTTAACATTAGTATGAGGGACATTTTAATTTTAACATTAAAGACATGAAAGTAAGTTACATTCAGGGTTCCTGATTTGGATGGGATAGTCTATAAGAATTTTTCTGAAACCAGTCCATTTTTGAGCAAGGTCATTTATAGACATTGCTCATAGATAGAAGGTAAGAAAATATTCTAGAAATAATTCAGGGAACTGAAGAAGCATTTTTACTTTAGGGGGAAAAATAACACTCCCTCCAAAAACACTTTGGGAAACTATGGGAAGACAAGGTTGGCCAGGTAGGAGGTGGTGACTGTCGCTCTCAGATCTTGCCCACGCCGGCAGTTTTCTGGCATTTCAGCAGCACACGGTTTTGGTGAGGATTCTGTATGTTATTTCAGCAGTGAAATCTCTGCCAAGATCATGAAGGGAGTGCAAGCTCCAGGAAATCTTGTAAAAGAAGCAAAAATGTTGTCATATGCTTGGATGTCAGGCAAGCTGAGGCAAAACTGCAGCATACCTAGACCCAAGTCCTACCACGTAGGGTGATTCTGGGTCTTCCATCTGAAGTTCCTGCTCAGAGGTGACAGAATTTCTAACATGACTTCAAAATAGACTCCTCTATAATACGCTGCTAATCTCTACACGTAGGTGCACACATCAACCCTTTAATTATTTCTGTAGTGATAAGTGTTGCATGTGCACAGATATATATTAGAAAAAGGTAAAAATGAGGGGAAGAATGATATCATATCTTTGGGGGGGAAATTCTTAATTTTATTCTTACTTATTTTGTCTTAACTGAACACAAAAGATGCTTAATTTTCTCTGGTGAAGAAAGGGGATGTAAATAATACTTATTAAATAACTGTGCCAGGCACAATGCTAGGAGCTTCACATATGTTTCCTTGCTACAATATATAATTTGTATCTTATATGTAACCTCTTTGATTCTGGAGTGGGAAATTCTCACTAGTTCTTAGGCTGAAGCTGAGACAAAAGCTATTTTCCCCAGATAGGCTACCTGAGACACAGAAGTGTGAAGTGTTTTGCTTAAGATCACACAGCAGGTCTGGAGTAGGGCAGGGAAAACTATTTTACTCTCATTCAGAGTAAATATTTTCTTGGAAGGGTCAGCTGTTTTTTTAGTTTTTCAGACAATTTATACTCTGATACTTAAGCAATATTACAGTGTAGGTTGTTCTGTGTGATGAGTACTCAGTGAAGCTGTTCTTCCCCCACCTCAGATAAGAAACTGTAAATTATTCAATAGCTTCACCTTAGTTCTTTTCTTGAAGGACTCTTGGAAGCAAAGCCTAGTGCATTTTCTGGCCTCTGTCGAATTAGAATAGTGATATAAGTGTTGCTGGAACCATGTTGTCCTTTCCTAAACTCCCCCATATCCCACCTGGTGCTCCATAGCAGAGCAGTGGACCTTTGGCCTGGCTGCTTATGGCTTCTGCATCAAGAAAAGCCTGTAAGAGATGTCTGAGGTTGTTGTTGGTTGTCTTCAGGTTGATCAGCAACAACAGCCATCATAGGCGCAAAGGGTGGTGGCAGTGGTTTGGTCACTAAGCTGTGTCCAACTCTTGCAACCCTCTGAACTGGAGCCCATTGGGCTCCTCTGTCCATGTGATTTCCCAGGCAAGAATACTGGAGTGGGTTGCCATTTCCTTCTCCAAGAGATATTCCCAATCCCGGGATTGAATCTGTATCTCCTGCATTGCAGGCAGATTCTTTACCGCTCTCTGAGCAACTAGTTAAGCAAAAGGTGCTACCAGCCAACTGCCAGAGGGTTTCTGGTGGGGTTGGGCAGAATGTACAGCATTTGTTTATAGGAAGGATAAAAGACAAGGTTCTTCTTGTGGGATATTTGAAAACTGGACCATATTTTTTTCTCCAATGAAAATGCCACTTCTCTGGGTTTTTTTTCCCTTCCATCTGCTTCACCTATATATGATCTTCATGCAGCCTTTTTGTAAGTACTGTGCAGTATTTGAAAATGAATTGAATCCTGAGAATTTTTTTCTTTCTCCACGCCCTCTTTGGTAACTGCACAAATGCATTAAGCATTTCTTTATTCCCTAGGGGTTGAGTGATTTATTATCTTGACCCTGCTGGTCAGATAAGCAAAAACCTAACTCAGAATGAACAATTGTCTCTGTTTCTTTGAGTGATAGGCAGAGAATTTTAAATAATGGTTGGTGTTTTTGAAAAATGGAAGAAAAGCAAGAAAAGAAAAATGCTTGATTTTACTCAGCCTTAGCTATGGGGAACTATAGGTAGAAAATTTTGGCGTTCTTGTATTCTCTGAAAATATGTTCTTCATTTATATTCTTTATCAGAAATTAAGCACTTTTATTAAGAAAATTAGTTCGCAAATAATATTTTTTTTTCTAAATGTTCTAAAATGTTTTTACCCAGAGTTTTGTTCTTTCTTTTGTTTGTATAATTTGTTTGGCCTCAGTTTTTTTCTTGTTAACTTGGAGTGAGGGTGACTAGGAAGCAGTTTCTAGCTTCATTTATAGATTGCTCATCAGTGGTTTGGATTATTTACTTTGTGCCAAGTTTAGTGTTGGTACTCGAGAAGGCATGAGGTGGGAAAATAAGCTCTGCCCATTAGAAGAGGGCACATGACTCAACAATTATCTGCTCATACACAGTCATACTCTGCAATGAGGCAGTGAGGCAGTGATGGAGACCTGGGCAGTGCAGAGTGGAATCAAAGAACCTGCCAGGTGCTCAGGCAGAGTTTCAAGAAGTAGTGATCTTTGTGCTGGGTCTTGAAAAAAATTTTGTATAGTGTTAAAATATAGAGAAGGTTGTTGCTAACTAATAAATCAAGCTAGGAGAACTGTTCCAATCTGGGCTAGAGATGCAGATACTGTCAACATGTAGATAACGCAATGACCTGGAAGATATTCAACCTAGAGTGAGAACACACATGCTAAATCTATTTGGGGGATAGAATTGCATATAACTAACTAGTGGGCATGGAAAGAGATATTCATAAAGAAAATTTGAAAGGTACACATAGGTAGAAAGAGAACCGAGAGTGATATGATAACTTAATAATCAAACTTTTCATTCTGGAAAATCTAGACTGAATCACATCCTATGGTTTTATCTTTCAAGTTACCAATTTTCTGAATAGGTACACAGTTAAATATTATTTAATGTGAAAATACAAAGAACATGAATTACTGAACACTATTATGTTTTTAATTAATATTGAAAACACATAATGAAGACACCTCTATAGCACTTACATTTAGAATATGATTTAAAGGCATTTGACAACAATAAGATACAGTTATCTCCCTATCGGACCGACAAAGATTGCAGAAATTGATACAACTCACATTTTTGGAAGGCTGTCTTGCAGAGCATATAAAAATTTGAACGTGTCTAACATTTGACTCTGAAATTCTACTTTGAGGAATTTATTTTAAAGAAATAGTATATGTACATTCTTTGTCCAAAAATAAGAGACTTTTGAAATACATTTCACTGTACTAAATAGGATAATACCTGAAAATTAAAATGATGGGTTAGAGATACATTTATTGACATGGAAGGATGTCTTCATATTACTGCTAAAGTATAAAAAGCAGATTGTAAACAGCACATATAGATTACCTTATTTTTAATTTGTAGTACATATAGAAAGTGGCTGGAAAGATCTACATCAAATGGTGACTGTTTATCTGGTGACAGCTCTCTAGGTGATTTTGACTTCATAATTTTGTGACATTTTGCAGTATCTGTGTGTTTTTGTTGTTGTTTTTGCAATGAGCATATATTATTTTCACAATCTGATAAAAACACTTCTAATTCAAGTAAAATGTCATTGACTTGGAAGTCCCACTGGCCATTACTATTGGAAAAATACTAGGGCTTTACCATTTTTAATGGGCATATGAATCACCAATGTACATATGTGTATGATTTAGAAGGTCTGAAGTGGGGCCTGGGATTCTGCCTTTCTTACGAGCTCCCAGGCATTGCTTGGTTGTGGACTACAGTTTGAATAGTAAAGTCTTAGCAAACTGTAAAGAACCTGTGTTCCAAGATTTTATTGCTTTCATTATGCCTATTTTACTACAGGCAGGAAACATTTCCGGAAAACAAAACCGAAACAATTTTGTTATCATTTAATGGGCTTCCCTGGTAGCTCAGCTGGTAAAGAATCCACCTACAAAGCAGGAGACCCTGGTTCGATTGCTGGGTCAGGTAGAGCGGCTGGGGAAGGGGTAAGCTGCCCATGCCAGTATTCTTTGGCTTTCCTGGTTGTTAAGCTGGCAAAGTATCTGCCTGCAAAGTGGGAGACCTGGGTTTGATGCGGGTGTTGGGAAGATCCCCTGGAGAAAGGCTACTCACTCCAGTATTCTGGCCTGGAGAATTCCATGGACCTTCTCGTCCCTGGCGGTCATGAAGAGTCAGACAAAACTGAGCGACTTTCACTTTCACTTTCAATGGTTCCCTTAACTACTAGAATAATGGACTGCAAGGAGATCCAAACAGTCCATTCTGAAGGAGATCAGCCCTGGGATTTCTTTGGAAGGAATGATGCTAAAGCTGAAACTCCAGAATTTTGGCCACCTCATGCAAAGAGTTCAGTCAGTTCAGTTTAGTCGCTCAGTCGTGTCCAACTCTTTGCGAGCCCAAGAATCACAGCACCCCAGGCCTCCCTGTCCAAACCATCTCCCAGCGTTCACTCAGACTCACGTCCATCGAGTCAGTGATGCCATCCAGCCATCTCATTCTCTGTCGTCCCCTTCTCCTCCTGCCCCCAATCCCTCCCAGAATCAGAGACTTTTCCAGTGAGTCCACTCTTGGCATGTACTTTTCTGCCATAAGGGTGGTGTCATCTGCATATCTGAGGTTACTGATATTTCTCCCAGCAATCTTGATTCCAGCTTGTGCTTCCTCCAGTCCAGCATTTCTTATGATGTATTCTGCGTATAAGTTAAATAAGCAGGGTGACAATATACAGCCTTGACGTACTCCTTTTCCTATTTGGAACCAGTCTGTTGTTCCATGTCCAGTTCTAACTGTTGCTTCCTGACCTGCATACAGATTTCTCAAGAGGCAGATCAGGTGGTCTGGTATTCCCATGTCTTTCAGAATTTTCCACAGTTTATTATGATCCACACAGTCAAAGGCTTTGGCATAGTCAATAAAGCAGAAATAGATGTTTTCCTGAAATTCTCTTGCTTTTTCCATGATCCAGCAGATGTTGGCAATTTGATCTCTGGTTCCTCTGCCTTTTCTAGAACTACTTTCAACATCAGGAAGTTCATGGTTCACGTATTGCTGAAGCATGGCTTGGAGAATTTTGAGCATTACTTTACTAGTGTGTGAGATGAGTGCAATTGTGCAGTAGTTTGAGCATTCTTTGGCATTGCCTTTCTTTG
>SJYV01042641.1:888176-921746 GCA_006410875.1 Neotragus pygmaeus
CATTCCAGGATGTCTGGCTGTAGGTTAGTATCACACCATCATGATTATCTCAGCCGTGAAGATCTTTTTGTTCAGTTCTTCTGTGTATTCTTACCATGTCTTCTTAATTTCTTCTGCTTCTGTTAGGTCCCTACCATTTCTGTCCTTTATTGAGCCCATCTTTGCATGAAATGTTCCCTTGGTATCTCTAATTTTCTTGAAGAGATCTCTAGTCTTTCCCATTCTGTTGTTTTCTTCTATGTCTTTGCATTGATCACTAAGGAAGGCTTTCTTACCTCTCCTTGCTGTTCTTTGGAACTCTGTATTCAAATGGTTATCTTTCCTTTTCGCTTTTGCCTTTTGCTTCCCTTCTTTTCACAGCTATTTGTAAGGCCTCCTCAAACAGCCATTTTGCTTTTTTGCATTTCTTTTTCTTGGGGATGGTCTTGATTCCTGTCTCTTGTACAAGGTCATGAACTTCCATCCATAGTTCATCAGGCACTCTGTCTATCAGATCTAGTCCTTTAAATCTATTTCTCACTTCCACTGTATAGTCATAATGGATTTGATTTAGGTAATATCTGAATGGTCTAGTGGTTTTCTCCACTTTGTTAAATTTCAGTCTGTATTTGGCAATAAGGGGTTTATGATCTGAGCCACAGTCAGCTCCTGGTCTTGTTTTTGCTGACTGTATAGAGTGTCTCCATCTTTGGCTGCAAAAAATATAATCAGTCTGATTTCAGTGTCGACCATCTGGTGACGTCCATGTGTAGAGTCTTCTCTTGTGTTGTAATAGTTCTATTTTTTTTTTTTTTGAGAACTTTTATGCTGTTTTTCATAGTGGCTGTTCCAATTTACATATCTGCCAACATTGTATAAGGGTTCCATTTTATTCACATCCTTACCAACCAATACTTAGTTATTTTGTGTGTGTGTGTGTGTGTGTATGTTTGGTAATAATTTTGTCAGAAGTGAAGTGATATATCATTGTGGTTTTGATTTTCATTTCCCTGATAGTTAAAGATGTTAAGCATTTTTTCTTGTACCTGTTGCCTAGCTGTGTGTCTTTGGAAAAATATCTGTTCAGATCCTCTGCCAATTTTTAAATCAGATTATTTCCTGTTGAGTTTCATGAGTTCTTAATATATGGGGGAGGGTATTAACTCATCAGATATATGGCTTGCAAATATTTTCTCTCATTTTGTAGGTTGACTTTTCCTTTTGTTGATGGTTTCCTTTGCTGCGCAAAAGCTTTTTAGTTTGATGTTTACTCACTTGTTTATTTTTTCTTCTACTACTTTTATTTTTATGTCAGATTAAAAAAGTATTGCTATGGTCTATATCAAAAAGCTTACTACCTGTGTATTTTTCTAAGAGTTTTGTGTTTTCTGGTGTTATGTTCACGGGTTTACTACATTTTGAGTTAATTTTGGTATGGAATATATGATTGTGGTTGAATTTCATTCTTTGGCATGTGGCATTTCAGTTTTCCCAACACCATTTATTGAAGAGACCTTACCCATTGTTTATTCTTGACTCATTTGACTGTGTGTGTGGGGGTTTTTTTTCCCCTAAACTCTCTCTTCTGTTCCATTAATCTTTGTGTCTGTTTTTATGCCAAAACTATACTGTTTTGATTACTAAAATTTTGTAATATAATTTGAAATCAGGAAATGTGATGCTTCCAACTTCGTTCTTCTTTCTCAAGATCATTTTGGCTATTTGTGGTCTTTTGTGGGTCCATATAAATTTAAATATTGTTTGTTCTAGTTTTGTGAAAAAATGTCATTGGAATTTTGATAGGGATTGCGTTCATCTGTAGATTACTTTGGGTAGTATAGTCATTTTACAATATTAATTCTTCTATACCATGGGTATGGGCTATCCATTTATTTGTATTGTCTTTAATTTCTTTCAATAATGGGTTACAGTTTTAAGTGTGAAGGCATTTCATGTCCTTGGTTAAATTTATTCCTAAGTACTCTATTCTTTTTGATGTACCTATAAATGCATTTTTTCTTAATTTCTCTTTCTGATAATTTTAAAAATTTGTATATAGAAGTGCAACAGATTTTTGCATATTGATTTTGTATCCTGCAACTTTACTGAATTATTTTTTTAGTTCTAACAGTTTTTGGTGAAGTCTTTATGGTTTTTTTTTTTTTATATATAATTTTATGTCAACTGCCAATAGTGACAGTTCAACTTCTTTCTTTCCACTTTGGATTCCTTTTATTTCATTTTCTTCCCTAATTACCTTAGCTAGGGCTTCTAATATTATGTTGAATAAAAGTGGTGAAAGTAAGCATTCTTGTTTTGTTGCTTTTCTTAGAGGAAAAACTTCCCACTTTTCACCCCTGAGAATGATGCTAGTTTGAAGCTTGTCATATATGGCTTTTCTTATGTTTTGGTCCATTCCCTCTATACCGTCTTTGATGAGAGTTTTTAGCATAAATCGATGTTGAATATTGTCCAGTGCTTTATCTCTTGAGGTGATCATATTATTTTTATCCTCCATTTTATTAATGTGTTGATCACATTGATTGACACAGATATTGAGCCATCCTTCCATCCCAAGGATAAATGCAATTTGATCATGATGTATGATCCTTTTAATATATCATTGAATTTGATTTTCTAGTATTTTGTAGAGAATTTTTGTATCTGTGTTCATCGAGGATATTGGTAGGTCTGTCATTTTCTTTTCTAGTGGCATCCTTGTCTGTTTTTGATATCAGGGTAATATTGGCCTTGTGAAATGTATTTGGAAGCATTCCATCTTCTTTTTGCAGGGGAAGAGTTTGAACGAATTAGTATTAATTCTTTGAATGTTTGATATTTGCCAGTGAAGCCATCTGGTCCTGGACTTTGTTGATTAGGTGGTTTTTGATTACTGATTCAATCTACTTGCTAGTAACTGGTCTGTTCAGATTTTCTATTTCTTCTTGAATCAATTATGGAAGGTTGCATTTTCCTAGGAATATATTTCTTCTAGCTTATCAAATTTGTTGATGTATAATTATTCATAGTAATCTTTTATGATCCTCTGTATTTCTGGGGTAATCAGTTGCAATATCTCCTCTTTCATTTTTTTTTTATTTTGAGTTCTTTCTTTGTTCCCTTGGTGAGTCTAGTAAAAGATTTATCAGTTTTGCTTATCTTTTCAAAAAAATTAATTTATTGATCTTTCCTGTTATCTTTTTAGTCTCTATTTGATTTATTGCTGCTACTGCTGCTAAGTCGCTTCAACCTTTTTGATGTCTTTTCTTTTACCAACTTTGAGCTTTATTTGTTCTTATTTTTCTAGCTCCTTAAGGCATAAATTTAGGTTGTTTGTTTAGATTTTCCTAGTTTCTTGGGGTAGGCATTTATTTCTATGAACTTCCCCCTTAGAACTACTTTTGTTTCATACCATACATTTGGATACATTGTATTTCCATTTTCTTTTGTCTCAATGTATTTTTTGATTCCTCCTTTGATTTCTTCTGTAACCCCTTGGTTGCTCATGTTGTTTAATCTTCACATATTTGTGAATTTTCCAGTTTTCTTCTTATAGCTGATTTCTAGCAGGTCTACAGTTTATTAATTTAAAAAATTAATAAAGCAGCAAATTCAGTCCAGACAGTCAAGAGAGAGAGAGATTTTCCCAAAATATGTCAGATTCTACTACCCACACAGCTATCTGCTCAGGTTTTAGTCAAATCATCCCCTGTTCTAACTTATATTATTAAACTCACACAAGTTAATTTAATAGGTGTGCGGTTCGGTTAAAGGGCTAATCTGAATTTCAAAAAGAACCCAGATTGCTGAATGAACCCTCTCAACCTTCTTAGCTAACTAGCCCAAATCTCTATTTTATATTTGTTGTTCTTGTTAATGAGTTAATTAGTAGTTGGCATTAAGATTTATTTCTTATTGTTTTTGTATTAGCAAAGGACACTAACTATGGTGATAAGCCATGTGTTGATTTATTGTTAGTTCATTTTTTTGATATAATTTTTTGACTACAACTTAGGTTTCTCTAGGTAAATAAAGAAATGATGTCATCAGAGACAAATTTACCCTGAAGTTAAGAACTTTCATATTCACATGATGGTGTGTTTTTATAACACTTAGTAAAATAAAGTACATAGCTTAATCTTCAAAAATTAAGTTTTCTCTCTGTCTCTTCTCCCTCTCATGCTCTTCCCTGTTAGACTTTTCTCTGAAATATGCAATAGCTGAAGTTTGGGAGTTAGTGCCTTTGTAAAGAACCAGTGAGGTTTGGAAACTGGTGGATCTGATCTAGAATATACTGACAGGAACAATTCAATGAGCACTAGAGATAAATTTTTTAAATTAATGACTTGGCTCTTGAGCTGTTTGATAATCCAGGAAGAAACAGTATGAACACATTGGAGAAGTGTTTAAATTTCCTGCTGATTTGACACAAAAGGGGATCCTTGACAAAGATAATATGATACACGTAATCTGGGCACTAGAGAGATGACGACTAACTTATTGATGGATGTTTAAAATTCCAAGGATATTTGAGTCATCATCGTACCTTAAACCTGAAGAGCCCTTTGTCCTACATGGATAAAACATTTGATATTTCCCCAAAGTTGGCAAGAATCCTAAACATATATAAGACA
This sequence comes from Neotragus pygmaeus, assembly GCA_006410875.1. NCBI lineage: Eukaryota > Metazoa > Chordata > Mammalia > Artiodactyla > Bovidae > Neotragus > Neotragus pygmaeus. The sequence goes on from SJYV01042641.1 coordinate 892,790, forward strand.
TTACAATAACAAATCATGGGACTGAAAAAAGTATTTCTAAACTTTCAATAAGGAAAATCGAATTTTGGCCAATCTTGCTTGAAGAGGGACTGAACTTTATTTTCTCGAAAGAAAAGATTAAATTTTTTGGCATGCAGAGAGAAAACGGACACAAACAAAAATACAATTAGCACAGTATTATATAAGTGGTCCAGACTGGTAATTAGTAAAATTATATAATGTTTCTAGATATGTGAAGTTACTGGAAATTATCAGGAATTAGAAACTTATAAATGCTTGTGATTTATTTGCCTGGTATTATAAATGGCCATTTTCAACCAAATTTTACATTTATAATTTTGTATTCTTTTTCTTAAAGAAGGATCTCAAAAGTCTAGAAGCTTCAAGTTCCATAAAACATAGATATGTCCCTGATTTCAGAATAACTCAAAAGTCTAGTTGGCTTATATGGGATATTCCCTAGTATGTTAATATTTTGAACCAAAGAACAAGCTTTTTCTCATAAAAGTAAAATCTTTAGGAATGTGTTAAGAATTTAAGGGGGGAAAAACTCGATACATAAATGCTCTTTCCTTTAGTATAAAAGTGTCTAGTTTTATAGTATAGAACCACTATACTTTTTCAAAATTAAGCTCTCAGGAAAAATTGCAAATACAGATGAAAAAGTTGTGAAAACAATTCTGTCTGTATTAACACCCTTCCACATTCCCCTCTAAAAACTAGATTGACAAATACCATTACAGTTGAATTATATTTGGGGTTTGAGTGAAGTTAGTCTTTGGTAGCATAGAGCATTGCCAAAGGCTGACATCTTGAAGGAGAAAATAGAAGCCTAAAGAGTAAATATGCAAAAGAAAGGTGAGCTAAAGGTCCGTGCCTCAGTTACCTGAAAGGCAACTGAGCTAGCATTGTAATAGTATCACTGTTGTTTGGAACAGGGCATTTGGTATAATACTTCAGAGCTTTTGAATCATCTGGCCCTGTCTTATTCTCCCCAACCCTATTGTATTTAATGCATAATTGTGTTGAAGAGAAAAAGTTAAAATTTTACATAACCTCCTGCTCCTTCTTCCTCTATAACTCAACTTGCTCCTTGCAAAGTCTGGATTACATAGGTCACATAGTCTCAGAAAGTGGGGACTTAAAATATTAAGAACTGGAGCTTATCTCACTCACCCTTATCTTGTTCTTTGCAACAGCCCAAAGGTTTGTCCTGCAAACCTGCTTAATCAAGCCTGTTCATGTAAAGGCCAGGCGTCCCCCTCCCCATCTTGACTGCTGTTCCTGCATGTGTGAAACCCCTTAGTGAGACCCCTTAGGTTAAACCAGCCTATTAACAGTCAGTGTTGCCCACTATAGTCTGTCTTTAAAAACTCTAACCCCTTTGTTTGGGGTTCAGAGCATGGGGTGTTAACTCCTCTGGGCCCGCGAGTGTAATAAACTGAGTTCTCCAACTCTCCGAGTGTGGTGCTTGGTTTCTTGATTACTGGTTTCTGCACGGCCCTAGTGAGATTCTAACCATGCCAGCCCCTTGAGGTATGGGACTGGTGGCTTGGCTGGGCTAGAGCGAAGGAATCCCGAGACGAACGACGATGCACACCACTAACAGTATTCTGGATTCTCTTTCAGAACAGTGTTCTGACTCTCTGGACAGCCGAGCCCCAACTGTACTCATTGGAGGGACGGACCAACTCACCAGGAATGGCCACAGGATCAGGTAAGGCCCTGGTGCCAGCCCCCAGTCAGGTCCTACCCAACGGGTAGAAGAGGAGGTTGATTATCTCCTTGGAGCTCCCAGGAAGGGAGCATCAGATAGGGAGAACAGGGAACTCGGGAGAAGGAAGGCATTGTGATAGCCTCTGAATGACTGTGAGTGCGTGATTGCTGACTGAAGAGAGTGAGAGAACCTTTTCTTTTTGGAAACTGCAAAACCAATTGTTTTTGAATATGCAATTAGAAACAGCTAGCTTGTTAAAAGGCCTGCCTAGGAAAAAGCTTAAAGTTAACCCTTTCCATGTCCTTGAAATACACAGCCAACTTCGTCTGAGACCTCAACCATGGGCAAATTAGAACTTCAAGCAAAGGGAAAAAGAGGGGTGAAAGATATTTTAAATCTCAAACAGAAAACTATAAGATCTCTGCCAGTCTGTCTGTCTGTATTTATGTGTGTCTCAGTGTATGTCTTTTGTTTTTTTCTAATAATATTGTTGAAGTTGTAAATTAGTTCTAATTTAATTGGCCTAAAGAAAAGGAAGTGCTTACAAATCAAACAATTCTAAACACAAGAAAAATTAACCTAAATAAATTTCAGATTCATGTCAACTGAGAAATATTCAATATTAAATATCTAGTATTAATGTTTGTTTTCTAATCCAATAAGGAAGTATGTTTTTAATAAAAAAATATAAAAAATAAAATTACATTTTATAAAGGGAAAAGGAAGTAGGTCTGACTTACAAGTGGCTATTACAGAAAATGATTAAAAGGTTTGTGAAAAGGGGGCCCTAGAAAAGTTTTGTGCATGGTTAGGACTAAGTTTAAAATAAATTTAATTAAGTTTACCTAACTGAGTTTAAAGTAAGCTGGTACAAGACTTGAATTCAGCCTTTCTCTCTGTTAAGAGGATATACTTTCTTCAGATGTTGAACTGCTTTTAATAATAGATTTAAGTTTCTTTACCTCTTAATTGATCTGTTCTATATTTACCCTTGAAATATTTTGTTAACTTTGGCTAAGTAAATAACTATTTCACAGTAACTTATANGATGTTGAACTGCTTTTAATAATAGATTTAAGTTTCTTTACCTCTTAATTGATCTGTTCTATATTTACCCTTGAAATATTTTGTTAACTTTGGCTAAGTAAATAACTATTTCACAGTAACTTATATAATCCTACCCGACTGAGTGTTACAAATCCTTTTGATATTTATTGACAAAGCTTCCTAAATAACTTGACTTCTAGCTAACTTTGGGATGCTTCAGAGGGCCCCTGAGACATCCCGAAGAGCTATTAAGCTATGGGTTCATTGGACATGTTAAATTACATGAGAAGTACTGCTTAAGGGGTGATAAATCTTTTCAGGTTATATTCTATGGCTGGTGTTACTAATATAGATATCCTAGAATTATGTGAAATTCATATAGACCTGATATGCCCTGATAAAATATATCAATCATAATTTTAGTTATCATATTAAAGCACCATGACCAGGTTTCTTTGTCAATTGGAATAGAATCAGATTTTAAACATGCCTTCTATGGTTTGACTCTCATGCCTTTTAAGAACACTGCTAGTTCTTCACATTTTATGGAAAAGACTCTCTAAAGTAGGATAAACAAATTTTGTTATTAACAGTAAGCTGGTACAGGACCAGGAATTTGGTCTTCTTTCTGTTTAGAGAACAAAGTTTTCTTAGAATGCAGCTTTTGATAACAGATTATTAATTTCTTTGCCTTTAAATGATTTATATTTGTTTTAAAAGTCTTTTTGATAATTTGTTAAAGTAAATACACTATTTAAGATTACGGTACATGTAGACAAAGCNCTGTTTAGAGAACAAAGTTTTCTTAGAATGCAGCTTTTGATAACAGATTATTAATTTCTTTGCCTTTAAATGATTTATATTTGTTTTAAAAGTCTTTTTGATAATTTGTTAAAGTAAATACACTATTTAAGATTACGGTACATGTAGACAAAGCTCATTCTGCTTCTACAAAATATAACCCCTCACAGTTAGACTTTTGCTATCTTGGTGTCCTTAAAACATGGCAATAGTCTACTCCTAAATCAGGAAATTAAAATGGGTAAACAACAGCTAAAAATCAAAGAGTCAGGGCTATGGGAAATCCAAGTTGGCCACTTGGCTTTTCCTGGCTCCCTGAAAGATCTCATTTTTATTTGATTGGTTAAAGCCTTCCCTGGCTAGAATGTTAATGCCCTCACAATGAGTTCTCAAAAAAAAAAAAAAAAATTATGTTTCACTGAATATTAAGTACTAGGTTTGTTAATTAAGGTCTGTGCTTACTAAGACTCACTTCTGAAATAGTTCCTTGTTATGTTATATTGCTGAAAGTTTTAATTAAGTTATTAAAATGGATACTCTAAGATTGTTTCTAAAGCTTATTTCAATAACCAATCTTTGGATAAAGGTCAGATGCTTCATGATGTACAACCAGGAGATTAACACTTGGCTATAATCATTTAACTGAGTCAGATGACTTGGGGTATACTGGGCTACACACAATGAGAGTTCTCGACTTAAATTCTTGCTTGTGACCTTACTAATAACTGCTAGCTATATTATTTTCAATGAAGCTTGCTTCAGAAGATTATTTCTTAAGTTACCAAATGTGTGACTGAGCCTATGATAAAATGCTGATATGCAGTTCCATTTGAAATCAATAATCATAATAACGTAAATCTAGATATGGGAAGAAGCAACAAGAGGAAATATTTTCCTGGATGAGGAGGCAAGACAGGTATGGTCCAGAGACTTTTGCTACTTACAAGGCCTGGTCTAGTTGACAACACACTGAGTGGCCTGTCAATGGAATCTTTGTTAAACCAGGGAATGAGCCTTCCTGGCCCCATGGGACACAATAACCATGAAATGCCCCCCAAACATGGTCAAATATGTGGCTATGAAGGGGTCCTGCTGACTGGAAGTTGGTCCTTGCCAGCTGTCTCTACAAAGATTAAATCATGACCACTACAAGATGCTGACCTTCAACACCCCCTTGAAAGCAGTTCAGGGTAGAGACAAAAAATAAGGCACTCTGTGCTCTGGGAAAAACCCAGAAAAACTGGCATTCAGATAGTCAGATGTTTTCAGGTAAAGATTTTATGAGTCCAAATTCTTGCATCTTCTCATACCTAGAGAAACACTAATATTAAGAAGCAATGTCTGGACCTGGTTCTCCTAGCTAGCACCTCAACAACTTTCCTACTTCTATTAACCTTTGGGCCATATTATCTTTAACTGTCTTGTTAAGTTTGTTTCTCCAAGTAGTAGTACGATAAAAATATCCCCTGGCTAACACCCAGACAATGCTGAAACAAGTTGCCTTATCTTTCTGTGGACTCATCTCCCTCCATAAATGCACCCCAAGGTCCTCAGGCTACTCTCGCTTTGAGATCTTATATGGGAGACCACCCCCAGTGATAAAAAAGCTCAAGGGAGACCACTAACAGCTAGCTGACCTGGAGATGTCCCGACACCTCCGGGCCCTGGAAAAGTCTTCTGCCATATCAGGAAGGACAGAAAGGACACCCATTCCTTTGGGCAATTGGGTTCATCCCTATCAGCCAGGAGTTGAGATATGAGTTAAAATTTAAAAACAAAAGCAAAAAACACTTCAGCCAGTTTCCCTCAGACAGTTGTCCTGGCAACCCCGACTTCTGTTACAGTTACAGGTGTCAACCACCTCTGAGTCAAGAAGGCAACGGCTTCCTGTGAAGAGGATACCCAGAAAGCAGTTCGGGACCCCAAAAACATCCTCAAGGTCCAGCTCCAAAGACAACAGCTCCCATCCATGAAGGATGCTGAGTCCTGCTCTAGTCACTCCAGAAGCTGACTAGTTCCCACACGGCAGAAGCTTGAGGATTCTTCAGCCTTGCTCCAGCCACACTCTGGCAGCTGACTGGTCAATACATGATGGAAGCTTGAGGATTCAGCTATTGAAATATTGATGGATTTTCATTGTCAACCCTGGCCTTTATCCCTAATCAGTATTATCGCTGTGCTTTTTGTTATAGGACCAGCTAGACTCCCTGGCTGAAATGGTTTTACAGAGTAGGAGAGGGCTAGACCTACTGACAGCTGAAAAGAGAGGACTCTGCCTCTTCTTGAATGAAAAATGCTGCTTTTATGTAAACCATTCAGAAATAGTCAGGGACATGGCCCAACAGCAAAGGGAACAAATCATAAAAAGGAGAGAGAAACTAGCTAATTCCTGGGGTAATTGGAGCGACATCTGGAGCTGGGCATCGGGGCTTCTCCCTTTAACAGGTCCTCTCTTCAAGCTCTTTGTGGCACTCTTGTTTGGCCCTTGTAGTCTCAATGCAATTACCCAGTTCATAACCACTCAGATTAAATCCATAAAGTTACAAATGCTAATAGCTCACTATAGCCCCCCAAATGATGGGGAGCTCTGAATGTCCTACCAAAACATGAGATAATGCCTTCTACAACAAATGATAGAAGCATCAAGAGTAGGGGATGAAGAGGAAAAGTTAAAATTTTACATAACCTCCTGCTCCTGCTTCCTCTGTAACTCAACTTGTTCCTGGCAAAGTCTGGATCACATAGGTCACATAGGCTCAGAGTGGGGACTTATAATACTAGGAACTGGTGCTTATCTCACTCACTCTTGTCTTGCTCTTTGCAACTGCCCAGCCCCTGCAAACCTGCTTAACCGTGCCTGTCCATGTAAAGGTCAGACATTCCCCTCCCCATCTTGACTGCTGTTCCTGCGTGTGTGAAACCCCTTAGGTTAAACCAGCCTATTAATAGCCAGTGTTGCCCACTATAGTCTCTATAAAAACTCTGTAACCCTTTTGTTTGGGGTTCAGAGCTTGGAGTGTTAACTCCTCTGGGTCCACCAGCATAACAAACCTGAGTTCTCCAACTCTCAGTGTGTGGTGCTTGGTTTCTCAGTTACTGGTTTCTGCAATAGAATGAGAGCTATTTCCAGAATACATTTATAACAATAAAGCAAAACTACTTGTGTTTATACCTTGCTCATTTGTAAATGACTTGGAGTTGCTTCTAAGATAAATATGATGCAAAGCAAAAAGAGCTTGAGAGAAGAGAGATCATGTAATAGTAGCAGAACATAGAAATAGTATAAACAGCACATACAAAACAGTGACACAAAATTGTCATAAACTGGCATCCCTTTTAAGTAAAACTAGGCAGTCCTTGAACTCTTTCTCTTAGAACCCAAGACAGAAAGGAAAAATGAGTGCTGATGGAGTTTTCATCTGGGGATTAAATGAATCACAGGTATTCACAAGTTGAGATCCTAGGGAGGAAACATCCCAGCCTTGTGCAGGGATCATAGTATATACACAAAAATGGAGGTGGAAGAAATACAGGCTTTCCAGTTAGATGACCCAGTTCTCATCTCAGCTTGGCTGTTAGCATTCTGACCTTGGACTTGTTCCTTACCTCTTTAAACTTTCGTTCATTGGTGATAAGGGGATAATAATAGAAACTACTCAGAAGCACATGATAAACACCTAGTAATGTCATATTTTAATATTATTGTTATTTTGTAAAAGACATGGAGATATAGTTTGGTTGTATAGGTTATTATATGACATTTTAGAAAAATAAAGGCTTGAAACACTTGATTATTACCTAACGAAGGCATTTCTATGGATACTTTACCTTATGACTAAAAGTTAAGCACCATTCAGCACCTGGCAATTCTAGATGAAAAACATCTCTCCTTGGACAGCTGCGATGACAGATCTATTTTCTGAATGGTTTGAAATCTGGTCCATGGACTGCTTTTCATGACTAATGAAAATAGTCATTGCTTGCCAGATCCTGGCCCTGAGGTTTACCACACGTGGTCTGTGGTTGGGATGTAGCTGGAGGATTCCAGGGCAGTGAACACTGCCAGCTGAATTGTCAGACCCGGTAAGGGGAAGCTCTAAAGTCAGTGATCAAAGGTCCCTGCAGGAACTCACCTGCCCACTTGCCAGAGAAGTGCTTGGTCTGTCCACCTCTTCTTCCCCTGTGACTGAGGCCACTGCACCTGGGTTCAGGGGATTCTTCAGAGTTGAGCAACCTAATTAAATCTGCCCACTTCTCCATGCAGATAATAATCAACCTTTTGAAGTCTTGGGTTACAGCTGGCTAGGGGACAGCAGGTGCCAGACAGGAGAGAGCTGCCCTGTGAGACGTGGCACCCCTGGCACTTGGAGCTTGTGTTTCACCTTGCCCTTGCACATTAGGACAATGGCGGTGGGGTGAGTGACTTGTCTGCTCCTGCCAGCTGTGGAGCCAGGGAGGCGACAGCGTGCGGCTGCCATAGCGGAGCCGTTTAAGGGCTGTGGCTGATTTGTTGCTATCTCTATGAAAATGGACTGCAGATTGCATTTTAGTCTGAAGGAGGGGAGCAAACCCTACCAGCTTTTATGTCTACTTTGTATCAGCTTCCAACCTTAAATAACTATATTAAGTGCTCTTTGGGTTAGACTGAAATGCTTGAAGAACCTCATTACAAAGTTTAATTACCATGGCATTTGATAAAGAGCAAAGATGAGTCTGGCTGGGAGAAACCTATTTTCTGAGTGCTGACGATGCTGGTGTGGATTTCAGCAACCACTAGAAGGTGCATTTTGCATTTCTTGCAGATGTACTTTGCAAGAGAGGAAACTGGAAGGGGCAGTAAGGGGAAAAAAAAATACCAAGCTGTTTTCTTTTTTTGAAATTGTAAATTACATTAAAAAAAAGAAATTGAAACATGAATAGACAAAGACTGTGTTTATTTATTGCCAGGAGAGACCCATTAGGATGCTGCACTGTGTTTCCATGGCATTGTGGAGATATAAACAGAAAACACAGGCTAATGCATTCAGTTAGGCACAGATTTTAAAGTCTAATGTGCAATCTAAATATATATCACACACACATTCTTGCTATTTATTTACCTATTGTATATCCAGCAGTGAGGGGGAGATTGCCTGACTAATGGGAGCTGTGATCCGTTTGTAGATGTGCCTACACATTCAAGCCTTCAACTTTTGATGCGTGTCTGTGGTTACTCCATGTTCTTTGGTACCTTGCAGCACCTCCTTACCTACCTTGGACTCTTCTAGATTAGAGGCAGCCAACAGAAATGCCTTAATTCACCTTCCAGGCAGGTAACCTAAGGGGAAAGTGAGTTGGGATAAGTATAGATGAATCATCTCTGAGTGATGAGGATGCAGCAGATTGGAGAGCCTGTACTCTCTTGACAAACAACAATTCTCAACAAGCACAAATGTAGGTTTATTTCATAGGATCTGACAGATTCTCAAGAGACTCAGTAAATCTGCATTTTTACTCATCTGGCAAATTTTCAAGAGAATCTGTAAATCTGCAATATTACTTGAAAACTCCTGATTAAAAAAATTAGCATATTTGTTGGCCAAATGCACTACAGCAGGAAGAGTACAGGGCTGCCAGTTTATGACATCTGATTTGTGATAATAACTTTGCTGTTGCCCTTTTTTCTTGTTTGAGGCAAAGAGCCTTTTCCCTTTCAGTGGTGCAGATTGGCACCCTACATGTAATGCAGCTGTGTCGATGCTCAAGCACAGCCCAGAACCTACAGCTTTGACTCCTTGTCTGGTGCTCTTCCCTATTTTAATGGTTGATTCTTGCTGTTGAGTCTCTAGAAACTTCAGCTTGTTTTCTCCAAGAAAAGCAATGAGCAGAAGGGAAGAGAAAAATCACAAACCTGGAGAATTACATGGCATCAGTGCTCCAAAGAACTCATGTCCCGTGAAAGAACAGTGAACAGAACAGGAGAGAGTAACTTCATGCTCTTAGAGACGATGCTTAGGAATAGGGGAAATGCTAGTCAAGAAGAATTCATTATCAAGCCAGGTAATCATAGAAACAGACAATAGGCTGCAGGTTCAGAGTTGCTGCTTATAATTGTTACTGCCTGCATGAAATCAGCTGGTATCATTTGAGTCTCATCCTCAATTTCAGGGATTCCCCAGTGTTCCTATACTTGGGTGTCTATCTTTTGAGCATTGAGAGTAGAGTGAGAGAGAAACTTGTTTTATGCTCCTTTATAAAGCAAGTATGAGAGTGTTACCTTTTTTCTTAGACTCAGGTGTGAAGTAGTTTTGTTTTGTTTTGTTTTTAGGGCAGTGTGGTTTGACTCAAGACTAGCTGTGAAATAGAATATCAGTCTTCAGAAACAGAATATTAATCCTTATTGCTTGGAGTCGAACAAGAAATAAAAATATGAGTATTACTTTGAAGATAAATGTATTTATCCTATTTCTAACAAAACAACGAATTGTTTGAAAAATGAATAATCAAATGAAATAATTAGCTTGAAAAAAAAACCAAAGCCTTCTTTTGAATTGTACTTTCTTTCTTTTGTACTTTATTTGCCTGCAATTTTGTCCCCATGGTGGAGGTCACTATTTGGGGCCAACTCCCTTTGCTTTTTAGTTTTCATGGGCTCATGCTCACACTCTGGCTGTATGCATGTTTTCTTCTTAGGTTTTTCTTGTTCTTTTTATTCTTGAAGGTCCATTAAATAGGAAACTCCCTATTATAGCTGCAAAGTAAGCGTACTTCTTACCCCCTGGCCTGTCACAAAGAGTCTGGTTTTCTGTGAGACTATCTCCTTGCTACCCATATCACAGTGCACTCGGATTACCTGCCAAGTGCTTGCTATATAAATTATAGCTGCCTGGTGGGAGCTTTAATTCACATGCTTGATGTTTAAAAAAAAAATTATTTTCAAGGTTGAACGCCATAAATCCAAGTTTTTTGACTAGGTTATGTCTGTTCTCATTTTTCCTTTTCTTCCTCTTGTGTTTAGAATTGAATCTTTTTTAGCAGGAAAGGAAAGAAGACACAGAGATTCCATGGGAAAGAATATTGTGTTTTGATGATAAATAAAATAAAATTCAATAAATGCCATTATTAATGGCATCGATTAGATATATAAGATCCATTAGCATAGATTACAGGCTCGTATTTATTTATGTATATACTCAGAAGAGCCGGCCCTCCTCAACCTCAGCTTGGGCCCTCACGATTGCCTTTTCTGTTTTGCACGCTTAAGTGAAGGTGTCTACTGGTTTACATGAGTGTGGGTATTTGGAAATTTAGTTGCAGGCCATCAGGTTACTGATCATCACTGAGAAACAGAAAATGGTAAGCCTTTACTTGTGGCATAGTTTCAAGTCTGGCAGTATCTTAAGTCCATTATCAAGTCTTCTTGCCTTGGTTTTTCTCACAACAATTGATGACAGAGATTGAATCTCCAGACTAGATAATTGGCACCCTGAATGGAGGGGAAGTTAATCCATAGGACCAGTGGTTGAAGACTGACACAGACAGCATGAGAAAGCCAGAACAGGCCTAGAACAGCGCTTAGAACAGGATTGGAGATAAAAGNAACAATTGATGACAGAGATTGAATCTCCAGACTAGATAATTGGCACCCTGAATGGAGGGGAAGTTAATCCATAGGACCAGTGGTTGAAGACTGACACAGACAGCATGAGAAAGCCAGAACAGGCCTAGAACAGCGCTTAGAACAGGATTGGAGATAAAAGTTTTCTTAATAAGTAGTTACAAGGAGAGGACAGAAGAGTGAAAGAATCCTCTCTAAAATTGAGGGATTAGTGGAATGAGATTAGAATTAATATGATGACATGATGAAACTAAACATACTATTTTAATTTATTACTTTTTATTGAAGTGTAGTTGATTTCCAGTGTTGTTTCAGGTATAGAGCAAAGTGATTCAGTACATATATGTTACATATTCTTATATATACATTATATATACATTCAAGTTTTCAGATTCTTTTCCATTATAGGCTGTTACAAGATATTGAAAATAGTTCCCTTTTTAGTGCTATGCAGTAAGACCTTCTTGTTTCTTTTATATGCAATAGAGTGTATCTGTTAATCCCAAACTCCCAGTTTAGCCCTCCCCCCTACTCTTTTTCCCCTGTGGAAACTGCAAGTTTGTTTTCTGTGTCTGTGAGTCTATTTCTATCTTGTAAATAAGTTCATTTATAACTCTTTTTTTAGACTCCACATATAAATGATACATGATATTACTTCATTTAGTAATGTGGAGAAAGCAATGGCAACCCACTTCAGTATTCTTGCCTGGACAACCCCATGGTTGGAGGAGCCTGGTAGGCTGCAGTCCATGGCGTAACTGAGAGTTGGACGCGACTGAGCAACTTCACNGATACATGATATTACTTCATTTAGTAATGTGGAGAAAGCAATGGCAACCCACTTCAGTATTCTTGCCTGGACAACCCCATGGTTGGAGGAGCCTGGTAGGCTGCAGTCCATGGCGTAACTGAGAGTTGGACGTGACTGAGCAACTTCACTTTCAATTTTCACTTTCATGCATTGGATAAGGAAATGGCAACCCACTCCAGTGTTCTTGCCTGGAGAACCCCAGGGATGGGGGAGCCTGGTGGACTTCTGTCTATGGGGTCACACAGTGTTGGACATGACTGAAGCAACTTAGCAGCAGCAGCATTTAGTAATGACTTCAATTATTATGATGATTTCTAGGTCCATCCACATTGCTGCAAGTGGCATTACCACATTCTTTTTATGGCTGAGTACTATTCCATATATATATGTATATGGAATATATGGAATTCCGTATATTATCTATTACACCACATCTTCTTTTTCCTTTCATCTGTCAGTGGTCATTCAAGTTGCTTCTGTGTCTTGGCTATTGTAAATAGTGCTGCTATTGAGAAGCATTTTACTTTAAAGTATTGTAATTCGAAGAGAGTCTCTTGTTGTTGGAGACCTTTTCTTTGCTGCTGGATAGCAAAGAAATCAGATACAAATTAGATTCAGAAGTTTGGACAAATGAGGGCTTGCTCTGCACAATAAAGGAAGGAAGCAGTGTAGGTTCCTAAGAGAAGGGAAGGAAAGAGAAATACCAAGGCACCTCGGGAATGGGAATAAAACTGGGAAGGCTGGACCCAGTTTAGGGAAAGGCAAAGGAGGAGACAGCTGAATAGGCGGAAGAAACCAGACCGGGGAAAACAGATTTGTCTGAATGAATCTGCAGAGTTCACTCTCAGTAATGTGATGTAAAGTCTCTCATTTGCCATGTCTTTGGTAGTTCTCCATTGTTTCTGACTGTTTGGGGTGTGTTTCATTACTTTTGCAGCCTGTGAGGAGGTGCTGAGATTGGCATTAATGTCGAAGGTGAAAAATAGAGTATCTGGGCAGAAGAAAGCCTACCTGGACAGTAGCGCCAGTGACAAAAATGACAGTGACATTGATGATGTGGTAGTAATCCTATGACATACATTTTAAAATTAAGTTTAAGTAAATTTAATTTTCATAACAGCTCCGTGGAACTGAAACTGTTGGTGTCCTGATCTATCCCTGTTTTCATCCAGCCCTCTAGATTGTTCTGACAACTTTGCAGGGCACCAGGAGAGAGAGAAACCTTTTACTCAAGATCCTGGTTGCTTATTTTTGGCATTTCCTTCTAAGTAATACCAGTGGCACAGACTTGACACTAGAACATAAATTTATTCCCCAATGCTGACTAAACATTGTCAGTAGAAGTAGTTACAGGTAAATGGCAGATAAAACTCTCTCCTAGATGTATAGCCTAATTTTAACATTTTAATAGATAACTCATTTTGTTTGTCTTTATCACATTCACAAACTTCTCCCCAGATTCTTTTCCAGGTGGAGGTAAATAGACTCTGGTGCCGCCTCTAATTATAGCTTATTTTATTTTCACAGGGTGCCTCATTATAATGCAATTACTGTGCATCAGAGGCATCTTGCCAGGGCACCTGGGTGTTGGAGTATGTTCAGTACAGACTAAACCAAGAACTTTAATTTGACAGGGTCTTGTCTTTTTGATCTTCTCTATTCTTCCTCTGGAGGCAAAATAATGCAAATGCAAACTACCCTTCTGTTTTCCTGTGTTCTTTCCTTATTTTGTCTCCTTCTCACCCCCTGTCCCTCTAAGGACAGGCTGCCCTGCAAAGTTTCTCCTGAATAATCTCCTCTCCTCCCAAAACATAGATTCTTCTCTGATCAGTACTTTACCAGGATTCAATGATATGAAGAGGTAATATCATTCCCCATTTTACAGCTGAGATTTAAGGAGGTAAAATAAGCCATTCAAGGTCACACAGCTAGGAAGAAATAGAGCTAGAATTCCAGTCTGAGTCTGTCTGGTCCTAGCACCAGCCTCTTTCTTTCCCATTCTGACTCTCTTCCCCAGGCACAAAGGAGTTATGAAGGGTAGCTTATAAATTTATGACAACGCTCTACTTCCACTGAGGGGTAAAGCCTGGACAATTTGGAGGCATGGTAGGCAAGCATGTGGTATCATGAAACTAAATTGCAACATCTGTTTATCTGTTACATTTTCATGATTTTTTTCAATTTAAACATTTTTAAAATTTAAAAATATAAAGTCACCATCTAGGTTTATGTTAGTTCTAATAAAATTTGCAGTTGACATTAAATCTTTGTAATAATGTTTACATTATTAATTATCTTAGGTGAGAATTCAGGAACAACACACTTACCATGCATCTTTCCAAAGTTCAAGTTCAAACTCTGCCCACCAAACTTATTGCAGAGAGGAAACAAGAAAGTCTCACTTAGCTAGAGGGGCATGTAAAATACCTTCAGCACAAGAAGCACTTTTTTATTTTCCTCTAAAAATAACTCAAAAATATCAGGCATTAAAAAACACCAGTGACAATAAACCTTTACAAATATCTTTTTTCCTACCCTGGCAGTTGAGACTATACTTTGCTCCATTACACTGTCTTATCATTTAGAGTGTAAATGATGTTAAAACATATCATATCCATGTGTTTCCATCCCAGGAACCTCACAAGGCTGCCTTTGTCATGTACTTTCTGCTTGTTTTCCCACCTAGCAGGTTACATTGGGATTTTTTTCTTTGTGGTACACTGGATAAGAATCTCTTTGTCAAAAAACTTTTTGTTATGGAAAATGTCCAGACATACACAAGTGTAGAAAGAATTTTATAGTTGACCCTCAGTATCTGCTTTGCATCAACAGTTATCAACTCATGGCCAATCCTGTTTGTTCTATCTCTTTTGCTCCCTTGGGTTTTTTTTTTTTTTTTTCCCCCTTTTTTTGGTGGGGAGATGATTAAAGAGAAATGGAGTATTTTAAAGCAAAACCTCAAACATATCGTTGTATGCAAATCTGTGTCTCACTTTAAGTTATCTCTAATTCCAATTTTAGAAAATATTTTCTATGAGTAGTTGGTACTCAAATTATTTTTTCTCATTAATTCTAGGAAATGATTCAGTGACCTCCAGGAGTAAGCAGTGAGCATGCTCTGGGCTTTCTTGTGTTGCTCCCTGTGTGCCTTTTTATGCTATTCTCTCTGTGCCAGATGTTGGAAAGAAGTGCTGTTTGTAGACCCATAAGTGGTAAGGACTGCCCAGATGCTGGCTCTTCTTGACCCTGGTTTCTCCTTTGCCATCTTCCCCAATTCCCAGGAGGAATCTATTTCCCAAACAAGGGAATAGGTGATANGCCAGATGTTGGAAAGAAGTACTGTTTGTAGACCCATAAGTGGTAAGGACTGCCCAGATGCTGGCTCTTCTTGACCCTGGTTTCTCCTTTGCCATCTTCCCCAATTCCCAGGAGGAATCTATTTCCCAAACAAGGGAATATGTGATAATAATAGGTTGAAGTCGCTTCGATCAAGCTCATGAATATTTCCTGTAATTTAAATACACATTAGGCTACCAGGGGACACAGTTCTGAGGAGCCGCTCTTGTTCTGAGTCTCGGCATTGTGTCCTCAGAGGCTTGCCTCCCCAATGGAGAGCTGAGGAAGGAAAATATGAAAAGAGAAATCCAACTTTCCTGCAGTCCTTACTTCTATGGATATACTTGCCCTCATGGCTCTGGACTTGGGGCAAAGGAGAGCAGTATTTTACACTCAGAGTCTAAGCAACCTAAATTAGTGGCCTTTTCAAATTGGTTCTGCCTCTAAGTTGACGGATGGAGTTGAGGCTACATTTGGCCCAACCTGTTCATATGTTTGTTCCATTCCATGTTTTACTATCAAAAGAAAGTACTTGGGAGATTAGAGCCTGAACAGAAGTTAAAATGCATAGTAGACATTCAAAGCACGCTTCTTGATTGACTGATTCATTTATTCATTTCACAGTTCTAGGCCCTGTTTAGCATATGGGTGATGCACAGTTTAAAAAAAAAAAGACGAAGTTTAAATCTGCGTGAAGTTTATGTCATAACGGAGGAGGTAGACAATATGTAAGTTAACAAACAGATAATAATAGTTGTGTGTAGCTATAAGACATGGAGCAAATGAAGATGGTGATGAAATGGTACCTGACTGGAGAACAGAGACGTAACAACTTTAGAGGTTATGAGAGTCAGAATTGGCAGGTCAGTGCTACTTGAAGTGTGGCCTGGGAATACCAGCACCATCTAGAAACTTCAGAAACCCACATTTCTAAAGATCTACTAGAAATTTGATCTAAAGTTTCAAGCTCTTTTGAATTTTTATCTCTGGGGAAGGTGATTTTTATGCACCTATATTTTGAGAAGCACTGTGCTAGGTTATGCAGTAATCTCCAGATCCAAGTTTCATGTTGCATTCCCATCATGGGTCAGCAAGGGACCCTGCTCCTCCTAGTCTTTCTGTTGTCCAGGTTGCAGCAACTACTACTATCTTAAACATCGTTGGTGGTTATAAGAAACACAAAAAACTCTGGAGGGTCTGCAACTAAACAATCTGAAAGTGACACGTCACTCCTGTCCACAAGTTAACGGGCAATCCCTGTGCCTATGGCTGTACCTAATCCTAATGTTCCCAGACAGCCCTTCCATATGCCTGGAAGGAAGTAAAACAGGGAAGCAGGAAAAGCTGGTCTGAAGCAACTTCATGAGATTTGAGACTCTAAGGATAAGCAAAAGCCAGCTCTGAAAAACATTCCAGAAAGAGGTAACAGCCAGTGCAAAGGCTGTGGATCCAAAATAAGTGAATTGCTCTTTGCTAAAATCTAGAGATGACAAATAAGAGTTAGCAAAAGGTAGTTAGCGCCACGACAGTGCCTTGTTTTTACATTATCACTAATGAGTACAAGGCTAATGCCAACAGTATCACTTCATATCTCTGAGTCATCAGGACTCCAGGTCCACTCATATCTGCCATGGTCTCCTTTGTGATGGGTATTGTTTAGGGAAGTGTGCTACGTAGTAGAAAACTCTTGGACTTTGGTTGCAATCCTTGATATGTCACTTGGGCAATTTATTTAAACTCTTTGACACTCAGTTTCTTTTTCATCTATAAATTGAGGATTACAATACCTTCCTTTCAGAGTTATCACACAGATAAAATGAAATAGGGAACCTAAGAAGCCTTTCTAGTACAATTCGTGGCATCTGTAATAGTAGACAAAAAAGATACAACTCTTTGTGTCTAACAAGAGGAACAAGAGGTACAAAAGATGCTAAATAATGCTACTGATTGAGAGTGGAGTAGATTCATTGAAGCTTGGGAATTGAAAGAGATCTTAGAAGCCTCTTATTCCATTATCCTATCCAATGTAGAAATCCCCAGAAACTTCCTGGCAATTGGTTATATAATCATTCACATGAAACTCTACTAACAAAAATTCCTTCCTTTTTGAGACAGTCCTTTTCAACCCAGAATTGCATTTTTAGAGTACGAGTTTATCGATAAGGTTCACTCACTTTCGAGGAAAAATGTGTTCTATGGTCAAAGAAGTTTTCAAAGTTCTAGGCTTTGACAAATTAATACAGGAATTTTTTTCTTATATACAACTTCTTAGAGCCTTTCATATTTTCATGAACATTGTGATTTTCTAGAAGAGTGCTATGCTATGCAGTATTTTCCAAATAAGACTTAGGGGATAGTGTTTTGAGAGACATATTATGGTAAATATTGTTGTAAATGTCAGACACCTATATTGAAGAAATTCTGCTGCCTAATAACTTGAATCTCTTCCTCTTATATCTGCCTTCTGGAACAACAGAGATAAATGTGCACTGTTTGCCATACAACAGATTCCATACAATCAACAAACATATGAATCAAAGATGTGATGTGCCATCAAGTAGAACACATCTGAATGGTTGTTGAGATATACATAGCCTTCCAATACCAAAGTCTTGGACTCTTGTTGTGCATAAAAAATGATTACTCAAAAACTAGAAAATGGGACAAATATCCCTGTCTGATAATTCTAATTTAAACACTGAAGAATGTATTTACCTAAAGGACAAAAGGGAGATGGTATGTAACCCTTCTTGATACCTCTATTCCTTGACCACCCCTCTGCAGCCAGTATTACTGTGAAGTCCAGGATGTACCAAGCAGGAAAGTGAAGGGATTGACCAAGGCCACTGAGGGAGTCTATGTGTCAGATCCCAGAATAGAAGGCAAAGGCGTCTGGCTCCTGTGGTTTCAGCCTGTGAGCAGCTACATCTCCTAAAAGGCCATTTGATGCTGGGAGGGGAAAGTGAACTGGCGACAGAATGAAAAGCATTCAATGATATCCTTTCCTTCCTATGACATCTTTGTGATGAGATCTTCTGATGTCTCCACATCCACACAGTGAGAAAATGCTTTTGTCATCAAAAGCATAGGACAGACAATTATAGATCTAATTCGAGCACTTATTTGAGTAGTGAGTAATCTTTTAGCAAAAAAAAAAAAAAGTGTACATATTAAAAGAATGCACACATTTTCTGTTATCTTTGTCAGGTTTGAGGCATTTGAATGTAATGCTGAGTACTCTGGAATGGGAGTCAGGATACNCCCACTCCAGTATTCTGGCCTGGAGAATTCCATGGACTGTATAGTCCATGGGGTTGCAAAGAGTCGAACGTGACTGAGTGGCTTTCACTTAATGGGCCCACCTCCTGGAAACCAACTGTCACTGAGGGACTATCAGTTGTCCTGCTCAGCCATTAGACAGCACAGAAGTGGGCCCCACCCACAAGCAGTGGCTGTTAGTGAGGGAATTCAGACAATACTGAAGGTGGTCCTTAGATGGAGAGAGAGATAAGAGGTGGATGCTGGCCTTCTTTCCAAAGCCCTTTAACTCATCTAAGCCTTGGACCAGCTGGTGAGCTGGGGGGCCCAGAGAACAAGTTTAGGGCTGTGTTCCATCGGGCTTCAGAGTCCTCACCAAGGCCACCTACTAACCTTGGCCTAAGCCTTGAGGCTGTGGTGAACCTCTCCCCCATCCTTGTCTCTGAGATCTAATAGCAATGACAGTCTGCCTGTGTGACAGTCCGTGGGACCTGATCTCCCTATTTTGGGTGGCATGAGGAGTGTGAGGAACAGTTGGGTTGGGCGCCTGGCTCCCTCAGCGATGACAGCTGGGCAGAGTCTGGGGTCCTGGCCCTGAGGGAGCCACCAACTGAGCTCTGCATTCTCTTAGCCAGGACTGGAACTTTGGAGGGTGAAAGTTGTACCTTGGGACCTTGCCCTTTCTTATCAGGACAGAGAAAAACATTCATTTGGTAGAGATTTACAGGAATATCATTGCCTGACTGTGACCTGACTTCAAGAACAAAGGATCTGATATCAGGGAGTTTGCAACAACCAACCACACCCCTCCCTCACCTTTTTGCTTTTTAAACGGCTTTGCTGGAAGCTTTCAGCAACTTTGGGGTTCTTAAAGGATGAACCACCTATCTCCTTNCCTGACTGTGACCTGACTTCAAGAACAAAGGATCTGATATCAGGGAGTTTGCAACAACCAACCACACCCCTCCCTCACCTTTTTGCTTTTTAAACGGCTTTGCTGGAAGCTTTCAGCAACTTTGGGGTTCTTAAAGGATGAACCACCTATCTCCTTGCATGACCCTATACTAAGCCTCTCTCTGATCCAAACGCCAATGTTTTAGTATTGTTTGGCCCTGCTGTGTGTTGGGCACACAGACATGGTGATGTTCAGTAATAGGGACACTGATACCTAAGAGGAGGAGAAAGTAATTTCTGTGAAGAGATCTGAGAAATATAGAGACCAGAAATGATGTCATGGAAGATGCAGAAATAGAAAACCCACAGTATCTAATGCTATGTCCTTTGGTTTTTTTGGTCAATGACTAGATGAAACACTATCAGAGGAGTGATAGGAGAGAAATCCAGGTTGTAATGAATTGAGGAGGATGGTAAGGTATGAGGGTTGACATCTCTTTTTTGAGAAATGGGATTGTGAAATGGAAAAAATAAATAGTCAGATGTAGATATTTGTGATGTATTTCAGTAAAGAAGGAAGAGTCTGAGTGACACCATTCTAATGTGAAAATACTTAAGAGAAAGGTTTGAAGACATACATAAAAAGACAGTAGTTGATAGAGGAAGTTCTCAAAAGAAGAGGATGGAAATAGGTCTCATGGCCAAGGTCATGTACTTTTACCAAAGGTCACAGCTTCTTCCATTGCAACAGGAAAGCAGAGATAGAAAAAGTACATCTTCTGGTGACTTAGTGGAAGGGCAGAGCAGGAAGCTGAGGGGTCTGTTTCCTCTAAAAAGTCTGAGACAGGGTCTTGTCTGAGAGGGAAGGGAGTTTTGCTGTTATGATATAGAGGATATGGAGAAGGTTGAAAATATCTCTTTGGAAAACTCAAGAGGAAAGTGTTTTTGGCAGGTTGTCAGCTCATAAATGGTAAGCCTGGTATTGGAATTTATGTTTTGAAAGTCTAGAACCACTGTTTGTTGATCATGCCATGCTGCCAGTGAGAACTTATACAATTTTATATTTATATACATGGGACTATGCATAATTATAGGGGGCCTATTTCTGAGAACTCTACCCTTCACTCTGATTTTTCTTAACATCAGTTTAGTTGTTCAGTCACATCTAACTCTTTGTGACCACATGGACTGCAGCACACCAGGCTTCCCTGTCCATCACCAACTTCCCAAGCTTGTTCAAACTCATATCTATCAAGTCAATGATGCCATCTGACTATCTTATCCTCTGTCATCCCCNAACATCAGTTTAGTTGTTCAGTCACATCTAACTCTTTGTGACCACATGGACTGCGGCACACCAGGCTTCCCTGTCCATCACCAACTTCCCAAGCTTGTTCAAACTCATATCTATCAAGTCAATGATGCCATCTGACTATCTTATCCTCTGTCATCCCCTCCTCCTCCTGCCTTCAATCTTTCCCAGCATCAGGGTCTTTTCCAATGAGTTAGTTCTTCACATCAGGTGGCCAAAGTACTGGAGTTTCAGCCCGCATCAGTCCTTCCAATGAATATTTAGGGCTGATTTCCTTTAGAATTGACTGGTTTGATTTCTTTGCAGTCCAAGGGACTCTTAAGAGTCTTCTCTGACACCACATTCCAAAGCGTCAACAATTCGATGCTCACCTTTCTTTATGGTCCAACTCTCACATCCATACATGACTATTGGAAAAACCATAGCTTTGACTAATTAGACAGACCTTTGTTGACAAAGTAATATCTCTGCTTTTTAATATGTTGTAAAGCTTGGTCATAGTTTTTCTTTCAAGGAGCAAGCATCTTTTAATTTCATGACTACAGAAACCATCTGCAGTGATTTTGGAGCCCCCCAAAATAAAGTCTGTTACTGTTTACATTTTTTCCCGATCTATTTGCCATGAAGTGATGGGACCAGATGCTATTATCTTCGTGTTTTGAATGTTGAGTTTTAAGCAAGCTTTTTCACTCTCCTCTTTCACTTTCAAGAGGCTCTTTAGTTCCTCTTCTCTTTCTGCCATTAGGGTGGTGTCATCTGCATATCTGAGGTTATTNGACTATCTTATCCTCTGTCATCCCCTCCTCCTCCTGCCTTCAATCTTTCCCAGCATCAGGGTCTTTTCCAATGAGTTAGTTCTTCACATCAGGTGGCCAAAGTACTGGAGTTTCAGCCCGCATCAGTCCTTCCAATGAATATTTAGGGCTGATTTCCTTTAGAATTGACTGGTTTGATTTCTTTGCAGTCCAAGGGACTCTTAAAAGTCTTCTCTGACACCACATTCCAAAGCGTCAACAATTCGATGCTCACCTTTCTTTATGGTCCAACTCTCACATCCATACATGACTATTGGAAAAACCATAGCTTTGACTAATTAGACAGACCTTTGTTGACAAAGTAATATCTCTGCTTTTTAATATGTTGTAAAGCTTGGTCATAGTTTTTCTTTCAAGGAGCAAGCATCTTTTAATTTCATGACTACAGAAACCATCTGCAGTGATTTTGGAGCCCCCCAAAATAAAGTCTGTTACTGTTTACATTTTTTCCCGATCTATTTGCCATGAAGTGATGGGACCAGATGCTATTATCTTCGTGTTTTGAATGTTGAGTTTTAAGCAAGCTTTTTCACTCTCCTCTTTCACTTTCAAGAGGCTCTTTAGTTCCTCTTCTCTTTCTGCCATTAGGGTGGTGTCATCTGCATATCTGAGGTTATTGATATTTCTCCTAGCAATCTTGATTCCAGCTTGTGCTTCCTCCAGCCCAGCATTTCTCATGATGTACTCTGCATATAAGTTAAATAAGCAGGGTGACAAGATACAGCCTTGATATACTCCTTTCTCTATTTGGAACGAGTCTGTTGTTCCATGCTCAGTTCTAACTGTTGCTTCTTGACCTGCATACAGATTTCTCTGGAGACAGATAGGTAGTCTGGTATTCCCATATCTTTAACAGTTTTCCACAGTTTATTGTGATCCACACAGTCAGAGGCTTTAGCATAGTCATTGAATCAGGAGTAGATGTTTTTCTGGAATTTTCTTACTTTTTATATGATCCAACAGATGTTGGCAATTTGATCTCTGGTTCCTCTGCCTTTTCTAAATCCAGCTTGGACATCTGGAAATTCACAGTTGATGTACTGTTGAAACCTGTCTTGGAGAATTTTGAGCATTACTTTGCTAGCATGTGAGATGAATGTAATTGTGCAGTAGTTTGAAAATTCTTTGGCATTTTCTTACATGGCATGTATGTATTGCTAATGGAAGCTTCCCAGGTGGCGGAGTGGGAAGGAACCTGCCTGCCAATGCAGGTGACTCAAGAGATACGGGATGGATCCCTGGGTTTGGAAGATCTTCTGGAGTAGGAAATATAGTATTCTTGCCTGGAAAATTCCATGGACAGAGGAGTCTGGGGGGCTACAGTCCATGGGGTCACAAACAGTTGGACACAATTGAAAAACAGCACAGCGGGATGGAAGCTTGTCTAAAATGTGCTCTGTGTGCAGGGACTCCATGTGTCCCCATGTGCTATGAAGACAACTGAATGGATGGACTTCCCAAGCGCAAGTAAAAAAGCCTACTAAGATGTGGCTCTAAGTGTGTGTATAGAGGATAGCAGGAAACAAAACAATAGAAAAGATAAATCTTAAGCCAATCAAGGATCAATGAGAATATTTTAACCCTATAAGAAGAGCAACATCCAAGTGAAAACCTCAGAAATTGTCAAGGCCCTACCACAATATTGTGCTTTTTTTCTTTATAGATTTTAGGGTTCCAAAATTGATTCTTGCATGCTTTAACAATTCTCAGACCAGAGAGTGAGAAAGAGTTGGGAAATTTACTTACTTGATGAAAGTCCTTTGTTACTACCCTGTTATTTATGATCATTCCCTTTTTTTTCTGGCTCTATGAAGTAGTTATTTATTCACAAATTTGAGAAAGTCCAGTGTAAACTCACAGGTAAGTTATAAGTCCACACAGACTGGGTGAAGAGAGTAGGCTCCCTTAGATAGATGACCTTTGGATCAAAGAAACTACAGTATAGGGAAAGCTGTATTGCTGTTTCCTAATAAGGTGTTTTAATATGTCTGCTGCTGCTGCTGCGAAGTCGCTTCAGTCGTGTCCGACTCTGTGCAACCCCATAGATGGCAGCCCATCAGGCTCCACCATCCCTGGGATTCTCTAGGCGAGAACACTGGAGCAGGTTGCCATTTCCTTCTCCGAAGTATGAAAGGGAAAACTGAAAGTGAAGTCGCTCAGTCATGTCCAACTCTTAGCGACACCATGGACTGCAGCCTACCAGGCTCCTCCGTCCATGGGATTTTCCAGGCAAGAGTACTGGAGTGGGGTGCCATTGCCTTCTCTGTTTAATATGTCTAGTCCTATATTATTAGATCCACTCTCTGGTTACAGCTAAGAAGAGCATTTGTTCTTATGAACTGGTTGGGTTCTTCTAATATGCATCAACAGAACACAAACATCAGAGGAAGTTTGAGCAAGTTGGTTTCGAATAGATAGTAAAATTTAATTTTTTGGAGGGGGGCGTGGTCTATTAATGACAGAGCATTTCACCAAGTCAGTATTTATCAGNATGAACTGGTTGGGTTCTTCTAATATGCATCAACAGAACACAAACATCAGAGGAAGTTTGAGCAAGTTGGTTTCGAATAGATAGTAAAATTTAATTTTTTGGAGGGGGGCATGGTCTATTAATGACAGAGCATTTCACCAAGTCAGTATTTATCAGTGTACATAAACTTGGATATTTCAGATGGCCCAATTATGTGCTACATTAATATTTTACATGCAGCACACATTTCATAGTGTCATGAAAATTAAATCTGACTACTACAAACATTGGCAGCAAGCCAAGTCATGTAAAATGAGGGTATAGCATCACTCACTCAGATGTCTACCCCATTGTAATCATCTCTGATTCGAAGCAGCGGAAGGCCACATTTCTTCCAATAATAATTTGATAACTTAGATAGTATTTCAGACATGAGGGTTTGACCTTTCCTCAGGCTGGAGGTTAATGTTTCCCTTCATTCAGGATTGCATCACTTAGGTAATGCTCTCTTTGGAGACTGTGGTGACATGATTAGCTGTAGATTTGGAGACTGTGGTGATGTGATTAGCTGTGGGAATGGGGCATGCCAAGTTTCCTTTCAAGGACCTGCCACACATCGTGGAGGAGCCACTCCAATTCAGACTGTGAACCACAGAAGCTCTAGAAGTCAGTGAGATGTAACGTATTTGTAAGATGTTTTGTCTATTAGTAAAACATTTCCACATTCCACATGTATATATATGAATTTATATATGACTGCTAAGAAGAAAAAACAGTTAGCTAACTCATAGATTATTCTTTTCTTCATATTTTAATTCTAATGACCCAAGTGCTTTGTAAGAGATTTAGCTTTATTTGCATTTTTTAGTGTTCCCAAAAAAAGAAAAGAAGAAAAACAAAACAAAGCCATGCTTTCTGTATCNGCATTTTTCCCATGCACTTCAAAACTAGGAAAACAGCATGGGGGGAATTTTAACATTGAGCTGGCAGAGAAAGTTCACGTGGCTCCTTCTTCAAACAGCACTCTCTGTAAAGGAGGCCCTGCCTTGGAACTCCCCTTTTCATGGCCTCATAAAACACTGATTTACTGACCTTCAAAGATACACCTTTATTGTTTCAGTTTTCCTGGCATAAGAATTTCTGGTAGATAACTGTAAAAGCAAACTCGTATTTCCTTATCAACACAGAGAATATGTTCAGATTCCAGATGTGCCATTTTCGGGGGAAGTGGTGGGAAGGAAATAACGGCTGTCTCTTATACACATCTGCAGAGGGGGTGANCTGGCATAAGAATTTCTGGTAGATAACTGTAAAAGCAAACTCGTATTTCCTTATCAACACAGAGAATATGTTCAGATTCCAGATGTGCCATTTTCGGGGGAAGTGGTGGGAAGGAAATAATGGGGCGGGGTGGGGGACATTTGAAATATCTGTGATCAACAAAACCAGAGAAAAGGACGCTGATCCCGGAGTCTGTGACTCTCTAAACAAAGTAGGAACACATCGCCAGGTCTTCCCGCTAGGAGGGGCCGGCGGGGCGGGGAGCTGTCGGGCCGCCGCGGGCGCCCAGGAGCCCTGCAGCCCCACCCAGGGGATTTCCTCTGCGGGGTCTCCCCACAGGCCTTCCAGGGCCCGCGACCTCTCTGTTCCTGATTACTCTACCTGCCACCTCAACGAGGGCCGCACAAGTGTTATCTCAAACACTGTTAACTGCCCTGTCTGTTGCGGGCTTCCTTGAGTTCACCCGGCTTTACAGAGCGCTATTTGCTATCCATAGTCACAAAAGCATGTGGGTTTTATTTTCTTGGCAAGATTGCTTTAGGCCTAAACCATTCGAGCCAACTTCTCCAACAGAGAGCTTTCTTCCCCAACTGCCTCCGATCCCTGATTTCCCAGCCATCCTTCAAAGATGGCCTCGGGAGCGTCCTCCTCCAAAGTCCTTCCTGGCTCCTGCGCTGTACCCCTGCCTCCTTCCCGGCACCGCCTCGTGTACAGATGGCGTTACTCTTCTCCCGCCTTGTCCTCTGGACTGGACGGTGAAGACCCAGCTGTGTCTCGGCCGTGCGTCTCCCCAGCACAAGGTTTTACTTCGCAAATACCAAACACACTTGCTGGCCCGGGTTTGAGCGACTCTGCCCTCAGGTCTTGGATTACTAGGGATAAACATGGCTGTGTGATCAATGACCTCAATGAACACAGTCTGCTCCTATAATTTCTCAACTCCAACAGCAGAACCATCAACATAAAAGTTTTCAGTGTTTTTCTTTCTGTAGACAAACACTCTTCTGTGTGAACTCAAATGCCCTCACTGACACAGGCGCAGAGATACGATCGCAGATATGTTTTAAAAGGCAAAACTTATAGCCTTCCAGGTACGTTTAAATCGATTTAATATAATGTTCATGGAACGAAATACAATGCTTGCAGATAAGGCACTTTCTGGAAGCTGTTTTTGCCAACTATTTTACAAAAGCAATGCCTCCCCCACACCCCACACTAACAGTTCTTCAGGCCTTGCCTAGCAGGTGAGAGCTAACCACCAAAGCAATTCCTTTCTTTAAACAGAACCGGTAGGCCAAAGGCAGCCGTGACTGCAGGATGGCACCTGGAACCCCAGTTTCTGCAGGGGGGACACGGCCACATGGCTCAGAATCAAGGCGTCTCCACTGGGGAGACTGGGCACACACGGCATTTGATTAGAGCTACTCCAGCATCATTCCACTGTTTCCTGTGGGTTTTCCAACTCTTTGTGACCCCATGGATGTAGCCTGTTCCTCTCTCCATGGAATTCTCCAGACAAGAATATTGGAGTGGGTTGCCATGTCCTTCTCAGGAATCTTCCCGGCCCAGGGATTGAACTCCTTCAATGGCAGGCAGATTCTTTACCACTGAGCCACCTGGGAAGCCCCTTTTCCTGTTTAGGTATGATTTAAAATGCACATAAGTCCTGCAGCTCAAAGGGAAAGGGCGGGGGTGGTGGGGGAGAGTAGATAGTACTTGCTGAAAGATAGCTCTGAGAAATAAACGGGTATTTTGGCTTTTTTTTTTTTGGCTGCACCGTGAGGCGTGTGGGATCTTAGCTCCCCTACCCGGGATCCCACCTGTGTCACCTGCATCGGAAGCATGGAGTCTTAACCACTGAACTGCCAGGGAAGTCCCGAGAAAGTAACGTTTTGATAGCAACTGCGGTCAATGTCAGAACCTATAGCGCTCCATGCACTAGTACATGTGCGTCCGAAGCTTTTGCAGTTAACACTGAGGTGCTTTTTTTTTAAAGCTGTGTACTGAGCAGAGTTTCCTCAGGTGNCACCTGCATCGGAAGCATGGAGTCTTAACCACTGAACTGCCAGGGAAGTCCCGAGAAAGTAACGTTTTGATAGCAACTGCGGTCAATGTCAGAACCTATAGCGCTCCATGCACTAGTACATGTGCGTCCGAAGCTTTTGCAGTTAACACTGAGGTGCTTTTTTTTTAAAGCTGTGTACTGAGCAGAGTTTCCTCAGGTGGCTCGCTCTTCCCTGGAGCCCTCGTCCTGTGGTTCAAAGAAGGCAGCACACCCGTCCAACCTGTTGAACCCTCCATTGGGCAACACCTGAAGTGCTTACACTGAGAAAATGCCTTCAGGCTTTCCCAGCTTCCCTGCCCTCAGCCATTCCCAGAGGCTCCCGGAGGCAGAAAGGGAACAGGCCATGTCTTCCAGAGAGCCGTCTGCTCCAGCCCACAGCCTCTACTTCGGTCCAGGCTCTAGCCCCAGGCTGGTTTGCCATCTCTCCTCACTCCAAACACAGCCCTAGAAGCGCTGTTCACTCTGGAAGCTGTTAGCGAGAGCCGAAGCCAGTCTTAACAGAGCAGGGGAATCCGAAGCTGCGGAAAGCCGAAAACCACCAGCACTTGCCCGTCCCTCTGAGGGACTTCCAGAGGACTGTGGGGCTGGCTTTCCCGCGCTATAGCTCTCCTCCAGGGGACAGAAAACCATAACTGCTTTCATTCACCTGGCAACCGGACCAAGTGATCCAATGGAGACATTTCTTCCCAGAGCGCTTGGGATGGGGAGGGAACCCGGATCGGGGAGACGCTGGTTTCCCGGCCCTCCCCACCCAGCCCCCGGGACAGCCCCCGGGACTCGAGGGGAAAGGCCGCAGAGGGGAGTCCCGGGCTGCTCCCGGGCCGGAGCCCCAGCGGGGCCTGGCCGCGGTGAGGCCGCCCACTGCGGCGCCTGCTCGCCCGCTCCGCACCCGGAGAGCAGCGCCCTGCAGACCAGCTCCCCAGCAGGCTTCAAGCGCCCCGGGAGCTTCGGTTATTCCAACTGAGAATACTATTTTGTCCCAATATCATCACAGGGGTTCTGAGAAGTGATTCTAAGTCATTCCGGTTCGGAACCTGAGCCGGTGGTTCTTAAACTGTTTGCAGGTTCGTGGGAGTGGAGCGGCGGGGTTGGGGGGCAGTGGAACTGGAGCGGAGAAGGGAGACTTTCGGAAAGAGGGGGACGTAAGCAAATAATCTGATTTTCTTTCTTTCTTTCTGATTTCCTTTTTCAGAAAAAAAATCTCCTCTGTCCGTGGGATTCTCCAGGCAAAAAGACTGGAGTGGGTTGCCACGCCCTTCTCCAGGGGATCTTCCCGACCCGGGGATGGAACTCCAGAAGGAGAACCCAAGGTCTTCTGCACTGCCGACGGATTCTTTCACCATCTGAGCCCCCAGACTACCAAACCCTGCCTCAGCGCGCGCTCTGGATGGACACCCCCGCGGGGCGAGCATCAGCCAGCCCACCTTCCCACAGCCGCCACGCCGAGGTGCGGAGACGGTGCGAGGCGCAGGTACAGTTAAGGACCGGGGCTCGGATTGGACCGAAAGGAGAATCCTACTTAGGACGGTTGCTTCACTTGGGCGCTGCCTGCG
>SJYV01042641.1:925397-940326 GCA_006410875.1 Neotragus pygmaeus
CCAGGCCGGGACCTCCCGGAGCGAATGCCCCGCGACCAAGGGTCACGCGGAGAACTCCTCGCGATCACTGCCGAGGACGCGGGTTCAGTTCCCTGGGGCGGAACTCAGCTCAGTCCAGTCCAGTCCAGTCGGTCAGTCGTGCCCCACTCTGCGACCCCATGGACTGCAGCCCGCCAGGCTCCCCTGTCCGTCACCAGCTCAGTCCATCGAGTGGGTGGTGCCGTCCAACCATCTCATCCTCTGTCGTCCCCCTTTCCTCCCACCTTGTCTTTCCCAGCATCAGGGTCTTTTCAAATGAGTCAGCTAAGACCAACCTAGATAGCATATTCAAAAGCAGAGACATTACTCTGCCGACTAAGGTCCGTCTAGTCAAGGCTATGGTTTTTCCTGTGGTCGTGTATGGATGTGAGAGTTGGACTGTGAAGAAGGCTGAGCACCGAAGAATTGATGCTTTTGAACTGTGGTGTTGGAGAAGACTCCTGAGAGTCCCTTGGACTGCAAGGAGATCCAACGAGTGCATTCTGAAGGAGATCAGCCCTGGGATTTCTTTGGAAGGAATGATGCTGAAGCTGAAACTCCAGTACTTTGGGCACCTCATGTAAAGAGTTGACTCACTAGAAAAGACTCTGATGCTGGGAGGGAAGGGGGGCAGGAGGAGAAGGGGACGACCGAGGATGAGATGGCTGGATGGCATCACGGACTCGATGGACGTGAGTCTGAGCGAACTCCGGGAGATGGTGATGGACAGGGAGGCGTGGCGTGTTGCGATTCATGGGGTCGCAGAGAGTCGGACACGACTGAGCAACTGAACTGAACTGAAGACTCCTCAAGCGGCGCGCCTCGGCCAAAGAAGTTCTTTTGGCCTGTGGCCGACAGCAGAGCAGGGCGAACTCTTGGAGCGTCAGAGACACCCCTCCTAGCCCTCCCCACTTGGGTACTTGTGCTAAGTCGCTCCAGTCGTGTCCAGTCTTCGCGACCCCATGGACTGTAGCCCGCCAGCCCCCTCTGTCGGTGGAATTCTCCAGGCAAGAATACCTGAGTGGGTTGGCTTGAGGCTTCAACAACCTAGTGAATGGGAGAAAATATTTGCAAATCACGTAGTCGATAAGGGTGTTAGATGGTAAAGAATCTGCCTGCAATGCAGGAGACCCAGGTTCGAACTCTGGGTCGGGAAGATCCCCTGTAGGAGGGCATGACTACCCGCTACCTGGAGAATCCCGTGAATAGAGGAGTCTGGCGGGTCGCGAAGAGTCGGCTGCGACTGAGCAACCAGCACTTCACTTCGATGCGATTATAAAGACGGTAAAACTTAAGTCTGGCTACTTGTTTTCTATTTGTCCCACCTTGGCTCGTTTTTCTCGTACCTTCTTTTGGATGATTTGAATATTTTTAGGGTCATGTTTTTCCCCATGGGCAGCTTATTTTGTGTACCTCTTGTTTTGCTGTTTTAGTTCTGGGTTTACAGCGTGATCGTAGGACATCACAGCCTGCCTTCAGATGAAGTTCTGTGGCTGTAGGTCTACGGTAAGGACCTTACGACAGCACACTTCCATTTCCCCTCCCACCCTGGGCTACTGCAGGCATGCTGGTTCCTTTACTTGCTGACTCCCTCCTGGGCAGCCTCATGGGTACACTGCCCAGTTACTTTTCTGCTTTTTGGAAAGCAATCTGTAGTGTTGGTTAAAAAAAAAATTAAAAGTGCAAATATCCTTTGGCAAAGCAATTCCATATCATAGTAGAAAAAGCTAGTTACAAAGAAATATCGTCCCATGTCTGTAAAAAATAATTTAAAAACATGATTTTACTTATCTAAGCAAAGGAAGTTTTTGGAGAGACAACAATAGCAAATACTAATAGTATACTTACAAATTCTTTTAATCCTTGCAACAGCTTTGCAAGGAATACTATACCCTTTCTACAGATGAGGAAACTGAGGCATAGAGGTTAATAACTTACCTGGGGTCACCTGCAGTAAGTGACAGAGCTGGAATTCAAACTTTGGCTGTCTGGCTCTGGAGTGTATCTTATGACTAAGCACCAACTTTTCCCCAGGTTTAAAAAAATTGAACTATAGTTGATTTACAACACTGTGTTAATTTGTATAGTAACACTGTGTTAATTTATATAGTAATACTGTGTTAGATATATAGTAAAGTGATTTAGTTATATTTATTCTTTTTTTCAGGCATTTTTCAGTTATAGGTTATTAGAAGATACTGATAGTGCTAGACCGTAAACCTGTTGTTTACCTGTTTTAAATACAGTGGGTGTATATATGCTGATCTCATGCTCCAGATTTATCCCTTCTCCCCTTTTCCCTTTGGTAAGTTTGTTTTCTCTGCCTGTGAGTCGGTTTCTCTTTTCTAAATAAGTTCATTTGCTTCTTCTTTTTTTTTTTTTTTAAGATTCCTCATATTAAGCTAACTTACTGCACCTAGTGTGATAGTATCTGGCTCCATCCATGTTGTTGCAAATGACATTTCATTCTTTTTATGGCTGGGTATTAGTCCATGGTGTATGTATCACGTCTTCTTTATCCATTTATCTGTTGTTGGACATTGGGTTAAAGCACCAAATATTAGCATTAGGTGAGTCATGAAAGAAAAAGTAGAAACGACTCATTTTAACTTTTGATGTTCCTAAGCTGTTTACCCTGAGGAAAAAGTACTTTTGTACTTTAACTAACAGGTATGTAAATTTGGTAAATAGAGGTTAAAACTCCAGATGAAGTTACATATAGGACTTGTACAAAATTACAGATTAAAAAAAATATCTGGCCTTATGTTGTCTTGAATGTGGAGACAGACTTTCTGGAAATGGCTGTGTGTGAGATTCTGATTTTGATAAAAGGAACTGACTTGTGGGAGAGGGTATATTCACTGTGGCACTTCACGAGAAATACCAAGGCCTACTCCTGGCGTATTTCCAACATCAACCCCTTCTTTTTTCAAAAAAAGATTAGGGGACTTAAAACTTCTGCTTGGAAAGTCCCAGAGGTGAGTGTGCTGGTTTTGGAAGCACTCTCAGCAGCAGAATGCCCGAGTCACCGTATGAAATCTACTAAAACAAGTTTAACTGAAAAAATATTACCTTTAGAGACTTTATTTCTATATTTACAGTCACTCGAATAATTCAAATGCTTTACAGAGATTAATGTAGAATACATTTGTTATTAACAAGATCCATTAAAATGAGCTTGAGGACATCATCTTTCCTATATAAATGGCGTTATTATGGGAAACATGGAAGATAAATAGTATTTTTCCCTATTGAATGAAGAATGCTTGCACTATAACTAGAGACATTTCTCATCATTTACAGAAAGTGTTATTATTTTTATAAGTCCATTTACAAGCACATGTATAATTAAATTTTGGTTATATGTAATAAATGCAAAATTCATTTTAAACNAACTAGAGACATTTCTCATCATTTACAGAAAGTGTTATTATTTTTATAAGTCCATTTACAAGCACATGTATAATTAAATTTTGGTTATATGTAATAAATGCAAAATTCATTTTAAACAACAGATGTTTTAACATTTATTAAATATTTCCAATTTTTACAGAGTAATCAGCCAATGGCGAATTGTTTTATTTGTACTGGGGAGAAAAATAAAGGAATCATAGCTTTAGTTGAAAACTATTTTACATGGCTAATGTGCAACTAACCCTGAAAATCCTCACTACTCCCCACTTCTGCAAGAACTTTTTGAGTTTCCAGAATCGAAAAGGTAAATTAAAATATGGCTGTCATTTTTGTTTCAGGTGAATGGTTTGTATTATATCAATAGTATTATATTTTAATGGTCTGTACTAGGCACCAGAAAATAGATACAATCTTGTTAATAACATGCTTATAAATGTCCACAAGAATGAGAATTAATCAGCTTATGTAATTTTTTTTCATGTGGTGACAGAAAATAATTACTGGGCACAGAGCTAAGGCAAATACATAAAAATTGAAGTTATGGAGGAAACATAAGGCTTCACAAGCCTTCAGTGAAGCTCAGGAAATACAGATGTTTCTACTATTCACTCTCTCTGCTCATGGTGTCTTCTCACCTACAAAACACATTTTAAACCAAAGTGAACCTTGAGAAATCGGTGTTCACTCACAGATAAATCAAGGGGCAATACTACCCGACAACGACATGAAGAAATTTCGCATCCAGGTTTGTGAGAGAGATTGGCCTGTCATGCCCTTCCTGAATTGGGCCCAGTTTTGGTGTCAGGGTTTTGCTGGACAAGACTGAGGAATATGGACGACCTTTGGAAAGGTGTATGATACAATATTATTTTTTCCTTAAATATTTGGTAGAATCCACCCATGAAGCCATCTGGGCACTGAGGTTCTCTATGGCGTGGCTTTAAATGACAGGTTCACTGTTTAGTAGAGGCTTTAGGGAGTTTGTTTCCTTTGGTGTTCGTTTTGGGAAGAAGTGGTGCGTGTGTGTTTAAATGGAAGCATGTTCACTCCATCTCATCTTTTAACTTTGCTGGTGTACAGTCATTTATAAAGTCTCATTATATTTTAAATATAGTGTTTATAAAGATTTCTTCTTTTTAGTTTCCAATCCTGGTAACGGCAGAAAGAGGAGAGGAACTAAAGAGGCTCTTGATGAAGGTGAAAGAGGAGAGTGAAAAAATTGGCTTAAAACTCAACATTCAGAAAACTAAGATCATGGCATCCGGTCCCATCACTTCATGGNTTACTATTACTAAACGTTCATTTAAAGAATTACTGATCAAAAATTATTTTTCTCCCTTAGTTGTATTTGGATATGTTAAAGAGTGATATACTCTGGTAGTTATTTTTGCTTAAGTAAGATGCAAGTATTTTTCTTAAACTTCCTTCAAGTTAAAACATATTAAATTTTAAATTAAAAATGATCCCAAACATAAAGTATAGAGATTTATATAATGGAGTCTTGGGTACCCACTGCTGAGATTAAACAGATGATGATGATTTTTAATATTGGCTTTAGGAAAGAAATCTAGAATCTGAACACTATGATTAATGAGCTGGACAAATGAGTGAATACAGACATTTATTTTCAATTGTTATTCCTTATTTGTTATTCTTTTTGTTACTGAACTGACCAGTTAAATTGATGTTAAATAGAAATGTGCTTTCAAAAGAATTAATTCAAATGTTTATACCATTAAGCTTGCTGGAGGATTTGAGGAACTCCATTTTAGCACATTAAGGACGTTTCCTCCTATTCCTAATGGTCTAAGTGGTCCCTTTCCCCGACTCCTCNGATGTTAAATAGAAATGTGCTTTCAAAAGAATTAATTCAAATGTTTATACCATTAAGCTTGCTGGAGGATTTGAGGAACTCCATTTTAGCACATTAAGGACGTTTCCTCCTATTCCTAATGGTCTAAGTGGTCCCTTTCCCCGACTCCTCATCCCCAGGAAGAGCTGTTGAATTTTATCACATATTTTGAATTCCTCCAGAGATGGAGGTGCTACTATGATTTTTTTTTTTATTAAGACTTTATCTTTCTAGAGCACTTTTAGGTTCACAGGAAGTTTGAGGGGAAGATGCATTAATTTCTCACATACTCCCTGCCTGCTCACATGCATAGCCTCTTCACTATCAATGTCCCCCACCAGAGATGTACATTTGTTAGAACTGATGAACTTATATTGACACTTTGTAATCATACTTTACATTACAATTCCCTCTTGATGTTGAGCTTCCCAGGTGGCCATAATGGTAAAGAACCTGACTGCCAATGCAGGAGACCTAAGAGAAGCAGATTTGATTCTTGGATCAGGAAGGTCTTCTGGAAGAGGGCATGGCCATCACTCCCATATTCTTGCCTGGAGAATCCCATGGACAGAGGAGCCTAGTGGGCTACAGGCCACAGAGTCACAGAGAGTCAAATATGATTGAAGTGACTTAGTGTGTATGCACATTGTAGATTGTATGTATTTGGACAAATGTGTAGTAACATATATCTATCATTATGACATTATACAGATGTTTTTATTTTTCGCTTCCCTGAAAACCATCTGTGCCCTATCTATTCATTCTTCTCTTCTTCCAACCCCTGGGAAGCTCTGATATTTTTACTGTTTCTATATTCTTAGAGAATTGTCATATAGTTGAAATTGTATTGTATGTAGCCTTTTTAGATTGGCTTCTATCACTTAGTAGTATGCATTTAATTTCCTCCATGTCTTTCTCTGGCTTGCTAACTTGTTTAACAGTGAATAATATTCCTGTACCAACACTTATTCTTTGGACACCCCAAAGTATATTCTATTTTACTCAGATTTGGAATAATTTCTCACATTGTGACTTATTATTCAGGAAAAAAAGAACCATTTGGGTATATAGGAATAGTTTGAGCTATAATATCAATTGGGTTTCTAGGATTTATTGTATGGGCTCACCACATGTTCACAGTCAGAACAGACGTCAATACACAGGCCTACTTCACATCAGCTACCATAATTATTGCTATCCCAACTGGAGTAAAAGTCTTCAGTTGATTAGCTGCACTTCATAGGGGCAATATCAAATGATCTCCCGGTATGATATGAGCCCTGGGCTTCATCTTCCTTTTTACAGTAGGAGGCTTGACCAGAATTGTTCTAGTCAATTCTTCCCTTGATATTGTTCTGTACAACACATACTATGTAGTTGCACATTTCCATTATGTATTATCAAGAGGGGCTGTATTTGCTATTATAGGAGGATTTGTGCTTTGATTTCCATTATTCTCAGGCTATACCCTCAACACCACATGAGTCAAAATCCACTTTGCAATCATATTTGTAGGTGTAAATATAACTTTCTTCCCACAACATTTCTTAGGACTGTGTGGCATACCATGACGATACTCTAATTACCCAGACACATATACAATATGAAACACCATTTCATCCATAGGCTCATTCATCTCCCTAAAAGCAGTTATACTAATAATTTTCATTATCTGAGAAACATTCGCATCTAAACGAGAAGTCCTGACTGTAGATTTAACTACAACAAATTTAGAGTGATTAAATGGATGCCCCCTACCATTACATACATTTGAAGAACTTACATATGTCAACCTAAAATAAGAAAGGAAGGAATCAACCCCCTTATTATTGGTTTCAAGCCAACATCACAGCCACTATGTCTTTCTCAATTAATGAGATGTTAGTAAAACATTATATAACTTTGTCGAAGTTAAGTTATAAGTGAAAGCCCTGTACATTTCGTATGGCATACCCCATGCAACTAGGCTTTCAAGATGCAACATCACCCATTATAGAAGAATTATTGCATTTTCATGACCACACACTAATAATCGTCTCTTTAATCAGCTCGCTAGTACTTTACATTATTTCACTAATATTAACAACAAAGCTAACCCATACTAGCACAATAGATGCACAAGAGGTGGAAACAATTTGAACTATTCTGCCAGCCATTATTTTAATTTTAATTGCCCTTCCATCTCTATGAATTCTAAATATAATAGATAAGATTAATAATCCATACCTTACAGTAACAACTATAGGACATCAATGATACTGAAGTTATGAGTACGCAGACTATGAAGACTTAAGCTTCGATTCCTATATAATTCCAACATTGGAATTAAAGCCAGGGAAACTACGACTGCTAGAAGTAGATAACTGAGTTGCGTTACCTATAGAGATAACAATTCGAATATTAATTTCCTCCAAAGATGTATTGGACTCATGAGCTGTGCCTTCCTTAGGACTAAAAACAGATGCGCTCCTGGGTCGTCTAAATCAAATAACCCTCATATCAACCCGACCAGGCTTATATTACGGTCAATGTTCAGAGATCTGTGGATCGAATCATACTTTCATGCCTTTTGTTCTTGAACTAGTCCCACTAAAATACTTTGAAAAATGATCTGCATCAATACTATATAATTGTTAAGAAGCTATATCAGCACTAAACTTTTAAGTTAGAGATTGAGAGCATAATACTCTCCTTGGTGATATGCCACAACTAGACACATCAACATGACTCACAATAATCCTATCAATATTCCTAGTCCTTTTTATTATTTTTCAACCAAAAATTTCAAAACACAATTTTTACTATTATCCAGAATCAACATTGATGCTAAAGCTGAAACTCCAGGACTTTGGCCACCTCATGCGAAGAGTTGACTCATTGGAAAAGACTTTGATGCTGGGAGGGATTGGGGGCAGGAGGAAAAGGGGACGACAGAGGATGAGATGGCTGGATGGCATCACTGACTCGATGGACATGAGTTTGAGTGAACTCCTGGAGCTGGTGATGGACAGGGCGGGTCTGGCATGCTGCAATTCATGGAGTCACAAAGGTCGGACACAACTGAGTGACTGAACTGAACTGAATACTCCATTTTGGATGTACCACAGTTTTATTCATTCACCTTCTGAAGGACATCTTGGCTTCTTCCATGTTTTGCCATATTTCGGTAAAAAGCTGATATAAACATTGGTGTGTAGATCTTCATATGGATGTAAGTTTTCAACTTTGGGAAAATGCTAAGAAGCATGTTTGCCTGATTGTATGATAAAAGCAGACTTAGTTTAATGAGAAACCACCAAACTGTCTTCCAAAATGGATGTACCATTTTGCATTCCTACCGGCAGAATATGAGAGTTCCTATTGCTCCATATTTGTTGTTGACAGAGTTCTGAATTTTGTTCAATCTAGTAGGTGTGTAAGTAGCATCCAGAAGACTTTAAGGACCTCATTGCTAGTCTAGTTGGTGTTTGGACTTAAATCATCTTTTAATCATGAAACTATTTTGCTATACCTTTACCATATAACCTGAATGCCTTTTACTGAAATTCTTAATCTTCAGTGACATGTTAAACTGATTTCTGTCACTCTTCAGTATCAGAACAGACATTTTTGCATTTGAATCTTTACATATTTAATCTGGTTGAAACCCAGAACATTTTCATCACTTTTAAATCAGCATTAGCCCCAGGGAAGTAATTTAGCAAAGTAAAATAAAATGAAATAAATAAGTAAAAAGTGTAACTACATGAGATACGTGGGTGGTGAAAAGAGAAGTATTTATACGCAAAGTAGTGCCTTTCAAAATTGATTTAGCAGCAAACTTTATCTTTAAACAAAATGTAACCAGAATGCCAATGTGAAAAAGAAAGAAAACAGAGCATCTTGTGTTGATGGTTTCAGGGTGGGCAGGGTGCAGTGGAGACTTGGGTTTGTTCCTAAGAGGCAATCTCCCAATTTTTAGCATTCTTGGCTCCAAGATGTCCCTCAGACTTCTCGGGATATCATAAATGTTGTACATAAAGCATTGATCTAAGATAATAACAGATACTTTGACAAACAGTATAGATTTCATATTTCCAAACAGGTGTTACTTGAAAAACATATCTTGGAAACTTATACATTTCTTTCAGTACATTTTTTACAGTTGAAAGCAATACAATCAAAAATGTAAGAAGAGAAAACTTAATGTTCTATTTATACTAATAATAAATATTAATAATTAGATTTTTCTCTCTGTGTGTGTGTGTGTGTGTGTGTGTGTGTGTGTGTGCTTAGTCATGTCCAACTCTTTGTAGCCCCATGGACTGTAGCCTGCCAGGCACCTCTGTCCATGGGATTTTACAGGCAAGAATACTGGAGTGGATTGTCATTTCCTCCTCCAGGGGATCTTCCTCACCCAGGGATTGAACCTGCCTCTCCTGTATCACCTGTATTGGTAGTTGGATTCTTTACTACTGAACCACCTGGGAAGCCTCACTTGGACTGATGTACCTCCATAAATAAATCACCATAGAAGGTTATATTTCTGTTCCAGCCATAGTAATGTTGCTCAAAAAATATCAGAATTATTCATTGAGTCCATGTATGAACCACTATTGAGAGCAAATATCAAGTAATTAAGGTAATAACTTATTTTGAGTACAAATAGAATTATCTTAACTAGCTATATCTTTGATTTTTTGCAAAAATCATAGCCAACATCAGAAGGCTGAAGATTTGCCACCATTACAATTATTCAAAGCAAAAGGAATTGCAAATGCCAAATGTAGTTCTAAAAGAAAAGTTCCTAATATGATATGATTCTGAACAATCACAGCACCATTAGAATGAATGTATAACCTCCTTTATGGTGATTGCCTTAAAGAATTCTGTTTCTGTGGCTGAGCTGTGCTTTTTCAAAAAGGGTGACACCTGGTAGAGCCCAAATAGAATATAGTGCATAGAAGGTAGACAGCAAGTGAGAAGAGGATTTCTTGATTCAGTGAAGCTGCTGAATCTTGTTAAAACCTGAAGGGCAAAAAAAGTCAAGCATGGCCACTGGGACTTAGTGACTAAGACTGAGAAATAAAATCAGTGTTTGGATTTAAGCGGAGAAAGGATTCTTAGGGATAGTTACAAAAGGGAGCAAATGAACAATTTTTATAAATCATGATTTGTAAGTCACTGAAAGGAAGTT
This sequence comes from Neotragus pygmaeus, assembly GCA_006410875.1. Classification (NCBI taxonomy): domain Eukaryota; kingdom Metazoa; phylum Chordata; class Mammalia; order Artiodactyla; family Bovidae; genus Neotragus; species Neotragus pygmaeus. Next base: position 935,858 of record SJYV01042641.1, read on the forward strand.
CAATGAAAGGCTAAGAGTATGGTTGACATAAGAAGGTAGCTTTGGTACAGTAGAAATTATTCTAGATTTAAGTTAGAAGTCATGGTTCCTTTCTATCCTCTACCACATTTCAAAGGTATGACCTTGCAAAGTCACTTGACTCCATCTGTGTTCACATATTACTATGCCCATATCTTTGTCACAGCCCTTATAACATAATAAACTACTTATGCATTTGTCTTTCTCCTTAAACTCTGGGTATTTCAAGGCAGCTTTCTTAACTTCCTCATCTTTGCATATCCTGGTGCCTGGAAGAGAGACTGACACAAAGCAGGTGATCAGTCAGGGCTTGTTGAAATAAAATGCATTGTTGTGAAAATTGAAATGACAAAAACTCTTGGTGAAATGTAGAGGACTACATAATTCTAGATCATTTTTTATTAAAAATAAAAATCACAACTGATTTGTTGCAAAGGAAATGAAGAATTCTGTGAAAGACATGACTCCACTTTAAATATATTTTAATCCTTTCAAATTCAAGAGGGTTGGGTAAGTAAGGTTTTCAGATGTGTGAGTATAGGTGGACTTTGGCATTAATTCTAAATGGTAGATGTAGTTGCAGTTTGACTAGACTCTTCATGGATCAGGTTTTGTTGTGGCCTTTGTGTGGCACCAGGTTGCCATCTGGGAGCTTGTGTTTCATCATCTGTCAGGCATTCTTCAGTGCGGTAATCTCTACCCAGGCAGAAATAAGCTCCACCGCTGCCTGAGCTGGCTTGGAGATGTGCCCATGATGGCAGCCTTTTCTAGGAAACACAAGAAATGCTTCACAAAGCTACAGATCTTGAGGATAATAATTTTGACTGATGGTAGGTCTCTTGAACTCAGACTTTGAGTTTCTACTGGGATGACTCTGGTGCAGATGAGACGAATGTTAAACAAAACATTAACAACCATTTGACAACCCTCCAATTCTTGAATTTAATTGCCAGCCAGATTTCCAGGAAGGATGCCGAGCTATAGAGTTCAGTATCTTATCAGGTTAGGCCATCTCATTTGATAAGTCCCTCCCCATTTATTATCCTCTCATTCCATCCTTGAAAAGCAGTTGTTCCCAAGGATAACTCCAGCTGATTATCCAGAGGTGTCAGACATGATTAATACCTTACCTTACATCATACATCATCTTTTTTCCTCCCCTTGGGGCCCTGAGAGCAATGTCCTTTTCTGCTCCTTGCTGCCACAACAAATAAGTTCCCCTGTATTGTATTTACAGGGAGACATATTTCCTGATGTCTGTGCTCTGCACAGGTTAGCAGATTGGATGGCAGTAGTTAGGATTGTCATAAATTCAATGCTGGCATGATGTGTCTAGGGTCCTGCCAGAGGTCAGACTCATGGAACTGCCATAAATGGCTGTTGGAAAAATGACAACCAGAAGGAGTATTAAGGTTCTCCTCACTCCTCCCACCCCAACTGCAGCAAGTAACAAAAGGGCATCCAGAAAGCTGAATATCACTCTGTGAGCTGAGAGCTGTCATCATAACCCATGTGTGGTATGCATGCTGAGTTAGAAGCCTTGTGGTGTCATAGAAGAGCATGCATTTGCAGTGAGCATCAGAAGACCCAGCCTCAAGAACTGCCTCTCCCTCCTTTAGGTTTATACTGTGTCAGACAAGGAAACTCTGTAAGCTTCAGTATTTTTATTTTTTTTTACCTGTAAATGGGGTCAATAATCCATAATTTATCATGCATGAGGATTAAGCTTCATATTATACATGAAAGTGCTTTGTAACCTGTCAGGTGTTATAGAGATATGAGGAATTAGTGTTTTTTGCTCTGTGATGAAAATTGAAAAAAAAAATNATAAATATACTGAGGAGAATCCTCCCACCAGAGTGAGAGTTCTGAGCCTCAGCCCATTGGTCTGGCACTGGAAAGATGAGCCCACAGAATATTTAACTTTGAAGACCAGTGGGACTTAATTGCAGGAGCCCCGCAGGACTGGAGGAAGTAAATTATTATTATTATTATTATTTGGCCTATTTTGAGGGCGCTTTCAGGAGTTTTGTAGGGGATAAACCAGAGAAAGCCGAAATGAGAAATACTCAGTTATCAGAGGCCCCTTGTCTTAGACTTGTCAGTAAGCATTATGGTTCATGCTGGACTGTAAAGTTCTTAGAGAGATGGGAATACCAGACCGCCTTACCTGTCTCTTGAGAAACCTCTATGCAGGTCAAAAAGCAGCAGTTAGAACCCTGTCTGGAACAACTGATTGGTTCAAGATCAAGAAAGGAATACGACAGGGCTGTCTCCTGTCACCCTGATTGTTTAACCTAGATGCTGACCATATCATGAGAAATGCCAGGCTGGATGAATTACAAGCTGGAGTCAAGACAGGCAGGAGAAACAACAGCAACCTCAGACAGACGGATGATACCTCTCTCATGGCAGAAAACAAAGAGGAACTAAAGAACCTCTTGATGAGGGTGAAGGAGAAGAGTGGAAAAGTCAGCTTAAAACTAAATATTAACAAATCTAAAGTCATGGCATCCGGCCCCATTGCTGTATGACAAATAGAAGGGGAAAAGGTGAAGGTAATGACAGATGTCCTCTTCTTGGGCTCCAAAATCACTCCTGATGGTGACTGCAGCCATGAAATCAGGAGACAATTGCTAATCTTGGCAGGAAAGTGATACCAAACCTAGACAGTGTGTTGAAAAGCAGACACATTACTCTGCCAACAAAGGTCCGTATAGTCAAAGATAATGGTCTTCCCAGTGGTCACATACAGTTGTGAGAGCTGGACCATAAGGAAAGCACAATGCCAAAGAATTGCTGCCTCTGAACTGTGGTACTGGAGAAGACTCCTGAAAGTCACTTGGACAAGAAGAAGATCAAACCAGTCAATCTTAAGGGAGATCAACCCTGAATATACGTTGGAAGGACTGATGCTAAAGCTGAAGCTCCAGTATTCTGGCTGCCTGATGAGAACAGACAACTCATTGGAAAAGTCCCTGATGCTGGGAAAGATTAAGGGTAGAAGGAGAAGAGGGTGTTAGAGGATGAGATGGCTGGACGGCATCACTGATGCAATGAACGTGATGTTGGGCAAACTCCGGGAGATGGTGAGGGACAGGGAAGCCTGGCGTGCTGCAGTCCATGGGGTCGCAAAGAATTGGACATGACTGGGTGACTGAACAACAAAAATAACCTTTCAAGCAAACCCCGAGCCTCATGGACACATCCCCACTCCGCCCTCCACCCGCGATCCAGTCAGTCACAGCACTGCAGCAGCTAGCTCCAAGGGCTAATCTGGGTCTGAGGCACCCAGCACCCTCTTGCCCTGTGGAGGTGCAGGGACAGCCTGCAGCCTGGTTTGGGTAGTCAAGACTGCACACACAAAGTCTCCTGCACTCCACGGCCAAGGGCAAAAGCTGTCGTTTGATAGGAGCCTGGACCTCTTGGAGAGTCTCCTGAAGAGACGAGGTGCAGGGGATCAACGGCAGCTCAGGCACGTGGACATCGGTGGCAGACATATTCATAGGGAGACATTCAGCCATGCACGCTGATAGCTCGGCTCATTAGCACCAAAATCTAGCACCACCCAACAGGCTGCAAGCAGCAGTGTTGCGATGCCTCGGGCCAAACAATTAACTGGGCAGGGACACAGCCCAATCCATCACCAGACAGGCTGCCTCTGAATGTGCCCTTCCACACAGCTCCACCCACCAGCAGACACACTCCAGCCCCTCCACCAGGAAGCCTACACAAGCCTCTAGACCAGCCTCACCCACAAGGGGGCAAATACCAGAAGCAAGAAAACCATGTTCCTTCAGTGCAGGCCAGATGCTCCCCTGGGACCAGCTGGGCCCTGCTCCTGCCAACTCAACGTTTGGGACACCTCTGACCCCATTCTCAGCCGGTGATCTGAAACAAGCTCTGGAATCCCTGGGCCCTGCAGCTAGACTCAGGACCCAGCTCTGCCCACCAGGGTGTGCATGCGTGCCTTGTTTGTTCAGTCACTAGGTCATATCTGATTCTTTACGACCCCACAGACTTCAGCACACCAGGCTTCCCTGTCCTCCACTGTCTCCCAGAGTTTGCCCAAGTTCATTTCCATCGAGTTGGTGATGCTGTCCAACCATCTCATCCTCTGGCACCCTCTCCTCCTTTCGTCTTTAATCTTTCCCAGCATCGGGGTCCCAGCATCAGTGTGCATACGTGCTCAGTTCAGTTCAGCTCAGTCGCTCAGTCGTGTCTCTTCGCGACCCCATGAATTGCAGCATGCCAGGCCTCCCTGTCCATCACCAACTCCCGGAGTTCACTCAGACTCACGTTCATCGAGTCCGTGATGCCATCCAGCCATCTCATCCTCTGTCGTCCCCTTCTCCTCCTGCCCCCAATCCCTCCCAGCATCAGAGTCTTTTCCAATGAGTCAACTCTTCGCATGAGGTGGCCAAAGTACTGGAGTTTCAGCTTTAGCATCA
>SJYV01042641.1:948821-1018171 GCA_006410875.1 Neotragus pygmaeus
TAGAGCTGTATTTTCAATGAATTCATAATTTCCACTTATTAATAGAACAGATCAGATTGCCAATTTTTTATGTTTTCTTGAATCTTATAGTGCAGTATAGAGATTTATGAAATGTGAGACAAGTAACTGGAAAAAGGAACTGAAGCTTTTAATTGTATTTGTAGGGAATAATGTCACTCAAGCAGGCGGGTTCAATCAGTGAAAGACTTTTATCTTATTGGTGGTCCTTGAGATGACCTGAAGTTAAAAGTTTTCTTGTCCTGGAGTGTCCTTTGGATCTGTGTGTTATATAGGATTCACCAGGCTGATGGTCTTAATTTTACCATCATTACTGATTATATAGTTTATTAGTTGGTCTCTGTGAGAAACTTGAAGGTAGTGTGTGAAAAATCTAGGAGAAAACATTATTTGGGGGGATTAGAGGAAAGAATGGGAAACTGGTAAACAAAATGATATCCCTTTTACTTGGCCCATGAGGTTAAATTCACCTTTCAACTCAGATCTTGGTAAATATGTTTCATACAGACTATGTTTTAGGTTAATGCAAGTATGCATATTGTGGAAAGCATGTACACAGACTTTTCTGCACAGAACGCATGTCCTATCCATGTAATTGGTCACGCAAATGTAATATAGCTATTGCATTACCTATCTTGTTCCTGCATTTTGGTAGAAGCTAATGAATGAGTTCCTTACAGCCAGGGAGAGAAATGATACAGAAAAAAGTAATATTGCCCCACTGTTCTGTTTTTCCATCTACTGTTGCTGCCATGCCGTGTGTGTGTTGCTGAAGGCCACAGCCATGATAATCCTGGGGTAAGATGGGTGAGAGGGGATATTGTCTTCAGGCCGTGGCTTCATCTTGCCTTAGGAGAGTCTGATGCAGCTGATGNTTCCATCTACTGTTGCTGCCATGCCGTGTGTGTGTTGCTGAAGGCCACAGCCATGATAATCCTGGGGTAAGATGGGTGAGAGGGGATATTGTCTTCAGGCCGTGGCTTCATCTTGCCTTAGGAGAGTCTGATGCAGCTGATGGCAGGTGTGCTGTTCTCCTGTCAGGGCTTTTCAGGATTTATAGATGCCTCAGGGCCCTGAGCTGTGTACATGCTTGTCTGTCTATCACAAAACATGAAGCTTCTTCTGGGGTTGCCTTTGTGGGTTTTGGAAGGCAGAGTAGAATGCAAATGCAAAGACCCAACTTCCAATTAGCCAGCTTTCTTTCTTTTAGATTGTGATCACATTTGGCAAATCTCTCTATCTCAGGGAAATGATTACTGAGTCACATCATAATTACCACAAATTACCACATGACTTACTATCTCCTTCCTCAGAATATGATTTTCTCAGAATCCCATCTCAAATGATAAGAGAACACATAGCAAGAATATGGTATCTGTGCAGTGAGGGAGACTTAGAGGTCTTGATGGGCTCATATTAGAAGGTATCTCTGGTCTGACTTCAGTACATGTGTAGTGCCCAGTGGTGGAAAAAGCTATCCAGAGTAGTGAGATAGGTATAGTCAGTATTTTATAGAGTGTGTGTTGGAAGTGTGGATTGAAAAAAAGGCAATCCATTGAATTTTTACATTATGCACAACTGTATATTATCAGCTTACAAACATTAGTGGCTCAACTGTAGTATGAGAGCAGATAAAGCATCTACATTGATATCCTAAACTTTTGATAATTAAAGACCAATACTGATAATTTCTCTAGCAAGGAGTATAACCCCTAATGCAAGGAAGCCATTATTCCATTGCACAATACTGGCACAGAAAGGAATCAATAGATGGAACTGAACCTGGGTGATGTTTCTGGAAGATCTGAATCTCATTAGAACTGCCTAACATGGTTTTCTAATTTCCTTGTGAAAAGGGATTGATGTTAACATCAAACTTAAATGTATTTTTTGTATTACACACACACACACTCACACACACACACACACACAGAAGCACAGATTTCTATTCATATCTGTGCTGTTTCAGTCCTGGATGATGCTATTCAATCCCTGTTGTGAGCTGAGTTCAGATGGGCTCACTTAAAAGTCTTGAAGTCAAGACTCTTCTGTTCAAAGAGCAGAGAGCCCAGAAAGAAACTCACACACCTGTGGATAATTAATCTTCAACAAAAGAGGCAATGGAGAAAAGATAGTGTCTTGAGCAGGTGGTGTACGGAAAACTAGACAGCCACATGTAAATCAATGAAGTTAGAACACACCCTGTCACCATACACAGAAATAAACTCAAAATGGCTTAAAGACTTAAACATAAGACATGACACAATAAAGTTGTAGAAGAGAACATGGGGAAAGCTTTCTCTGACATAAATCACAGCAATGTTTTCTCAGGTCAGTCTCCCAAAGTAATAGAAATAAAAGCAGGAATAATCAGCTAATCAAACTTAAAAACTTTTGTATAGCAAAAGAAGCCATAAACACAATGAAAAGACAACTTACGGACTGAGAGAAAATGTTAGTAAATGATACAATTGATAAGGGCTAAATTTCCAAAGTACACAAACAGCTCATACAGCTCAATAACAAAAAATGCAAATAACCTAATAAAAAATGGGCAGAAGACCTAAATACACATCTCTCCAAAGAAGGCATACAGATGGCCAGTAGGGCCATGAAAAGATATCTAGCATCACTAATTGTTAGAGAAATGCAAATCAAAACTATAATGAGATATCACCTCACAGCAGTCAGAATGGCCACCATTAAAAATGTTGGCGTGGGTGTGGAGAAAGGAGAACTCTTGTACACTATTTGTAGGATGTAAATTGATGCAGTCATTATGGAAAACAGTATGGAGACTTCTTAAAAAGCTGAACATATTGTTGTCATATCATCCACTTTGGGACATATATCTGGAGAAAACCATACTTTGAAAAGATACATGCACCCCAGTGTTCGTGATAGCACTATTTACAATAGCTAAGACATGGAAGCAAATTAAATGTCTATAAACTGATGAATCAATAAAGAAGATGCAGTATGTGTGTATATATACACATATAAGGCTTCCCTGGTGACTCAGATGGTAAAGAATCTGCCTGCAATGCAAGACACACACACACACACAATAGAATATTAATCATAAACAGAATGAAACAATGCCATTTGCAGGAAGATAGTTGGAACTAGAGGTTAGCATACTAGTGGAATACACCAGAGAGAGAAAGACAAATACTGTATGATATCACTTATATGTGGAATCTAAAACATGATACAAGTGAACTTATTCACAAAACATAAACAGTCTCACAGACATAGAAAACAAACTTATGGTTAGCAAAGAGGGGATTGAGGGGATAAATTGGGATTGCCAGATACAAATTGCTATATATAAAATAGATAAATAACAAGTTCTCTGTATAAAACAGAGAATGACATCCAGTATTCTATACTACACCATAATGGAAAAGAATATGGGAAAAAATACTCTGGTATTGGAGATCATTTCTGTCTGGACCTCAGGTTTCGTTGGGTTATTCAGTTTTCTTTAGAAAAAACAGGAATGGGGAATGGGGTTTCAGATATACAAATAAACTCAATAAAAAGAGTTTTAATAGGAGGCTGAAGTGGAAAACACTTGGGAATGGATGGAAAATGAGATCAGCATTGGAAAAAAGTGCCATATATGACCAGTTGCTGGTGACATTAGAACTGTGAAGAGGTACAACCTAATTTGAAATCAGGTGCAAAAAGGATGGATATATTTCATAAATCACAAGTACAAAATGAAAGTCTGTAATAGTTCTACTGAGGATATTTGTAGAGCTGGTTCTAAGTTCTGAATTTACATTATAGTGAATCTAACCCAAATGCTGATCTTCAGAAAGAGTGATATCACTGTTGAACGAATTTTTGCTAGTCCTAAGTAATGAAATGTATTTTTAAACGTCTACTTTATTTTTCCTTCTATTTGGATTGTGGAAAAATTATAGCTGTTACAGTGAACTTCCATTTTTGTAGAAATGTGCAAGATTTTACGTTAACTAACTTAACCTATGGAGAAAGTGATGGCACCCCACTCCAGTACTCTTGCCTGGAAAATCCCATGGATGGAGGAGCATGGTGGGCTGCAATCCATGGGGTTGCACAGAGTCAATACGACTGAGCGACTTCCCTTTCACTTCATGCATTGGAGAAGGAAATGGCAACCCACTCCAGTGTTCTTGGCTAGAGAATCCAAGGGACAGGGGAGCATGGTGGGCTGCCGTCTATGGGGTCACACAGAGTTGGACATGACTGAAGCGACTTAACAGCAACAGCAGCTTAACCGAGGAATCAGTCCAAACTCCATCTCCATGAAAACTTACTTCTGCCTTTTGACCTAGAGCAAACCAGTTGGAGAAGGAAGTGGCAACCCACTCCAGTATTCTTGCTTGGGAACTCTCATGGACAGAGGAGCCTGATGGGCTACAGTTTATGGGGTCACAGGTGTCAGACATGACTTGGTGACTAAATCACCACCAACACCACCACCAAATTAGTTATCCACAGACAAGATTTTTTCCTGACCCAGCTGTTTTAATTTTTAAAAACCACCAATAAGTGTCTCTTATCAGCAGTTTTGGCTGTGGAGGGGGCTCAACTCATTTCTAGTTTATTTTTTCAGGTAATGAGTTTTTAATAGTGATTGTTGTATGCATGGGTGTGTAGTAAATAGAATATTAAACTCAACCATTGAGCTTATTTCTTTTGAAGTCTACCAAAATTGCGAAGAAACACAAAAATTTCTTAAAGTGGAAGTTGACAATCCAGCCATGAAAAATGAACACTTTACTCATTAAGAGTAAAGGAAATAAATGTAAGACATTTCCTGGAGATCCAATCTAGAGATTTCATTACAGATGACGTTAATGTTTAATATCTGAAGTCTGCAGGGCCTTTCTAATAGGAAAAAATTGCAAAAGTTACTTCTGTGGAATAGTTTTAAAAGGAGAGTTTTCTTTTGAGAAACTAAAATGAAACAACTGAGTAAAAAGTTATTCCTGAATACTCAGTTTATGCCCCTCCTCTTCTTAGAGGGAACATTTTACCACTGCACCATCTGACCACCCTTTTAATACTGTTGTCCCACTTAATGTCTAAACATTCATCTGGTGCTGGGCATACATTGTCTTAGAGTAGTGGATAAGGCTGAGAGTCTGAAGCAATAACACTCAGATAACACTGAATGAATAACCCCTCTAGTTTGGGCTTGGTTCTTACCAAAATATTTGGCCTTAGAGATAATATTGCTCTTGGAAATTGATTTCCTATAATGACTTGGATTTTCTATCAATAACTGCTTCCTTTGGAGAGTCAGGCCACCTGCGGCTTTGTGAGAGTAAGGACTTCAAAAAATTACGTGCTTCTTTGGAGCAAAGTTATAGTTGACCATTCCTTTCTAACAGAATTACATATGTCAGTGCTATTTTTTTTTTCTTTTTGCTAATCAATTTATTTTTTATTGAAGGGTAATTATTTTACAGAATTTTATTGTTTTCTGTCAACCCTCAACATGAATCAGTCATAGGTATACATATATCCCCTCTCTTTTGAACCTCCCTTCCCATCCCACCCCTCTAGGTTGATACAGAACCCTGTTAGAGTTTCCTGAGCCATATGACAAATTCCTGTTGGCTATCTATTTTGCATATCTTAATGTAAATTTCCATGTTACTCTTTCCATACATCTCACCCTCTCCTCCCCTCTCCCCATGTCCATAAATATATTGTCTGTGTCTGTTTCTCCATTGCTACCCTGTAAATAAATTCTTCAGTACCATTTTTCTAGATTCTGTATATATGCATTAGAATATGATATTTTTCTTCCTCTTTCTGACTTACTTCACTCTGTATAATAGGCTCTATGTTCATCCACCTCTTTAGAACTGACTCAAATCCATTCCTTTTTATGGCTGAGTAATATTCCATTGTGTACCATAAATTCTTTATCCATTCATCTGCTGATGGACATCTAGGTCAATTCTGTTCTAACTATTGTAAATAGTGCTGCAGTAAACAGTGGGATAAATATGTCTTTTTCAGTTTTGGTTTCCACGAGGTAGATGCCTAGGAGTGGGATTGCTGCATCACATGGTTGTTTTATTCCTAGTATTTTAAGGAATCCCCATACCGTCTTCCATAGTGGCTGTATCCATTTACATTCCCACCAACAGCAGGAACATTCCCCTTTGTCCACACCCTATCCTGCATTTATTCTTTGTAGACTTTTTGATGGCCATTCTGACTGGTGTGAGGTGGTATCTCATTGTAGTTTTGATTTGCATTTCTCTAGTAATGAGCAATGTTGAGCATCTTTTCATGTGTTTGTTAGCCATCTGTATGTCTTTGGAGAAATGTCTGTTTAGGTCTTTTTCCCACTTTTTGATTGGATTGTTTTTCTGGTATTGGATTGTATGAGCTGCTTGCATATTTTGGAAATTAATCCTTTGTCAGTTGTTTCATTTACTCTTATTTTCTCTCATTCTAAAGATTGTCTTTTCACCTTGCTTATAGTTTCCTTTGCTGTGCAAAAGTTTGTAAGTTTAGTCGGGTCCCACTTATTTACTTTGTTTTTATTTCCCTTACTCTAGGAGGTGGGTCATAGAGGATCTTGCTTTGATTTGTGTCATTGAGTGTTCTGCCTCTGCTTTCCTCTAAGAGTTTTATAGTTTCTGGTCTTACATTTAGGTCTCTAATCCATTTGAGTTTATCTTTGTGTATGGTGTTAAGAAGTGTTCTAGTTTCATTCTTTTACATTAGCTGTCCAGTTTTCCCAGCACCATTTATTGAAGAGGCTGTCTTTGCCCCATTGTATATTCTTGCCTCCTTTGTGAAAAATAAGGTACCCATAGATGCATGGGTTTATTTCTGGGCTTTTTGTCTCATTCCATTGGTTTAGATTTCTGTTTTTGTGCCAGTTCCATACTGTCTTGATGACTGTAGCTTTTTAGTATAATCTGAAGTCAGGAAGGTTGATTCCTCCAGCTCCATTCTTCTTTCTCAAGACTGCTTTGGTTATTCGGGATCTTTTGTGTTTCCATATGAACTGTGAAATTTTTTGTTCTAGTTCTGTGAAAAATGCCATTGGTAATTTGATAAGAATCTCCTTGAATATGTAGATTGCATTTGGTAGTACAGTCATTTTCACAATATTTATTCTTCCTACCCAGGAACATGGAATATCTCTCCATCTGTTTATATCATCTTTGGTTTCTTTCATTAGTGTCTTATAATTTTCTGTGTACAGTTCTTTTGTCTCCTTAGGTAGGTTTATTCCTAGATACTTATTTTTATTTTGCAATAGTGAATGGGATTGGTTCCTTAATTTTCCTTTCTGATTTTTCATTGTGAGTATATAGAAATGCAAATGACTTCTCTGTATTGGTTTTGTATCCTGAAACTTTGCTAAATTCACTGATTAGCTCTAGTAATTTTCTGATAATATCTTTAGGGTTTTCTATGTACAGTATCATATCATCTGCAGACAGTGAGAGCTTTACTTCTTCTTTTATGATCTGGATTCCTTTTATTTCTGTTTCTTCTCTGATTACTGTAGCTGGGACATTCAGAACTTTGTTAGAATAATAGGGGCAAAAGTAGACACTCTTGTCTTGTTCCTGATCCTAGGGGGAATGCTTTCAGTTTTTCACCATTGAGAAGAGTGTTTGCTGTAGGCTTATCATATATGGCCCTTACTATGTTGAGGTAGGTTCCTTCTATGTCCATTTTTGGAAGAGTTTTAACCATAAATGGGTGCTGAATTTACTCAAAGTCTTTTTCTGTAATTTTTGAGATTATTATATGATTTTTATCTTCAGTTTGTTAATATGGTGTATCACATTGATTGATATGCATATATTGAAGAATCCTTGCATCCCAGGAATAAACTCAACTTGATCATGGTGTATGAGTTTTTTGATGTGTTGCTAAGTTCTATTTGCTAAAATTTTGTTGAGGATTTTTGCATCTATGTTCATCAGTGAGATTGGCCTATAGTTTTGTTTTTTTGTTTTGTCTTTTTCTGGTTTTGGTAGCAGGGAGATGGTGGCCTTGTAGAATGAGTTTGGAAATGTTCCTTCCTCTGGAATTTTTTGAAAGTTTTAGAAGGATAGGCATTAGCTTGTCTCTAAATGTTTGATAGAATTCTCCTGTGAAGCCATCTGGTCCTGGGCTTTTTTTTTTTTTTGCGAGATTTTTGATCACAGCTTCAATTTCAGTGCTTGTAATTGGGTTGTACATAATTTCTATTTCTTCCTGGTTCAGTCTTGGAAGGCTGAACTTTTCTAAGAATCTGTTTCTTCTAGANGAGAAGACTCTTGAGAGTCCCTTGGACTGCAAGGAGATCCAACCAGTCCATTCTGAAGGAGATCAGTCCTGGGTGTTCTTTGGAAGGAATGATGCTGAAACTGAAATTCCAGTACTTTGGCCACCTCATGTGAAGAGTTGACTCATTGGAAAAGACTTTGATGCTGGGAGGGATTGGGGGCAGGAGGAGAAGGCGATGACAGAGGATCAGATGGCTGGAGGGCATTACCAACTCGATGGACGTGAGTCTGAGTGAACTCTGGGAGTTAGTGATGGCCAGGGAGGCCTGGTGTGCTGCGATTCATGGGGTCGCAAAGAATCGGACATGACTGAGCAACTGAACTGAACTGAAGTTCTTTATCATATTTAGAAATTGAGAATTGTATATGATACATTAGGGATGTGAGTAATTCAAAAAATCAATGGGGAACTCCAATCTATGGACTCTTATTCCAAGAAAAAGCCATGTTCTATGATAAAGATTGAAAATGAATTTCCATTTATTTATTCAAAATAAGGTGAAAGAACATGTTTAAATATAATCCAAAGTATATTGCCTGCTTTGATCATAGTTTTTTTTGTTTTTGTTTTTTTTTAACTGACCAATTCCCAGTCCCAAACAGGCTTGTCTTATAATTGGCCCTGGGTTAGGGAAATGATAGGTTAGAAATGTTAGGATGAAAGGTCTATCTTAATCTTAGATCTTACCTTAATGCAAAGATTGTACCTGTAACCTCTGTGCTTTATTATTGAGTAAAATAAGTATTAAGCCATTCATGTGTGTAGTACTCAGTAGAATTTTTTGTATAAGTTGAATATTGAATATACTAGGATTATGTCTTAAACATGGATTAGTTTTCAAGAGGCATTATGGAAATCCTGAATTATAAGTTTGTTTATCTAAGGTATTTTCTGGCTTGGAGGCTTTTAGACAAATTTTATATTATAGCATTCTATGATTAACCCCAATACCAACCTCAAAGAAGGCACTTGTCTTTTCCTTAGTTTTGACTCTATGAAAGTTTTATGAATTTCCTTAATGATAGAATTTTTTTCTGTGCAATATTTTAAGAGCTTGCTTAAAAGATTAGATAGCTAAATGAGAGGGCTTTTCTGGTGGCATAGATGGTGAAGAAACCACCTGCAATGCAGGAGGCCCGGGTTCCATCCCTGGGTTGGGAAGATTCCCTGGAAGAGGGCATGGCAACACCCTCCAGTATTATTGCCTGGAGAATCACCATGGACAGAGGAGCCCAGCAGGCTACAGTCCATGGGGTTATAAAGAGTTGGATACAACTGAGCAACTAAGCGCAGCACAGCTAAGTGAGAAACCTAGGAGAGGTGTACTAGCTCAAAATGACTTTAAAAAATATGATCAAAGGATAATAAATGAAGATTCAGTAGAAATGTAAAGTATCACCAAGAGAAATATGTGCTGTGGTGTGACCCTTTCAAAAGAGCTCTCTCTCATATTCGTAGGGTTTAGTTTCAGTGAAGTAACAGGTTCCCTGGAAACCCTTAACCTCAAGAGCAGCTATGGTTAGAGTCCAAGGTATTTCTGCCTAGAGTGTAGGGGGCTTTTAAGGATGCTTGGCTGTGACACATTTGCTGTGATGAAAGGGAAAAAATGAAGGTGTTATCTTGCTCCTTTAAGTTATTGTCACCATTGATTTTTATTTAAAAAATGTTTTTATGTAGACCATTAAAATTTCTTAAATTTATTTTAATTGGAGGCTAATTACTTTACAATATTGTATTGGTTTTGCCATACATTAACATGAATCCACCATGGGTGTACATGTGTTCCCCAGCCTGAACCACTCTCCAACCTGCCTCCCCATCCCATCCCTTGGGTCATCCCAGTGCACCAGCCCCAAGCACCCTGTATCATGCATCGAACCTGGACTGGCGATTCGTTTCACATATGATATTATACATGTTTCAGTGCCATTCTCCAAAATCATCCCACCCTTGCCCTCTCCCACAGAGTCCAAAAGACTGTTCTATATTTCTCTGTCTCTTTTGCTGTTTTGCATACAGGGTTATCATCACCATCTTTCTAAATTCCATATATATGTGTTAGTATACTGTATTGGTGTTTTTTTTTCTGGCTTAGTTCACTCTGTATAATAGGCTCCAGTTTTATCCACCTCATTAGAACTGATTCATTTTTAAAAATATTTATTCAGTTTGTCACAATATGGCTTCTGTTTTATGTTTGGTATTTTTTCCATGAGGCACGTGGGATATTAGTTCCTTGATCAGGGATGGAACCTGTTCTCCCTGCATTAGAAGGCAAAATCTGAGAAAGTTCTGCTGCTGATTTTTTGTTTGTTTTTAAAAATTAAATTTATTTCTCTGCTGCTTTTTAAAAATAACTGATGATGTATGAGTTGGTATCCTAAGAATAGATTATAAAGAATATAATACTTCCTTTCTTTCCTTTTACTTCTTCTGTGGAAGACCACATGAAATTTTGGTGGTAACACTTCTGAAAGAGGCAACTCTTTGTGTGCTGCCTGTATCATTTAGAAATCTGAGCATTTCCAAGTCAACAGGCAGCTTTACCAAAGGACTGATGCTGTTGCTTGTCTAAAGCACTGGCATGCTCAGTCTCTTGCTTCTGCTGCTGCTAAGTCACTTCAGTCATGTCCGACTCTGTGCGATCCCATTGACGGCCGCCCAACAGGCTCACCTATCCCTGGGATTCTCCAGGCAAGAACACTGGAGTGGGTTGCCATTTCCAGTCTCTTAGGAGGGACTTAAAACCTCCCATCACCTCCACAGAACTTCTTAAGCTCTGTGTGCTCTGGGAGATCTTGTTAAAGTGAACTTTCTGATTTAATATGTACTAGAGATCAAATTGCTAACACCTATTGGATCATTGAAAAAGTAAGAGAGTTCCAGAAAAACTTCTGCTTTATTGACTACACTAAAGGCTTTGACTGTGTGGATCACACACAACAAACTCTGGAAAGGTCTTAAAGAGATGAAAATACCAGACCACCTGACCTGCCTCTTGAGAAATCTGTATACAGGTCAAGAAGCAACAGTTAGAACCAGACATGGAACAACAGACTGGTTCCAAATTGGGAAAGGAATACGTCAAGGCTGTATATTGTCACCCTGCTTATTTAACTTCTATGCAGAGTACATCATGTAAAATGCCAGGCTGGAGGAAGCACAAGCAGGAATCAAGATTGCTGGGAGAAATACCAATAACCTCAGATATGTAGATGATACCACCTTTATAGCAGAAAGCAAAGAAGAACTAAAGAGCCTCTTGGTGAAAGTGAAACAGGAGAGTGAAAAAGTTGGCTTAAAACTTAACATTCAGAAAACTAAGATCAAGGCACCTGGTCCCATTGCTTCATGGCAAATAGATGGGGAAACAGTGACAGACATTATTTTTTGGGACTCCAAAAATCACTGAAGCCATGAAATTAAAAGACACTTGCTCCTTGGAAGAAAAGCTATGACCAACCTAGACAGCATATTAAAAAGCAGAGACATTACTTTGCCAACAAAGGTCCATCTAGTCAAAGCTATGGTTTTTCCAGTAGTCATGTATGAATGTGAGAGTTGGACTAAAAAGAAAGATGACTGCTGAAGAAATGCTGCTTTTGAACTGTGGCTTTGGAGAAGACTCTTGAGAGTCCCTTGGACTGGATGGAGATTCAACCAGTCCATCCTAAAGGAAATCAGTCCTGAATATTCATTAGAAGAACTGATACTGAAGCTGAAACTTCAATATTTTGGCCACCTGATATGAAGAACTGACTCCTTTGAAAAGACCTTGATGCTGGGAAAGATTGAAGGCAGGAGGAAAAAGGGATGACAGAGGATGAGATGGTTGGATGGCATCGCTGACTCTATGAACATGCGTTTGAGCAAGCTTTGGGAGTTGGTGACAGACAGGGAAGCCTGGCGTGCTACAGTCTGTGGGATCACAAAGAGCTGGACACAACTGAATGACTGAACTGAACTGACTTAATATGTAGAGGATGGAGCTTTACATTGTATATTTCTAAACAAATTCCCAGTTGATGCCAATGCTGCTGCTTCAAGGGCATTTGGAGTAGTAAGGACCTAGGCTCTTGTCTAGAAAACAATGCTCATTTTGTGATTCTGAAATTATGAAGAAGTTTTAGAAAATCTAGGTCTCAGAATATAATCTCTTTTATGAATAAGACAGACTTGATGAGAAAAAATGGAAATCAAGAATAGACACAGAACTATTAACTTCTAGCCTAGTCTCACTAGCCAAAGCCAAGAGACAAATTCTGCAGCGGGGTGAGAAGTGTTGTCTACAGAAGTCTGAGCTGGTGTTGGAGAGGGGCTGTCACAGAGCACAGCAAACACTTTGCACCTCGAGGCCAAACTTCTTAGCAACTGCTAAGTGGATTCCACTTGCTCCCCTGATCCCATCCTTCCAAAGCTGATAATAAAATCATAGCACTGAACACAAACCAGTGTGAACCAACATAACGTTAATAGATGTCCTCAACCATGAAGGGTAAAAGATGAATTTATTCTGTGCCTTGGAGAAAATCACATTTAACCCTATGTCCCTGCTAATTTAGCTAAGAAGGGAAAACTCTGTAGCTGGAGTGAGCACAGGTGGTCTGTTTTCCTGAAACGTGACTTGAGTCAAGATGTAGTATGTTAAGGGGATGTAGCCACAAAATAGGATTGGGATGTGGGGTTTTCCATCTACTTCTTTTTCCTCAGCCAAATCATTTAACGTGTGACTGGGTCAGTGCCTATTTAATCATACAAAAATCTTTCATACTACCAGGTCCTGGATCGTGGTACCAAATGAGCAATTTGGAGAGAAGAAGGTGAGTTAGGAAAGATGCCAGGGAAACCAGGATAGGCAAAAATCCTACTTCTCGTTAAATAGTACTTGAGAGAAAGTATAGAGAGAAATTCAAATGACAGTTTTGCAAACAAAGAAAGTGAAATTAGGAGAATTTAGGTACAATGGTACTTGCTTTGGTAGAGTGAGTATTGAACTCTTGTATTTTAGTGGCATTGAATAAAGTTGACCAAATGTCCTGGCTCCTGCTAGAATAAATAAGTCCTCAGAAATCCTGCAATAGCTACACATACTTATTTTTTCCATAGTTTTTTTTTTTTTCCCTTAATTTAGAGGTTAGGAGCACAGAGCCAGGACTTCTAGGTTCAAATCCTATTTCTTCCACTTACAAACTAAGGAAACTTGAACACATTTCCTGACTTTTTGTACTCCAGTCTCCTTATTTGTCAGATGGAAATAGCAATGGCCTTTTCCCAGTAAGATTGTTATGAAGGGCCAGTGAGGACTACAAAAATGCTTTAAGCAATGCCAGGCCTTTGGTAGGTACAATTAGGATTAGCTCTTACTATAGTTGCTTCTATTACTATTTTCATTATCTTGATGATAAAACTTCCAGATCATCATCTTTCCAGAAACAATCTGACAAGCAAATGTAGATAAAATGAAGAGCAACCTGCCAATGATTTTTGATAGTAACATTAATTATAACATGAAAGAATTGTTCTTCAGAGGAGAAGTTGTTTATTTTGCTTGACTCTTAGGTTAATATACTGTTTTTCTGTGTGTGTGTGTGTTGTTTTTTTTTTTTTTCAGTTCAACAATTGAATAACTATGGTGAGCCAGAGTTAATTAGACAGCAATGTCTAAAACATTTTTGTTTTTGAAAAGCTGTTATCCTAGAAGGGAGAGGGCAGTTAATGGAGAAGGAAATGGCAACCCACTCCAGCATTCTTGTCTGGGAAATTCCATGGACAGAGGAGCCTGGTGGGTGACAGTCCATAGGGTCGCAAAGAGTCAGATATGATAGAGTGACTGAGCACACACTACTTTCCCCAAAGCTCTCTGCAGCATTCATTGTGACATGGCTTCAGCAAGCATGCTTTTTTTTTTTTTTAGCTGATTTCTGTTGGCTGTAATTTCTCATTGGTTTATTTCAATGTTTCATTTAAAAGAGATGCTAAGACCAAGGTCCTGCACAGAATGACTATTAGGAAATTATCAGGGAGATAATTTTGGAGTACAGAAGATCCAAACATATGATATTTGCTTTGTCTGGGGACTGCCACATTTTGATTGCCACCGTGTACATGCCCAGAGCCTGAGAAATGCTGTCCTTGGACTCTGGGCCAGAAAGAAAAATCTGAGGTGCGAGAAATGGCTGGTTTGGTATTATTTATTGTGGGCTATATACTTTTAATCCCAGCTTTAAATTCCGTGGCTGGAAATGCAGTTTGTGGACAAGGGACAGGTGAATTTCTAAAAGTGATCTCGGAAGGTTGACTTTTAGAATCCCTGAAGATGGGGATAAAAGAGGGACCTTTTAAATAAACCAAGTGCCCACAATGGCTTTATTACCACACTGCTACTTCACACTGTAGATTACATGAAGGCCTGGAGACTAATTTCAGCAACAGCCACAATTTACTAGCTATAGTGGGCCTCAGATGAATAGTTTCTTGTAAAATCAGTGGCAGCTTTATCCTAGCAGAGCACAAATAAATCAGCTCTTATTATTCCACATTCATTTAATCCTGGGACATTAGTCAGTGAGACCTTTCTGCAGCCTAATAAACAGCAGCAGCAGCAGTTTTTCTTTATGAGAGTAGTTGTTCATCCTAAATTAGAGCCTGCATTAGGCAGAGGCAGAAAATTTTGTAGGATGATTTAAAGATATATAATATGAGACCATAATAGTGTATGAAAACTGTACCCATGTGTATAAATAGAGGAGAGCCATAATTTTTGCTGTATGTGGGTTACTTCAGAACATGTGGCTTCTTTTATCTTTCTTTCTTGAGAGTTGCCTTTGTTGCAGGTGATGTTGTTATCCTGTCTCTCTTGACAGGACTCGAGTGTCCTTTTATCTCAATTGGGAGTGGGGTAGGCACTGAAGTTGCATCCTTCTGTTTTTGTTTTTTTTTTTTTTTTTTTACTCAGAAGGAGCTCACCAGTTTCCAAGCTGGTAGAGGAGGATGCGGGCAAGGTATGTCTGAAATGTACACCTGGCAATTTTGGTCTGCTGAACTGCTACTCAGACCAAAATCATAATTCAAACCCAAATAAAACCTTTTTAATACCAGCCAAGTTCAGGTTACATATTTTCTATTGTAATGTCACCATGTATCAATATGTGGAGAAAAGTATTGGGCTCACATTGTTACTAATGGTTTGTGAGACACTTTCAAATGAGCCTTCAACATATATAAATTGGCCTGACTCCATTCATGGGTGGTGTTTAAAAATAGAGAAAAGTGTGTGTTTGTTTATCCACAGCATAAATACGATCTCAGTAGACTGTGGGATAACTCCATGCAGGATACTCTTTCATAACCACCATCAGGAAAAAATACCTCAGGAAGAAATCAGCTTAATAAAAATACATGTAATTCCACAAGCAAATGGAGAATCAAAAATGATTTTTTTCACTCCTGTGTGGAGTGCGCAAGTCACTTTTACTGTATTGTTTGTGTTTGTAGACTAATACAGTGCTCTTTATAGATCAGCGAGCATTAAATGACTACCCACTATGTGCACTCCATGCCAATGGAATTTTATGTTGATGTGCTTTTTTGAAATGCATTTTTTCTGGAGAGAAGAGGGAAAATAGTCCAAGCCACTACATTGAGAAACTTAAGCAGTTGAACTAATATAAAATTAATGAGATACATTTTTCATTATAGATGTAAAATGTAGTTATCATAAGTAGGTGTCATTGATTTCCAGGGAATTCTCACCCACTTACTTAATGAAAATGAAGGTATTTTGATACAAGTTTTTTATTTAGAAATAATAAAATAGGAGGCACAAACTGGGAAATACTATTGGACATATAAACACTAAGGAGATACAGATAGATATTCCTCAGGTTGGCTGATTTTTCTGTAGTCAAAATAGCTTTAGTTTTTCAGTGCGATATGTATTTAGTCAAAGCATTCTGTTTGCTCACAAGGATGCATTAATACCCATGATCCTTTCTCTTAAGATAATTACAATGGTTTGAGGAAAAATACAGTAGAGAATTTAAGTAAAATCTATGTAGTAATCAGGTAGACTTTCATGGATCCTGATTTTTCTGTATTGTGTTGCTCCTATGTGGGTGAAGATTTCCTTTCCTATTCAAACCTTAGTCGGCAAAGTAATGTCTCTGCTTTTGAATATACCATCTATGTTGGTCATAAATTTTCTTCCAAGGAGTAAGCATCTTCTAATTTCATGGCTGCAGTCACCATCTGCAGTGATTTCGGAGCCCAAAAATATAAAGTCTGACACTATTTGCAATATTTCCCCATTTATTTCCCACCCCCTCCTTAATATTCTGGCAACTGCTAATCTTTTCTCCATTTGTATTTTTTTTCACATAGCACAATTCTCTGAAGATTCCTGAAGGGTATTGTTCATATCAATAGTCTGTTCCTTTAGATTGTTGAGTGGGATTACATAGTATGGATATACCAGATTTGTTTAACCATTCATCCATAGAAAGGCATGATAAGGGCTTCCCTGGTAGATCAGCTGGTAAAGAATCCATCTGTAATGCAGGAAACCCTGGTTCAATTCCTGAGTTCGGAAGATTCCCTGGAGAAGGGATGGGATACCCATTCCAGTGTTCTTGCCTGGAGAACCCATGGACAGAGGAGCCTGTCAGACTACAGTCCACAGGATGGCAAAGAGTCAGAAGCAACTGAGCAACTCAGCACACATGCATTATGAATAAAACTGCTCTAAGTACTTGTATAAAGATGTTATGTCAATTGTACTCTTCATTTCTCTGGGATAAATGCCCATGAGTACAATTGGTGGTTTGTATGGTAGCTGCATAGTTTCATAAGAAATGGTAAACTGTTTTCCAGGGTAGCTGTTAAAATTTTATACTTCCATTAGCAATTTATGTGTGATCCAGTTTGTCCTCATCTATTGTTAGCATTTGGTATTGTCACAATATTTTAGGTTAGCCATTTTAATAGATTTATAGTGGTAGCTCATTTTAGTTTTAATTTGCACTTTCCTAAGGGGTAATCACCTTCCCAGGTGGTGCAGTGGTAAAGAATCTGCCTGCCAGCGCAAGAGACACAAGAGATGTATGTTTGATCCCGGGTGAGTAAGATCCCCTGGAGAAGGAAATGGCTACCCACTCCAGTATTCTTTCCTGGAAAATTCCATGGACAGAGGAGCCTGATGGGCTACAATCCATGGGGCTGCAAAGAGATGGACACGACTGACTGAACATTCATGCAACGGTAATCACAGGAACATCTTTTCATGTGCTTATTTTCCATTGCTTTTGTTCATGTTTTTACCCATTTTCTAGATTGTTTTTTTTTTTACTACTGAGTTTCAAGAGTGTTTATTCCAGATACTTTCTCTGATTCTGTGATTTGTCTTTTTTCCTCTCTTCTCAGGGTCTTTCAGAGAGTGAAAATTTTTAATTGTGATAAAGTATAAACATACTTTAAATAAACATACATTAAATTTTCTTTTTATATTTTTGGGTGTAAAGTCTTAGAACTCTTTGCTTAGCTCTATGTCCTGAACATTTTCTCCTATTTTTTTTTTTTTAAGATTTTCAGTTTACATTTAAGCCTATAATTCATTTTGAGTTAATTTTTTATAAAGTGTGAGACTTCTGTTTAGGTTCATTCTTTGCCTATGCTGTCTAATTGTTCCAGCACCATTTGCTGAAAAGGTAATCATTCCTCCATTTCATTGTTTTTGCACCTTTGTCAAAATCAGTTGAGCATATTTGTGTGGATCTTTTTCTCGGTTTTCTGTTCTCTTCCATCCATCCATGTGTCTGTACCTCTGCCAGTACTGTACAGTCTTGATCACTATGGTAATATAATAATGCTTGTAATCAGGTAGACTAATTCCTCTCACTTTATTTCAATTTCTTGGCCTTTGTACATAAATTTTAGAATAATTTTGTTCTAAATTAGCACACACACAGGGAATCTTGCTGGGGTTTTACTAGGCATCATTTAAAACAGTGAAGTCATCCTTTGGTGTCCCTGGAAGATTGCTTCCAGGACTCCCACAAATACCAAAATCTAAGGATGTCTAGTCCCTTATATAAAACTATGTATTATTTGTATATGTTATGCACATACTCCTGTATAGTTTAAAGTTAATTTCTATGTCTCTTTTGCTATCTCGCATATAGGGTTATCATTACCATCTTTCTAAATTCCATATATAAGTGTTAGTATACTGTATTGGTGTTTTTCTTTCTGGCTTACTTCACTCTGTTAAACAGGCTCCAGTTTCATCCACCTCATTAGAACTGATTTAAATGTATTCTTTTTAATGGCTGAGTAATACTCCATTGTGNTGCCATTCAGCCATCTCATCCTCTGTCGTCCCCTTCTCTTCCTGCCCCCAATCCCTCCCAGCATCAGAGTTTTTTCCAATGAGTCAACTCTTCACATGAAGTGGCCAAAGTATTGGAGTTTCAGCCTCAGCATCAGTCCTTCCAGTGAACACCCAGGACTGGTCTCCTTTAGGATGGACTGGTTGGATCTCCTTGCAGTCCAAAGGATTCTCAAGAGTCTTCTCCAACACCAGAGTTCAAAAGCATCAGTTCTTCAGCACTCAGCTTTCTTTATAGTCCAACTCTCACACTCATACAAGACCACTGGAAAAACCATAGCCTTGACTAGACAGACCTTTGTTGGCAGTATCTCTGCTTTTTAATATGCTATCTTAGCTTACCTAAATGATTCAAAGATGGAAGTAGGCACATGGGTTATTAATATTAGGTGAAATTAAATTGTTGCTAATGTGGCTATACTACATGGTTCACTGGGAGACAATTCCAGTTTACAACTGTTGTCCTGGCTTAATTATTAATGGTCTCTCTGTCACTCTCAGGGTAACCTGGTTTAGATAATAAATTATGTAGTCAACTAGTTATTATGCTTTTTGTTTGTTTTCTGTTTTTGTTTTGCCAGCCATAGATTTCATTAAAAAATCTTAACATTTAGGTAATGAGACTTTAAGAGTTTCTGATAATTTTAGAACTGATATATACCATGAGATGCAAAAAAAAAAAAAATCCACTTGTTTGCTTGACTGATAAATGAAATGGGGAAGCAGAAGTTTGTAAAACACATTTATATAGAGAAGTATCTAGAATCTATCTCTCTTACTGCCTAAAATAATGAAAAGGGAGATTGGAAACTATCAGAACTTATTTACAAAAGAGATTTTTAACTTTCCTTTTATTTATTTATTTTTGGTGTCATGGACACTTTAACAGTCTAGGGAGCCAAGGGAGTCCTTTTGAGAACAGTATTGAGAATACAAGCAATAGAATGCAGACAATTAATTACCATATTGAAATACCAATGTGTGATACAGTAATATATTGAATATGCCTTCTTTATGAATGTATTAAATGATAAGCTCTAGCAGTGGGTTTAATAACAGCTATAATTTCAAAAAAGCAACAAACAAAATCTCAAATATATGATTTGAGATATCTGTGACAACTGTAATGTGATTATACCTGAGATTTCTACTGGTGACACAATCATAGATTCTGTCAATGCTCTGTTGTCTACATTCAGAGTTGAATGAAACATTAGAGTATAGCTGGAAGATAGTGAAAGTAAGGAAGTAGTACTTTTCTACCAAAATTCTCAGACCTCCGGAATCATATCAAAAAACCTCTTGGCTAGCAGAGGGAGTGTCTATAGACCCTTGGTTAAGTCAGTCACTCAATCATATCCAACTCTCTGTGATCCCATGCACTGCAGCACACCAGGCCTCTCTGTCCATAACCAACTCCCAGAGATTATTCAAACTCATGTCCATTGAGTCAGTGATGCCATCCAACCATCTCATCCTCTGTCATCTCCTTCTCTTCCCACCTTCAATCTTTCCCAGCATCAGGGTCTTTTCCAGTGAGGCAGTTCTTCACATCAGGTGGCCCAAGTATTAGAGTTTCAGCTTCAGCATCTGTCCTTCCAATGAATATTCAGGACTGATTTCCTTTAGGATGGACTGATTGGATCTCCTTGCAGTCCAAGGGACTCTCAAGAGTCATCTCCAACACCGCAGTTCAAAAGCATCAATTCTTCAATGCTCAGCTTTCTTTATAGTCCAATTCTCACATCCATACATAACTACTGGAAAAACCATAGCTTTGACTACAAGGACATTTGTTGGTAAAGTAATGTCTCTGCCTTCGAATATGCTATCTAGGTTGATCATAAGCTTTCCTTCCAAAGAGCAAGGGTCTTTTACTTTCATGGCTGCAGTCACCATCTGCAGTGATTNACTACTGGAAAAACCATAGCTTTGACTACAAGGACATTTGTTGGTAAAGTAATGTCTCTGCCTTCGAATATGTTATCTAGGTTGATCATAAACTTTCCTTCCAAAGAGCAAGGGTCTTTTACTTTCATGGCTGCAGTCACCATCTGCAGTGATTTTGGAGCCCAAAAAGATAAAGTCTGTCACTGTTTCCACTGTTTCCCCATCTATTTGCCATGAAGTGATGGGACTGGATGCTTTGATCTTAGTTTTCTGAACATTGAGTTTTAAGTCAACTTTTTCACTCTCCTGTTTCACTTTCATCAAGAGGCTCTTGAGTTCCTCTTTGCTTTCTGCCATAGGGGTGGTGTCATCTGCATATCTGAGGTTATTGGTATTTCTCCCAGCAATCTTAATTCCTGCTTGTGCTGGAACTCATCCAGCCCGGTGTTTCTCATGATGTACTCTGCATATAATTTAAATAAGCAGGGTGACAATATACAGCCCTGACATACTTTCTTCCCTATTTGGAACCAGTGTGTTGTTCCATGTCCAATTCTAACAGTTAGTTCTTGACCTGCATACAGATTTCTCAAGAGGCAGGTAAAGTACTCTGGTATTTCCATCTCTTTAAGAATTTTCCACAGTTTTTTGTGATCCACACAGTCAAAGGCTTTGACATAGTCAATAAAGCAGGAGTAGATGTTTTTCTAGAACTCTCTTGCTTTTTCGATGATCCAATGGATGTTGGCAATTTGATCTCTTGTTTCTTTGCCTTTTCTAAAT
This sequence comes from Neotragus pygmaeus, assembly GCA_006410875.1. Lineage (NCBI taxonomy): Eukaryota > Metazoa > Chordata > Mammalia > Artiodactyla > Bovidae > Neotragus > Neotragus pygmaeus. The sequence continues at coordinate 970,201 of SJYV01042641.1, forward strand.
CCAGCTTGAACATCTGGAATTTCACAGTTCATGTACTTACTTTGTTAAGTACTCCTGTTCTAAAGTAATATTCATAAATTTGAGAATGGTAGATTATTTTTCATTCCTTTATGTGCTGAGGCAGTAAAACCATCCAAATAGAGTGGAAATATATTTCTGGTACAAAGTATAAAGTGAAGTCGCTCAGTCGTGTCCAACTCTTTGCAACCCCATGGTTGGTAGCCTACCAGGGTCCAGGTCCATGGGATTTTACAGTCAAGAATACTGGAGTGGGCTGCCATTTCCTTCTGGTAGAGTAAATAAAATCCGGTACTCTTACTAAAAAAATCCCATTTATATACATTCACATTTACAAATTTATGCTTTTCTTTACATACACTGCAGATTATGTAAGATGTTCTCCATTTTTATTCTGGATATGATGGTAGCATCTTTCCATTTTATTCCATGATGTTGCTCTCTCCATTCAAATATCACTGGATTCACAAGCCTGAGAATCTCTCTACATTCAGATAGTAACAGCATGCAGCATAGATTACAGCATGCGGCCAATCATTCTGCTAGTTTATTGAATTAGAGAAACAGGTGTTTGTACATGTAATCTTGCATGTATTTTTCCCTTTCTCAGAGTAAGAATTACCCCAGGGTAAATACTCGCCACACCGTCCAGTGCTAAGTTATATTTTCAAGATATAGGAGAACCAGAAGTAGCAAGGATAGATACCCCATGTCACTAAAGAAAGCATGGTGAATAGGGGATTAAGAAGTATGGTGGGATTTCCCTGGTGCTCAGTGGCTGACTCCATTTGGCCTGTACAGGGGGTCTGGGTTCAATCCCTGGCCAGGGAACTAGATCTCACATGCTGCAACAAAAACTTGGCACAGCCAGAATAAATAAAAATTTTGTAAAGAAAGATTTGGTAAGGAATCTGGAGGGATGCAGCTGTCTGGTGAAAAGTGAACTCTATGTCAGGAATCTGGTGACAGACTCCAAGCTGGGTAAGAAATGCATCTGGGGGTGTAAGAGTTGGACACGACTGAGCGACTTCACTTTCACTTTTCACTTTCATGCATTGGAGAAGGAAATGGCAACACACCCCAGTGTTGTTGCCTTGAGAATCCCAGGGACGGGGGAGCCTAGTGGGCTGCTATCTATGGGGTCACACAGTCGGACACGACTGAAGCGACTTAGCAGCAGCAGCAGCAGGGCTCACCATGTTTGGGTCCTGAAGAGAGTGGCGCCAGGATCCATTGTGGAGAACAGCCCCATTTTGAGCTAGATGTGTGCAATCTTTTCTTATCACTTTTCTGTGTTCCTAGTCATTGTTATCAGGCCTGAGTTCTTTCCTGTGTATCCGTAATGTATTTCATAAAAAGAGAGCTGATGTTGGGTATAGAATCAGCACCCAATAGGGTGCTGACCAAGGGATCAGATCAAGGGATCATACCTGGCCCTCTTCCAATTTGTCTTCTGCTTTCCCATCTGGCCTTTTTCTGGATTTGATCACAAGCCTGATCTTCTTGACAAAGAATGGCATGGAGAGAAATCTGGTTGAGGCATCAGTTCTATGATCATGTATCATGTCAGGTGAACCACCGTCCTTAACACTCCAACATCCAAGCAATGCTGTTGTTTCTTTGGCTTAACTCCAAGGTCAGGACACATCTCTGAGTATCATGTATATGGCAGTCCTCTTTCTGTCCCCAAACTAAACTGAATTCCCAGAGAAGAAATAGTCTGGCTTTGGGAGCATTAGGATTTGGGAGCATGAGCATATGGGCATGGGTAAGAATGTAAGAAGAGCTGCAAAAGGCTCGCCAGCAGGTCATGTTTATGACCTATCTCTATCATGCTATCCAGGTGCTCTTTAGGTATGTCTATAGACTTTTTATTTGATTGGTTTTCCCTCTACCACAAAGATAGGAATGAAGATAAAAAATTGTTAATGTAAGGTGTTTCTACCATAAGTAAAAAAGGCAGAAACGTTGTCTCACATGCTGCGTGGTGATGGTAGACATAGCTTCCAGCAGCAGAAGTGGGAGAAGCCTGGAGAGGGGCTGTGAGCATCACAAGCTCATAACGTGTCAGGGGAGAGGGGATGCGAGGCAGCTAGAGGAGGGGCCCAGCATCCACCTTTCACTTTCTTAGGCTGGGGAACACTGTGGAAAGGAGAAAGGAGAAGCAGGATGTTTGTGAAGTGGGCAGCATGGAAGCAAAATGGAGGGAGATGCAAAGAAAGCAGTTCCCAGTTGCCGATAGATTTCAGTGCATCATTGTTGATTTGGGGCTACAACCTTTCCAGCCAAGCAGGTAGGCAGAGGTGAATTTATCAGAGGTGATTTTTATCAGAACCCACTGCATGAGGTGGCCAGCAGTCACTGTGGGACATCAGGGCCTCTGATTGGCTCTGACACATCTGGCCAAAAGGGCTCTTATTCCAAGAACGATCTTCCTTTTTTGACGGTATTGAGCTGGGACTGATTTTGATAGCCAGTTTCAGTCAAGAATCATAAAGTTATTGCACATTTAAAACCATCGGTATGAGAATCACTCGCTCCCTCTCCTCTCTCTCTCATCATTTCACAGGGCTGCAAGGTTACAGAAAGGTCTAATCAATTGTCAAACTCTCTTTTATCACTGAGAAGGTGGTAAAAAAAAATCTAACTGGCCTACTGTAGGGGGTTCTTTGACTACACGGCACCCTCTTCCACACACAATGCCTCCGTGATTAATGTCCTCCCACCTCAGACCTTGTTAAAACCTGTTCTCTCCAGCAGTCTGGTGGAGCACAGTGAGAGCAGGGCCGAGGTTGCATAAATCAACGTGTTCTCACAGCCCCCAGGATATCCATTATAGATGCCAGCTGGATGGCTGGAAGATAGAGAAAAATGAATATTGTATCCTGTGGCCTTTTGCCTCTAATGACCACTTTTCAACATTTTTGAAGGCATGATTAAATTTTGATAACTGGGGAAGTCACTCTGAGCAGGCTGAAATAGAGATAAATTGACAGAGGGTCTGACATCTCAGTGGAGAGCGGGCAACTAATTAGTGTGTGAAGCGCACTCTGAAAGAGATGTAAAAGGGAGGCAGGTTTAATCAGAGGAGCTGCTGAGGTACAGGAATAGTCGGGGATAATTGCGGCCTAGGTAGAAATCACAGGCTCCATGAGCGGCTTTTTCTGTCTGTTTGATTGGCAGCCATTGACCTAGTGGCCAGCACCCTTGAACCCTTACGATGGGAACAGCCTTGTCAAAGCAATTTGCTTGCAGGTCTCCGTGACCAGTTATTTCAGCTGCTGGAGCTGGGATACCTGATTTGAAAGGGCACCCTGCTTCCCTGGTGGCTAGGAGATGTTGGAACAGTCTAGTTACTTGGGATGACTTGACTTGTGAACCCTGCTGCCCTTTCACACCCCCAGCCCTCCCTGTGGCCCACTCACACTGAGGTGTGCTCCTGGGACAGTTTCTGCCAAGACACAGGGTCAGGGAAATTTGACCATGCATGTGCGGAGTGAGCCGGCGAGGTGGGAGAGATGGGATGCCTGGGAAATAGGGGGAAAGGGAATGTGGGTTGAGTGGAGACCCCCAGAGGATCTGTCCTGGAAGAATGACTTTCTCTAGTTGCCTGCTTTTACACACCCCAAGGTAAACCAGGCCAGCTGGGATGGTAAGTCTCTACCTTCTCTCTTGGGCATGTGGGAAGAGCCTGGAGGCTTATCCTTTCATGACAGGCTAAAAGGATGGAGCTTCACTGTGTTTTGTTCCTGTGACCCTGGAGGATTTTTCTTACTGCTAGCAGGAGTTTGCAGACTTAAAAACTTGTGTTGAGGAAGATAATCTTTTCTTTTTCTCACCCTCAAACCTATATTAGTACCTAAGACATTATTTTTTTTCCCCTTTGTTATGTTGTTTTGGAGAAAGGAGGCTGGATGGGAGTAACCAAGACTACAGAGAGATGGCTGGGAGACAGCCAGGGGACTGGTGTACAGGCTCTGTTCCTTGAAGCTGTGAATGTTTCTCCCTCCTCCCCTCCCTGTGTCCTTCCACCCCTCCCCAAACCTTCCTCCCTCTCCCTGCATCTTCCTCCCCCTCTCTCTTCTCCTCCTTCTTTCTCTGTCTCTCTCTCCTTAGCCTAGAGTTTACTAGTTTCCCTTTTTAAATGTATCAGTCACCTGGCCTGGGAAAATGCCCCAAACCAGGACAGTTAATGTGATTTCTGTTTGTAGTGACAACTTATGGTTTCAGAGAAGCGGACAGTTAGTTGTCNCCAATACTTTGGCCACCTGATGTGAAGAGCTGACTCATTGGAAGAGACCCTGATGCTGGGAGGGATTGGAGGCAGGAGGAGAAGGGGATGACAGAGGACATGATGGACAGGGAAGCCTGGTGTGCTGCAGTCCATGGGGTCTCAAAGAGTGAGACTGAGCGACTGAACTGAACTGATAAAACAGGTAGTAGATGCAAGTCTTCAGTGAATATTTTAAAGCAGAAACATAGGTGGGGAAATGATTTAATAGGCTAAAAGAAGTAACAACTAAAATATAGAAAAAATAAACAAATGTTTAAAGGAGAAACTACTCATCCTACAGAAGCCTAAAAAAACAGAAACATAAACCAAAAACATTGACCTTATAACTGATAGGCTGGATAAGGCAAAAGACTGGAGAATATATTGAAATGTATGAAACAGGTTTCCCCTTTCAACTCTGCACATGTGCCTATACACAGGCCAAATAATACGGATTTATTCTTTAGAAGAGTTACATTGGAAGGAGAAAATTTGAAAACCTGAATGATCAAATTTTCCTTCTCACCCCAGATATATTAATAGATCACTTATATCCTTCTTAGTCTGCCAAACAGCCTCCTCAAATACCAATAAGCAAATTTGGAAAAAAAAAAAAATTATGTTAACAGATATAAGAAACAGTGGGAAAAATTTTAAATCCTCAAGGTGATACAACACAATGTTACATTCATTAAAAAAAGCAATGGCCATATGCTGTATTAAAGGGCCTATAACAGTAAAAGAAATTCTTTGAAATTAAAAGTATGGTAGGTAATTNTATCACCTTGTAGAGGTGCCTTTGTCTATTTTTGGCTTTTTCTTATATATGGACTGAAAATAATTACTCTGTAATGTTTTCTACTAGAGAATGATATTAAAAGATTCTCAGCTGAAGCCGTTTTCTAACTTAAAGATTTGGAATTATAGTGCTATAGGGTATATGAAAGAATCAGAATTGCTAAATATACAATATTGTATATTTTCTTTAAAATGTTTCTCTTGCATTTACTTAAATATTATACAACATGCTTCATAAAAATAGATTTCTATTTTATTTTTTTATTTTTACTTTTGCTAAAGGAAAAAATGCCTGAGTTAAGGATTTCTAACTTTACCGTAATAAATTAGAAAGGCTTTAGAATAGAATAGAATGGATTTGCCTATGTAATGCCTGATTACTAGCTCCGTGACCTCTGACCAGTAATCTAACCTCTCTGAAGTTCAAACTCCTTGATCACTATGACAAAAATCACACTTTATCAACTAGAGTTGATGTAAAGTTTCAAAAAAAAGATTGAGGTGGGGGGAAGATTATATTATGTGCCCAGTCCTCAAAGAAGATTAGTTCTATGAATGCTTCCTAATGAATCCCGCTAATGGGTCGATGGTCCTGGAAGTGCTTTTTAAACAAAGTTTCTATTTTCATAGAAAGATATTTAAAATAAGGTACATTATTAAGACATTGATACATAGGTTAATAAAGCTAGGGAACATGTTGTTATATAAAAACATCATATTAGCCTATTCCAATGAAAGTCTTATCTCCTAGTTGCAAAAACAAACACTTAAAATATAGAGTCCATTGGGAAAGATTTTGTAAGTTTCAATGACGGTATCTAATCTTTTTCACTAGCAGAGGAATAAGGATGGGCAATATGTCTACTGTGTCCACTGTTGTGTATATAGCAGTCAGCAAAATACCTGGCCATAGTAGGTGCTCAGTGAATACTCGTGCAATGAATGCAGGGAGAGTGTATGGATTTTGACTCAGATTTTGCTTGACTCGCAGCTCTATACTGGAATCGTAATAATATCTACCTCCAAAGGACTGAAAGAGGTTAACACATTAAAAACATCTGGCACATGTATTAAGGTATATTGCTCTTAGTGCTGTGCATACTTTTGCTAATTTCATTATATTACATGTTACAAGCCAATAATATTCCAAATGGCCAGATTAATAAATTGCCACATGCTTTCTACCTATACATATAGAGACTGCACATAGAGTAAAATCCTACTCAATGAATCTTTGGCTGATACAGCATTAGAGCAGCCAAACTATTCAGGAAAAGTAATTCCTACTTCAAGGCTTTTTAGAGAAGTCTGCATTGCTCATTTAGTTTTTCTGCATGTGGCTTTCGGCTGCCTTTTTAGCTAGTGACCCTGGATTTTAACTAATGAACTCCAGCTGTTCTTCTTTTGCCTTCCAGCCCTGCTCATTTAACCTCCTGTCTCCCTGGCCTCACATCCTTAAAGTTCTTACAGGAAAAATGGGACAGTGCCAAAGTTTTCAAATGAGGCCTTCTGTCTTCTTGAAGAGAGAGGGCTCCTCTATCAAGGGCTCCCAGCATTTACACTGGTGGAAAAAGAAACATGCGTTGTTGGAAACTGGATGCCTAACAACCTCCAGTGTGTCAAAAAAATCCTTTTGTGGTTTTTCATATTTAACAAGCAAAGCATTCAGTAAGGTAAGTCCATAAAACAAACCAAGAAAGTCCACAGTTGAATACTAAATGTAATTGCAAACACCTGTGATGGAGAGGCAATTTCTCAGTAAATAAGAAATACAAGAAACATTTAGCATACAGAACAATGCAGATCCAGCATTTCTGAACCATGCTGAGAACCATCTGTTAGCAAAACTGGCAAAGTTTTCACTGTTAAAAGTCAAATGTCAACCTGAAAAAAACTTGGCTGTGGAGAAAATCTGAGCAAGGCAGGCCTGTAGCAACAGGCAAGCACACCTCGCAAAGGAAACACTGAGAAGAGGGCGAACCTGGGCCTAGAGACCCACACCTGATGCTGGCCATCTGGGAATGTCTGCTATGCTCAGAAATGCTCCTTAGCCTGTCCACACATCTCTTTCTAAATCTGATCATCCTTTCATGGGGACCACTAATATGTCCATCAGTAAATATAGCGTCCATTATATTAAACACTTAAAAACACACTTTCCTCCAGAATGCACCTGATCCTACCAGGTTGAAGCCCCGGCTAACCAGATAGCCATTTGGTCCTTCTACTGAAATTCAGAATGACGTATTTCCCAGGGGCTCTGGAAGGCTTTTGAAAATGGCATCAAATTCAGTTATAAACTCATTTTCTGAATTGCTTTTCCCAAGCCTGTTTGCATGACCCATCCTCCAAGCTCACTTCAAAATCTATTGACTCAATTAGCCATACTGAGACCGATTGGTTCTCATCTCAGTTTACAAGGTCTTTTTTACCTTCATCATAACACTGCTTACAACCTGAACCATCTGCTCGATTACAACCGAAAAGATATATAGCAAAGATCAGATCTTTCTTCTCATCTTTCACAGTGCCCTACAGTATGCTTTGTGTACAGTATGTGCTCCATTAAAAAAAGGGAAGATGAAGTTGTTAAAAGGGGACAAGAAAAACCACAGAGGAGCCATTTCTCTGGGTTTTCGATGAAAAGGATAGTAATTCTATTATCATTTTATTTCAAATGGCTCATGTAAGAAGGCTAATAAGTTGCATTTTAATAATTTAACTTCACTGTACTGGCTTCTTGATTTTTAAATTATAAATTTTTAGTTATCTTGATAGTGAATGAGACATCACTAAAAGCAAGGAGCAAAAAGATAATGATATTTGCCAACATGTTGAACTCTGAAGATGAACCCTGTGATTAGTGTTTTATATGCATATTGTCACTTAACCCTCATAATAACTCAAAGAAATAGGTATTAGAGATCAAACCAGTCAATGCTAAAGGAAATCAACCCTGAATATTCACTGGAAGGATTGATGCTGAAGCGGAAGCTCCAATACTTTGGCCACATGATGGGAAGAGTCAACTCATTGGAAAAGACCCTGATGCTGGGAAAGATTGAGGGCAGGAGGAGAAGGGGATGACAGAGGACGTGATGGTTGAATTCCATCACTGAGTCAGTTGAGAANCCTGGGAAAATGCCCCAAACCAGGACAGTTAATGTGATTTCTGTTTGTAGTGACAACTTATGGTTTCAGAGAAGCGGACAGTTAGTTGTCTTTTTACTTTTCTTTAATATGGCATTTTTTCCTACATAAAAATGAGACCTCGTTATTACTCAGAGGACATAATTATATTCTTTGAATATGCTGACCCTTCTATATTTGCCATGCAGTTTGGCCAGTGGGAGTCTCTATGGCTTGTATCACGTGTGGCCACCTGCTTGGTGAAAATGGACATGGCCTCAACTTGTTGCCCATTTCCTGGAGCTATTTGTACCAGGGGACATTAGATGGAGAGGCTGCTTCATCCTAATTTAGGGGATCCTTCCTCCCAGCCTCATTCTCCTTAGCAACTGGCTGCTCTAAGTGAAGACTTGAGAATACTTCCCAGATACCTGGCCTAAGTGTTCCTCAGGAATCTGAAAAATTAGGGGCCACATATTCCTGTACCCAGAAACAATACTTGGCTTCAGAAGTTCCAATCCCTAGGAGATAAGCACCTGTAATTTCCAACATAGTACTCCATTGCTTACAATGTAAACTTGGTAATTACTCTTCCTTTTCATATCTTAGTCGGGAAGTGCCACGCAGAATGACAGAAACAAACCAAAAGATGACAGCATCTGGACTATAGTCTCCTCCAACTCACAGACATATAATTACAATGCATCATAATAAATAAAGTAGTAAGAACAACCAGAGGGGCTGGAGTCGACAGAAGAAGGAATCTGAATTCTGTTTCAGGAGCTGAGAAACACTGTCCCCGAAGGCTGAGCAGGAAATTAGCAGGTGAAAATGGAATGGAAGTGAATTTTTGGCATCAGAGAGTATGTGCAAAGTCCCTGTGGCACCGTGTGTTCAAAGACCACTGGGCTGTGGCCTGGATATCCTAAGGAATGTCACTAGGGAGGCAGATTCCAAGAGGTCACATTCCAAGAGGTCTCAGATGAGGTCAAGGTCCTATCTGTATCCTTTTACCCATCAAACCTCATGTAATATGTGGCGCATGGTAGGTGCTCAATAAATATCTTCTTAATAAATGAGCAGAAGAATTAATGAACAAGGAACCCAGATGTTAAGAGAGAATCTTGGAATGAGATTTTTAAAAGCCAGGAATGTAACTGATGGATAATGTGGACGATGGTCCACCTTACGGTAGATGCTAATGGAAAGTAGTCTAGGCCGGAAAGGACTGAAGCAAAAATACAGCAGGAATGAAATGGAGGACAAAGACTGAGTAGATGGACGTTTCTGGGATGCTCAGTGGAGGTGTTCAATGGAGGATCAGTGGAACGAGAAACTCCTGAGAATGCCTCTAGGATCTGTGGCTTGGGTGAAGTAGAAATAGTATGGCACAGCAGAGCGTGGCTGTGAAATAGGAATGGGTGGTTTTACCGTCCAGGCAACCATGCAGGGGGAAGGGAGGTGGGGAGAGTGTCAATAAGGCTTATTCCCAGCATCTCCCCTAAATGCTCCAAGTAGGCCTGTGGGTCTCTATGCATCTCAGCAGGGCATCTCTGCCTTCTTTGATATATGCTCTGAAATTTTGATGTATATATAACATTTTTTCCTGAGCTTTAATACTGCTACTATGATTTTTATTCTATCATATGGAAATGTTGCATTGAGTGGATTGTCATTAGATTATGTAGAGTGGGGTTTTAATTTTTGAAAGTAATGGAAAGATGCATAGCATCAATTAAAAGCTGATACCCCCCCCCAAAATGGTACATGTAACATTTATTTATGAAAAAAGTATATTGCTTAGAATGTTCCAGGTATTTATCTAAATGTTTTACAAGTATAAATGAATTAAATAATTCCTTCTAATATCCTGCATGAGCAAGCATAGTTGTGTTTGTTGTACAGATGTGGAACAGAGAGGTTAAATTATTTCCACAATGCCATTGTAGTGTTAGCTAACATCTCTTTCACATCACATAATTATCATTTCTTTTTGGTGGTGAGAATAATTAAGACTTGTTCTCTTAGCAAGTTTGATGTCTGGAACACAGCATCATTGTCTATAATCACTGTATTATGCACTATATTTCCAGGTTTATTTATCTGTTAGATGCCAATTGTACCACTAAAGAGCTTTTCTCCATTCCCCCCACCACCAGCCTGTACAGGAAGCAAGAAGAGGTCACATTCGAATCCAAGACTTTCTCCAAAGTTCCTACACCTACCTACTTCTGCAGTCTGGCTTCTCTTGTTAAATTGTGTCTTTTATGGTTAGAACCAGTACAGGAAATGATGAGTGAGATAAACCACAAATGGAGATGACATGAACCATTAGAAAAGACTCATTGGTTGTAACTGTTGAGGTTCTGCTGAGTGTTATTTCAATCTTTCAATCCATTCACCTCTACTGATGAAGTGTTTAATGATTGGCAAATACAAAATGGTTGAGAACACTCTGTCAAAACTTTCCATTAATTTTTTTTTTTTTGGTGGGGAGTGGGGGTAGTTATTGACTTCATCCCTTTTTTTTTAAACTGGAGTATAGTTGCTTTACAATGTTGTATTAGTTTCTGCTGTACAATGAAGTGAATCAGCTCTATGTTTACTTATATTAATATCCTTTTTCTCTTGGCCCTCACTCCCATCCCCCCGCCCCCTATTGGTTTCTTCCAGAGATAAAGTCCCCAAGGTACAGGATTTAGATCCATGGATCATGGCATAAGGTGGATCTGTGAGGTCTTGAACCAAAAATATTTCAAGAATTCTGCTGGTTTGTACAAGTGTTTGTGTTGCATCTGTCTGGAGACTTTAGAGCTACCTGGTAGTGAAGCAGAAGAGATTCAAGAGTCAGACCACCTGACTGCAAACTTTGCCTTGACTGTTTCAAAGTCAAGAGACTCTAGGAAATACATTATTACTTACCCCTCTCTGTCTCAGTTTCCTCAACTGAGGAAAATGAAGGTAACAATTGCCCTTACCTCCGAGATCTATTGAGAAGTTTGGGTTAATGTTGCTCAGATAAGCTCTCAATATGTGTCTTTAAATATTAGAATGTTAGTAGGACCCCAGAAACCCATTCACCTACCTCTTCTCCCCACATATTTACTTCTTTTTTCTTTTGTGTCCCCACGGCATCTGTTTGAATTGTTAATCCCCAAAAGATAAGGTATTTAGGAATGAGGATCTGTGACTTATTCCTCAAATAAGACTGCAGGTATAAAGGGAGCTGGGCATTCAGGGGGAGGCTTTCTCCTGACACACTCCTCCCCAGTTATGCTCCTTGTTTCTATGGTTAAAATAAAAGCAAACAGGGAGATATCTGGTACATGAGATGTCAGTGCAGCTTTAATCCTCTGATTTTTAGAACATCTATAAATCCTTTGCTGTTTAAAAAACACACCTATGATAGACCTTGAGGACATTACACTTAGTAAGATAAGTCAGAGAAAGACAGATACTGTAGCATATCACTTATATGTAGAATCTAAAAAAAACTGAACTTGGCAAAGCAGAGGAGAATGGTGGTTACCAGGAGCTGGGGGTGGGGAACTGGGAAGATGCTGTTCAGGGTACAGTTTGCAACTGTGGATAAATAACTCCTAGATATCTCATGCACAGCATAATGGTTTTAGACAACAGTGCTGTATTATAGACATCAAATTTTCTAAGAGAAAGACTTTAATTATTCCCACCACAAAATAAATGATAGTTATGTGATATGGTAGCTAACCTTAAATTTCGATTGTCTTGTAGTATGTAGATGTATCAAATCAACACAATATACATCTGAAATTTATACACTGCTACATGTCAGTTATATCTCAATTAAAAACATAGTCTCTTCTGATGATTATAACTCTATAGGTCAATTCTATTTATTTCTTATTGTACTTCACGTGCAATTAGTGAGGGTGAAGACACACTCCCTTCATCAGTCTATACATAATGGCTTCTTTATCACTTTTTGTTGTTAGATTGCCTTGCCTACAGTGAAGTGCCCCAGTGACACATTGAAAGAAAGGTTGAGGGAACTGTTTGGCCACAATAGGAAGAAGTATTTTATCACTGGCATAGTTTAGAATTTCAAGGACATGGGAATTAGTAAAAATGAAAACTTCATTTTTGGTCAGACTTCCCAGTTGGCTCAGTAGCTAATTGCTCATGTGCAATGCAGAAGACCTGGGTTTGATCCCTGGGTTGGGAAGATCCCCTGGAGAGGAAATGGCAACCCACTCCAGTATTCTTGCCTAGGAAATCCCATGGACAGAGGAGCATGACAGGCCCGTGAGGTTGCAAAGAGTCAGACATGACTGAGTGACTCAGGGTTACTACTATAAATTCTCTATGTATGATGCACCCCATGTTGCCTGAACCTGGAACCTGCCCTTGGTGCACCATTATCATATACAAGTCATAGTCATAACCATGTGATTAACTTTTCATAGTACACACCCCAATATCCACAGTGTAAATCAAGACGCAGAACATTTCTATTACCTTAGAAGTTTCCTTCATGTCTTCCTCCATCAGTACTCACCCCCACTTCCAACTTAGAGAAAACCACTATTCTGAATATTATCAACATAGTTTAGCCTCTTGTGTTAGTCAGTTCAGTTCAGTTCAGTCGTTCAGTCGTGTCCGACTCTTTACAACCTCATGAATCGCAGCATGCTAGGACTCCCTGTCCATCACCAACTCCCGGAATTCACTCAGGCTCACGTTCATCGAGTCCGTGATGCCATCCAGCCATCTCGGTCATCCCCTTCTCCTCCTGTCCCCAAACCCTCCCAGCATCAGAGTCTTTTCCAATGAGTCAACTCTTCGCATGAGGTGGCCAAAGTACTGCAGTTTCAGCTTCAGCATCATTCCTTTCAAAGAAATCCCAGGGTGGATCTCCTTCAGAATGCACTGGTTGGATCTCCTTGCAGTCCAAGGGACTCTCAAGAGTCTTCTCCAACACCACAGGTCAAAAGCATCAATTCTTCGATGCTCAGCCTTCTTCACAGTCCAACTCTCACATCCATACACGACCACAGGAAAAACCATAGCCTTGACTAGACAGACCTTAGTCGGCAAAGTAATGTCTCTGCTTTTGAATATGCTATCTAGGTTGGTCATAACTTTTCTTCCAAAGAGTGAGCATCTTTTAATTTCATGGCTGCAATCACTANCCATTCCAATCCATTTTAGTTCGCTGATTCCTAGAATGTTGACGTTCACTCTTGCCATCTCCTGTTTGACCATTTCCAATTTGCCTTGATTCATGGACCTGACATTCCAGGTTCCTATGCAATATTCCTCTTTACAGCATTGGACATTGCTTCTATCACCAGTCACATCCACAGCTGGGTATTGTTTTTGCTTTGGCTCCATCCCTTCATTCTTTCTGGAGTTATTTCTCCACTGATCTCCCTAGCATGTTGGGCACCTACTGACCTGGGGAGTTCCTCTTTCAGTATCCTATCATTTTGTCTTTTCATACTGTTCATGGGGCAAGAATACTGAAGTGGTTTGCTATTCCCTTCTCCAGTGGACCACATTTTGTCAGACCTCTCCACCATGACCCGTCCGTCTTGGGTTGCCCTGCGGACATGGCTTAGTTTCATTGAGTTAGACAAGGCTGTGGTCCTAGTGTGATTAGATTGACTAGTTTTCTGTGAGTATGGTTTCAGTGTGCCTGCCCTTTGATGCCCTTGCAACACCTACCATCTTACTTATTAAGTTAGTCACTTAGTCATGTCCAACTCTTTGCAACACCATGGACTGTAGCCCACCAGGCTCCTATGTCCATGGAATTCTCCAGGCAAGAATACAGGAATCGGTAAGGCATTCATTCTCTTCTCTAGGGAATATTCCTGACCCAGGGATCAAACTCAGGTCTGCATTGCAGGCAGATTCTTTACTGTCTGAGCCATCAGGCAAGCCCCCTGTTCTTAAACTTTATATAAGTGGAATTACATAGTACAAACTCTTTTGACCAAAGTTCTTTTTTTTTTTTTTCATGTTTATACATGAAATTCAGGCTTCCCTGTTGGCTCAGTCAGTAAAGAGTCTGCCTTCAGTGTGGGAGACCTGGGTTTGATCCCTGGTTTGGGAAGATCCCCCGGAGAAGGAAATGGCAACCCAATCCAGTATTCTTTCCTGAAGAATCCCATGAACAGGAGGAGCCTGGTGAGTTACAGTCCATGGGGTCGCAAAGAGTCGGACACAACTGAGCGACTAAGCACATAAACACATATACATGAAGTTCATCTAAGTTTTTGGATATAGTGGTATTGTGTTCTGTTTTACTGCTGGCTAGCACCATTTATTTGACTATGTGGCAATTTATTTATCCATTCAGATACTGGTGGACATTGGGTTGTTTCCATTGTTTTGGCTACCATGAGTAAAGCAGAAGTGAAGGATCTGTGGACAACATGCTCTAATTTCCTTTGAGAATCTACAAAGAAGTGAAGTTGTGGGGGCATCTCTCAGGCATGGGGCCTGAATTTTAGCTTTAGAAGATATGCCAAACTTTTCCAAAGTGGTTTTACTAGCATAGCCCACTTTTATTTATTTAACTAATTAATTATTTTTAATAATTTAAAAAGTATCCTCAAACCCATCACAGAGTAAAGTGAAAAGAAAGTGAAGTCGTTCAGTCGTGTCCGACTCTTTGCAACCCTATGGACTGTAGCCCACCAGGTTCCTCCATCCATGGGATTTTCCAGGCAAGAGTATTGGAGTGCGTTGCCATTTCCTTCTCCAGGGGATCATCCCAACCCAGGGATCAGACCCGGGTCTCCTGCATTGCAAGCAGATGCTTTACTGTCTGAGAGTAAATGTGTATTAAATTATTTTCCCTACTTTACAAAGGAAGAAGCTGATCAGAGAGAGGTTTAATGTTCTCACATATCACACAGCTAGAAAATGACATTAATGGGAATGACACCTAGGTCTTCTGAATTCACTCTCTCTCTGTTATACCTTCTTTATATAACAACTCCTTTAAAGACACTGAGTTATCTGTAAGCGGAAAAGACACTTGTAAAGCAGTCATTGGGACAAAACAGGGAGGAAAATATCTCAAATTTTGGCCCGGAAGAAATGTGTATTTCACACTACTGCCAAAGAACTTGCTGGCAGAAAGCAAAATGCCTGTCGGACACGAATGTTGGCGGACTCCCCACACAAGCTGCCTATACCTTGTTTGGCATCACAGATTCAAGATTTTAATGTGCCCACAGAGCCAATGCATGGCATCCTTGCACCAGTCTTCTTGTATTCACCACTAAAAGTTTTCCTCCATCAAAAAACAGATAATGTACACTCTTGCTTAGCAAAGTGTGGCCCAGGGACCAGCAGCTTGATATGTACAGGAACTTGTTAGAAATGCAGAATCTTGGGCCTCATCCCAGACCTTCAAATACTGCATTTCAACAAGATCCTCAGGTGATTCCTATGCTTATCCAATTTTGAGAAGCATTGATTTGTACCGTGATGGATTAGAAGTCACTTTATCCTATTTCAGGGTTTGGGGAATGGGATTTTTCATCTCTGAATCTTGGTTTTCCAATCTGAAAAATGGAGCTGACAATACATATGTTACAGGGTTATAATAAGGACTGCAAGATAAAATAGAAGAAAAGCAGCATCCACAATTCCAGGTAAATATCAGTGTTCGTTAAGTGATAGCTACTCCTCTTGGAGGTATTCTTGAGCAAGGTGGGCCCATCTAACTTTCTCCGTGGTCAAATGCAAACCTTTAACTGTCGTAAACACCCTGCACCCAGCCCTCCTCTCACCTGCACCAGTGCTGCAAGAGAATTGTGTGTTTGTAAATATCAGGACAAAACTGAACCTGGAAGTTACCCAAGCAAGAGGTCCAGGCTCCAGGCCTCAGCCGATGTTCTTCGCTGACTGTTTTCTGAAAGCCACGGAATTTACAAAATGGAGAACTGCTGCCATGGAATAGCAGGAGCTCAACACCTGCCAGGATAATAGACAGGTTTTCCAGGGCAAGTTTGTTATACAAGAGGACAGAGACATTCACAGGAGAGGAGGAGGCAACAGAGGGTGGGAGACAGGAGATTTGACACGTCAGAAAGGCTGGTGTGTATAAATATTGCTCATAAGCAAATGTAGAATTTTTAAAAATAGGCAAGAAAAGGTCTTCCCAGCTGAGCTGTCCTGAAAAATGAGATGTCCCTGAAGTACAAGTTGGTGTATTTTTCCTGGTTGAATAGGAAAAAATACATTTGATTAGACAAATGTCTTTAGCAATGATAATTACAGAGGCACCTGAAACATTATCTGCCTGGTCATTTTCTGCAGGGTTAATATCAGTGGAACATATTAAAAAATATGTTTTATTTAATGACCTTTTCTCTCTTTTCCTGGTACTAGTTTTCACTGCGTGATTTCTGACTTTGGTGTCAGATTGTTCAAGAAAGCAGTTTAGACGGTATGGGTGATAAAAACAGGCCCTATCAATTTTTATAGGGCCAGCAGCAGTGATGACTTAATTGCTACCTTGGTGAAAAGGCTGTGATCCTTATGCTAAATTATTTAAAAAATAGCTTTCAATGTACATTTTCAGAATTCTGTTCAGTCTCTTGGCATTTGAAATTGTACCAACAATTTGAGTACAGAAAGGCTTACGAACGGAAAGCTCACAGCTAATTTGAAATACGGGATTTCAACAGCTCAGTGGAGCTGGGCTGCTGTTGAGGGTAGAGCAGGCGAAAGGGAAATGCAGAATATGTACATAATGAGGGCAATCAATCCAACTTGGTAGCCAGCAAGCTCCATCGTGTTTTAAATGGAGTATTGTACCTCCTGTCATGATGACATATTCAATTAAGCGATATCCTATTATTATTTCTCACCCTATGTGATTTAGCAAAAACATTACTGAAACTTGGAGATATCATTCTAAACACAAGCAAAAGAAAATTCTTTGATTTGGATTATAATGATGTCTTTCACAATCTCTGACAGGTAAATTATGAACAATTTGCAGCAAAACTTTGGAGCATAAAGTTAATTTGAAATAAGTTCAGACTGTCTATGGGGCTTTTATTTTTATAATTGAGGGTCAAACTATTAAGAGGGAAGGAAGTTATTCCTTCCTTTGTAGGGCAATGACTTTAGCATTTGTCTTATAGATAGTGATGTTAATTACAAAATGGTGAAGATTGGTGTAGGACATGGTGCTTCCCTGGAGGAGCCTGTTATGGACAGCCATTTCTCAGGGCCCTGTCTCCCCAAATCTATTTCAAATTAACTTTATGCTCCATAGTTTTGCTGCAAATTGTTCATAATTTACCTTTCAGTGTGTTGTACCTCTTGATGGCTGAGAGGTTAAAGTGTCTGCCTCCAATGCGGGAGAGCAGGGTTCGATCCTTGGATAGGGAAGATCCCCTGGAGAAGGAAATGGCAACCCACTCCAATATTCTTGCCTGGAGAATCTCAAGGACGGAGGACCCTGGTAGGCTACAGTCCACGGGGTCACAAAGAGTCGGACACGACTGAGCGACTTCACTTTCACTTTCCAAATACATTTCCAACTGATAATGTTTTATAAGTTGTTAATTTTCTAATGTTTCAGCCTAACCATAAAAAAAAAGTTCCATTAAATTTTTGTTAGAAAGTTATGTGAAATTATTGTGGTGCCAGACTTGGGAGATTTTGAACTTCATTTTCTGAAACAACAGAAAACCCCCCTAAAAGTAAACAGCAATATCAAAACTAGAAAATAGACCCTGAAAATATTTTATAAGGAAAGAGATAGGCCAAAGGCAAGGTCTTAATATATACCATTTCTTTTGTCTGCTTTACACAGTGAGAAGCTCAGACTCCTTCTGGAGGTTTTTTGAACTATAGACAATGCAAACAAAGTGTAATTGTAGTGTCACTACAGCTACTGCTCCCTGAAGTGAGTCATTCAGAAAGCCTAAGAAGAAGCTCATTGGAATCGTAACAATGATTTAATAGCTTTGAACATTGAGCTGTATAGGGGATGAATGAATGAATGCTACACCCAATAGAACAGTGAACACATGCTCTTTTGTAGAACATATAGGGTACTAGGAACTTCGAATGGAGTCACAGAATGATAGAGACATAAGGGTATTTGGTATCACATAATCACATAAAAGATAGCTCCAGAAAAAACATCTACTTCTGCCTTATTGACTACACCAAAGCTTTTGACTGTGTGGATCACAAGAAATAAGTGGAAAATTCTTAAAGAGATGGGAATACCAGACTACCTTATCTGCCCCCTGAGAAATCTGTATTCAGGTCAAGAAGCACAGTTAGAATCAGATATGAGATAACAGACTGGTTCCAAATTGGGAAAGGGGTTCATCGAGGCTGAATATTGTCATCCTTCTTATTTAACTCATAGGCAGAGTACATCATGTGAAATGCCAGGTTCGATGAAGCACAAGCTGATCAAGATTGCTGGGAGAAATATCAATAACCTCAGATATGCAGATGACACCACCCTTATGGCAGAAAGCCAAGAGGAACTCAAGAGCCTCTTGATGAAAGTGAAAGAGGAGAGTGAAAAAGCTGGCTTAAAATTCAACATTCAGAAAACAAAGACAATGGCATCTGGTCCCATCATTTCATGGCAAATATATGGGGAAACAATGGAAACAGTGACAGACTTTATTTTCTTGGGCTCCAAAATCACTGCAGATGGTGACTGCAGCCATGAAAGTAAAATACACTTGCTCCTTGGAAGAAAAGCTATGACCACCTAGACAGCATATTAAAAAGCAGAGACGTTACTTTGACAACAAATGTCCGTCTAGTCAAAGCTAATTTCCAGTAGTCATGTATGGATGTGAGAGTTGGGCTATAAATAGAGCTGAGCACCAAAGAATTGATGCTTTTGAACTGTGGCATTGGAGAAGACTCTTGAGAGTCCCTTGGACTGCAAGGAGATCCAACCAGTCCATCCTAAAGGAAATCAGCCCTGAATATTCATTGGAAGGACAGATGCTGAAGCTGAAACTCCAATCCTTTGGCCAGCTGATGTGAAGAATTGACTCATTGGAAAAGACCCTGATGCTGGGAAAGACTGAAAGCAGGAGGAGAAGGGGATGACAGAGGATGAGATGGTTGACTGGCATCATTGATTCAATGGACTTGAGTTTGAGCAAGCTTCGTGAGTTGGTGATGGACAGGGAGGCCTGGCATGTTACAGTCCATGGGGTCTCAAACAGTTGGACACAACTGGTTGACTGAACTGAATCCAGGCCCTCATCTGTAGTCCTCCAACAGTTTTGTTGTTTGATCTCTGCTTGAACAAAGGAAAAGTTAGAATTTTTAAAGAGAGTTTTAGCCTTCATCCTGTCTTTCCCTCTCTGTTGATTTACTTTATGGTCATGGATCTCCCTCTGTGACCAGATGGAAACATATTGATCCCTTTGCTGTAGGACATAATTTCAAATATATATTAACACTTGTATATATGCTTGCCAGAGGTGGTGGGGTAAGGGATGGGAGAAGTGGGTGGAGAAGGTCAAAAGGCACCAACTTCCAGTTATAAAATAAACAAGTCATGAAGATATAAAATAGAGCATGGTGACTGTAGTTAATAATACTATATTGTATACTTAAAAGTTGCTAAAAGAGTAGGTCTTAAAAATTCTCATCACTAGGAAAAAAATTTTATAATTACATTTGGTGATGGATGTTACTTATTGTGATCATTTTTGCAATATATGCAAACATCAAATCATTTTGTTGTATAGCTGAAACTAATATATTGACATAGGTTAGTTATAACTCAAAAATTAGTTTATCAATCCCTTTTGAGAGTTTGATTGCAGAAGCATTGAACTTGTAGGTACATTTGAGGAATATTTGCAGTGGTCTATGTTATTACCATTTAATCTGGAAATTGATTTGAAAATGAAATAGAAATAAAGTTGTGCCAAACCAATGATGCTTTATAGTTTATTCCCTGTATTTGGGGAAAAAGATCTTATTCCCAGTAGCAATAAAACCTATGGGTTGTATAATCAGTTGGAGCCATGAAGAATAAATAGACAACTTTAGACCATCATAGAAAAATGAAAAACAAAGAAGAGGGAGGTGATAAAGGTATAATTATGGCTGATTTACATTGCTGTATGGCAGAAATGAACACAACATTCTAAAGCAATTTTCCCCAATTAAAATAAATTTAAAAATGAAAAACAAGAAACATAAACTTCTATATTATTTCAAAGTGTTTCTCTCTCTGCTTCAAGCATTCATATAGTTATTTATTCATACAATCCCCCTGCAACATTTATGGGATTTATAAACATACAATGTGTCACAGCTGTACTGGGCACAAGAAATACAATATTAAATGTACACAATAACATTAAAATGAACTCACAGTAGCTTATCATTTATCACGATTATTGACACTTCATATTCATTATGCCATTTGTGCTGTGCCATGCTTACTGGCTGTCATATTCAGCTCTTTGTGACCCAATGTACTGTGGCCTGCCGGGCTCCTCTGTCCTTGGGGATTCTCCAGGCAAGAATACTGGAGTGGGCTGCCATGCCCTCCTCCAGGGGATCTTCTCAACTAAGGCATCAAACCCAGGTCTCCCATGCTTCAGGTGGACTCTTCACTGACTGAGCCACCAGGGAAGCCCAAGTTTACTGGGTAGCTTACCCTTCTCCAGGGGATCTTCATGACCCAGGAATTAAACCAAGGTCTCCTGCATTGCAGGCAAATTCTTCACCAGTTGACTTACCATTTAATTCTTGTAATAACCTTGTGAGAGAAGTACAAGTTTTCTCTCCATTTTACACACGTGAAAACTGAGATAGAAGGAGTTAGTTTTACATGGAAAGAGGTAGTTTTAAGTTTGACTACAGGTTTCAAGAGCAGGGAATTCTTTGAAAGATTGGAGAGTGAATAGGACAGCCAGGGAGATGAGCAGATAATGCACAAACTAGATGAGCATGAAAACTTAAGGTAATGGCATAGAGTAAATATTAATGGAATGAAAGGTACGGGACTTTCCCTGATAGCTCAGCTGGTAAGGAATCTGCCTGCAATGCAGGAGACTCCAGTTCAATTCCTAGGTTGGGAGATCCCCTGGAGAAGAAGAGATATGCTACCCACTCCAGTATTCTTGTGTTTCCCTGGTGACTCGGTAAAGAATCCACCTTCAGTGCAGAAGACCTGGGTTCGATCTCTGGGTTGGGAAGATCCCCTGGAGGAGGGGATGGCAACTCTCTCCAGTATTCTTTCTTGGAGAATCACTATGGACAGAGGAGCCTGGTGGGCTAAATTCCATGGGGTCTCAAAGAGTTGGACACAATTGAGCGACTAAGCACAGCATAGCAAGGTACAGGAAGTGGTGGCTGGAGAGATCAGGAAATCAATAAGAAACCAGGGTTGAGGATTCAGAAAGCTGCTAACATCACAGATGCTAGAAAGCAATCCTTAGAAAGTGGTGGGAAACAATTCATGGGTTAATAATTATATTTGTGTCTTAGAAAGTGATTTCTAGTATTTTCTTTATACTGTTTTTTTTTTAATGTAAACCCTTTAAAAATCTTTATTGAATTTGTTATAATAATTGCTCCTGTTTTATATTTTCTTGTTTTGGCCATGAGGCATGTGGGATCTTAGCTGCCTGACCAGGGTTTGAACCCACACTGTCTGCATTAGAAGGTGAAGTCTTAACCACTGGACTGCCAGGGAAATCCCTCTAGCAGTGTTTCCAATGTTAAATAAGGAAGGGCTAGACTGAAGACTCAGAAAACCATGTAAGCAAATATAGTCCAAAGGCCACCTATAAACACTATATTGTTGTTCAGTTACTAAGTCATGTCTGACTCCTTTTGACCCCATGGACTGCAGCACACCAGGCTTCCCTGTTCCTCTCTATCTCCTGGAGTTTGCCCAAGTTCATATCTACTGAATCGATGATGCTATCCAACCATCTCATCCTCTGCACCCTCCTCTCATTTTGCCTTCAGTCTTTCCCAGAATCAGGGTCTTTTCCAATGAGTTGAGTCTGCATCAGGTGGCCAAAGTATCAGAGATTCAGCATCAGTCCTTCCGGTGAATATTCAAGTTTGGTTTCTTTTAGAATTGACTGATTTGATCTCTTTGCTGTCCATAGGACTCTCGAGAGTCTTCTCCAGCACTACAGCTTGAGAGCGTCAGTTCTTCGGTCCTCAGCCTTCTTTATGATCCAACTCTCACATACATACATGACCACTGGAAAGACCATAGCTTTGACTATATGGACTTTTGTCGATAAGGTGATGTCTTTGCTTTTTAATATGCTGTCTAGGTTTGTCAGAAACACTATATCTAGAGAAGAAGCAGCAAGAGGGGGCAAGATACCAGATGTGTCTGTTTTGCATCAGAAACTGTTAACTTTGGGATTTGTATGTGCTTACCTTCCAAACTCTGCTTCTTAATTTCATGGGGCAAGGCCTGCTGCTGCTGCTGCTAAGTCGCTTCAGTCGTGTCCAACTCTGTGCGACCCTAGAGATGGCAGGTCACCAGGCTCTCCCGTCCCTGGAATTCTCCAGGCAAGAACACTGGAGTGGGTTGCCATTTCCTTCTCCAGTGCATGAAAGTGAAAAGTGAAAGTGAAGTTGCTCAGTCGTGTCCGACTCCTAGAGACCCCATGGACTACAGCCCACCATGCTCCTCTCCATGGGATTTTTGGGCAAGGATATTTGTATCTAATTGCCTTTGTTACAGGTTGGTGTGACTGGCCAACTTTGGCTGTTGTTCAGCAGTTATTCATGGATATTTTGTATTTCATCAGAGCCTTGCTGTGCTGACTACCCCTTGTGTATTATCAACTGCCCCTTTTCTACCAATTAAGCCCCAAAGATAACAGAAGCAAACTACTATGATTCAATAGAATCTTCACAATATTTAAAAGTTCTAATATTAAGGACTATATTGGGTTACTGAGCATTCAATTAAAGAGCCTCAAGTGTTTAATTTAGGATTTTCCATAGGACAGGTATTGTTTGTTAATTAGTTAATTAAGTAACAAATGGTTATTGAAAACATGCATTAGGATTAAGCAAGCTGCAAGAGAGATAAAGATATCTCCAAGGCAATTAGCTCACTGTAATTTTAATGATAAATGTGTAATTAGACTCTTATTCTAAAGAGATTGTTTGGAATGGTTTTTGCAAGCATTAAACAGGCATGTAACAAGATATTTACTTATATAACAAGCAAAATATAATTCCGATTCTTATTAGGCCTCAGCCAGCGTGTTCAAATGATACCTAATTTGCTAAAAGCCAAAGTTTACAAGTAATAGTACTTAAAAATATAATCCATTAAAAACTTATATAACTAACAATTATATTACAACTAGATTTATCCCCAAGTCCGTTATTTTCACCTCCTGGGCAATTATCTGAGACTTTCAAATGCATTATGACTTAATAGCCAACATTTATACATTTATGTATGCAGTGCTTGAGGGGATTGCTAGTACATCACAAAATGAAAAACCTTCCCTTCCTGTAGTGTCAGCTTGTCGAGAGAGAAATAGGTTCCCTTCTTGGATGTCTAGAAACAACCATAGTTCCTAGCACATGGCACTCCATAAATGTCTACTAAATTGATTTGGATGAGCAGAATCAGGACATTTAGATGTTTCTTGAAGTATATCATTCTGTTTATCCTCATTTTGTTGTAATCCCCTGGCTGCCACCACTGCATATGCTATTCTTTTGCATATTTTTTCCTACATCCCTGTTCAGTAGGGCTAAGGAAGTTGTATCACCAAAGGACTAACATGGATTGAGGATGTTGATAATCATAAAGATAAATACCGAAAGACATTTACTAAGTGCTTACTATTTCCCAGGGATGGAGAGAAGCTTTCTTCACTGATTTCTACAGTTTAGACTGTCAGTCATCCTAAGAGGTAGATCCTACTGTTATCTTTGTATGTCAAATGGGGAAACGGAAGCTTACAACAGTTACATAATTTTCCCAAGGTGATCCAGTTAATAAGTTTTGGAACTAAGATATAATCCCAGGCAATGTAAAGATAGAGCCCTTTCTTGCCTGAGACTGAGTTCTTTTGATCATATCCTGAGATGAAGTTGCTTGGGCAACTGTTTTATGAAGGCATGCTCTCAGGGGAAATCTGTAAGGGAATGAGCCAAGCAGGGTAGGGTGGGGAAAGAAGCCTGGCAAAGATGTGAGTTCACTTCAAGTGTAGCCTCAGCCTGGTTGCACAGGGAGCTCTGGAATATAAGTAACACCACAGAGCAGTCCCATCTTCAGGCATGGGGGTGAAAATTGGAATCTCAGGATTCATCCTTTATTGCTGTTGGTTACCTCTGGGGAAGAAAGCATAATCTCACAGGTATGTTCTAATGGAAGGCAGCTTATTTTGCCAGAGGCCAATCCCCAGGACAAGTTTGTGAGCTGTTGAAGCTAACTCTCACAAAAGCAAGGGGAATGCCTGCACTAACCAGGTGTAGCAAATCTAGACATGGCACCAGTGAGTGTCTGCCACAGAACCTGCTTCCATAATGGTTGTCTTGACTTCCAAGCTCCCATGAAGAAGACAGAATTTTTGTCAAGCATACTAGACTTTTATCCTGATCTGCTTTTCCTAGCTTAGTGGTTTTGAGAAAATTTCTTAACTTTCTGAGTCTCATTTTCATCATCTGTAAAGTGGGTTGGATACTACTAGTCTTGTGGGACTGTTATGATGACTAACTTGAGAATGGATGGTGATACATTTTGTAAACGAAAGCAGAACATGAGTGTTGTTTGTGGTATTGTTTATTGCTGTGTCTTACTTCCCAGGCTCAGAGCCAGTCAGTGGGTGCGAGCTGTGGAAGTCCCGGTCTAGACGACAAGTTTGATTAAAGATATCATAAGCACAAGGACAATGAGGTACAAATAGGATGAGGATTAAACTGAATTTGAAGAAAAGATGGTTAACCATGTGCAAAAATTAAAAAGTGTTAGTGAAAGTCACTTAGTCATATCTGACTGTTTGTGGCCCCTTGGACTGTAGCCCACCAGACTTCTCTGTCCATGGAATTCTCCAGGAAAGAATACTGGAGTGGGTTGCCATTCCCTTCTCCAGGGGATCTGCCCAACCCAGAGATTGAACATGGGCAGATTCTTTATCATCTGAGCCACCAGGGTCAGAAAAAGTAATCTGCTCAGGTTCCACAATGAGTAAATGACACTGGAAACTTGATTTCACAGTATGTTTCAATCTTACTGTATTTCTTTGATGTCTACAATATTGGCAAACCCAAATGATTTTTCTCAAGAGATCTTCTCATGTTGTCTTGACTCCAAAGGAACTGTTTTTGGAAGAAAAGCATTTAGAGAGTGATTAACTCTAATAATCAAAGCTCTCTTTCTCTGAGATAAGTAATCCAAGCACTCCCAACCCCCTGCTTCTCCCAACATGTAATTATAATTCTATAAAAATATTGAGCATATCCAATGTCTATCAAGCCCTAATGAAGTATGCAACAAGGGGTTATTGATGTCTTCCTCATTTTCCTGTCTTTCTCCATAAATTTTAAAATATTTCTCTTAAAAGGTAAGTCTCAATGGCCTTGTTTCAAGAACATTCCTTAACCAATCATTAGTAAAGTGTAGAATAATTCTTAGACCATTTGCAGCCACCCCTTAGATGGGATGAGTGCATTTATCCTTCTGAGATAGTGTGAAGGAGACATGGTAGCTGAACAAAACTGGGTTCTGTTTGGAAAAAGGAAGAGGAGAATAGACAGTAGGAAGATAACCAGAAACGTATGTAACAGAATAACAAAGTTGATGTTATATATTGAGATATATACTATATTTTCATCCTCTTAGAGATAGGTTAGAATATTTAGGAGAGGAAGGATACATGTTCTACATTTAACGTATTCAAATCCCTAACACCAGTCTCTGTGTGTGCTTAGTTGCTCAGTCATTCCCAGCTCTTTATGACTCCATGGACTGTAGCTCATCAGGCTCCTCTGTCCATGGGGATTCTTTGTGCAAAAGTACTGCAGTGGGTTGTCATGCCCTCCTCCAGGGGATCTTTCCAACCCAGGACTCCCACATTGCAGGCAGATTCTTTATCATCTGAGCCACCAGGGAAGTCCCAAAATATTGGAGTGAGTAGATTACCCCTTCTCCAGAGGATCTTCCCAACCCAGGAATCAGACTGGAGTCTCCTGCATTGCAGGCAGACTCTTTACCAGCTGAGCTGCTNAAAAGCATTGCACAGGAAAGGAAATTTAATAGTAGCATACCATGTGACCTAGCTATAAATAACAGCTCAACAATGATCACGATGCAAAATTTAAATGCTGATTTAGCTAAAATTGATAATATAACTGGAGCTTCCCTGATAGCTCAGTTGTTAAAGAATCTGCCTGCAATGCAGGAGACCCTGGTTCGATTCCTGGGTCAGGAAGACCCCCTGGAGAAGGGATAGGCTACCCACTCCAGTATTCCTGGACTTTCCCATGTGGCTCAGCTGGTAAAGAATCCGCCTACAATGAGGGAGACATTTTAGCTAAATGTTGATTTAGCTAAAATTGATAATATAACTAACTCTTTTGGGAGGAGAGAGAGAGAGATACAAAGACAGAGAATGAGAATGTGTGTGTGTGTGTGTGAGCCAACTCAATAAGAGACTTTCCCACCCAGTTCAGGGTCATTTTCTTCCAACGCAGGCATGAATTGAGGCCAATTTGTATCTCAGCTATAAACTGAAAGCAGGATTAAAAAGCTGAGTTTCTTTTTTCTTTTTCTTTTAAGTTTCATAGTTGAAAGTCAACACATAATAAATAATTTAAAAGAATCAAGAAAAAGTACTAAAACTATTTTTCTCAGAATACACAGGGTTTAAGAAAAATAAAACAGGAAAAACAGCTAAAGGGATTGCAGTCGTTGCTTTAAGACACCAGGAACCAGGACCAAGAGGTGTGGGGACACGGGCAACTATTTTTAATTATAAGTAGTGCTAGTTGATCTCTAAATTACACACATGATTTGTTAATTACAAAATAAACCCCCATATTTATTTCTCATTTCTGCTTCACTCCTCTGGCACTTTCTCAGTTTTTTCCCCACCCAGTTCAGGGTCATTTTCTTCCAACGCAGGCATGAATTGAGGCCAATTTGTATCTCAGCTATAAACTGAAAGCAGGATTAAAAAGCTGAGTTTCTTTTTTCTTTTTCTTTTAAGGGTTCGCATTTTACTATGTTACTCTGGAGAGAAAGTCAGTGGAATGTGATGTGAGCAAAATTGGAAAGCACTTTGCTTTCTACTTCCCATCACCCGCTTTGTGTTCTAGATGTATTATTGCCAACTGACCACTCTGTTGGCCACACTAAATGTTATTTTTCAGACAGACTTTAAAGAAAAACCAAAGATCAGAAGGTTACTGAAAAAGAAGAAAAATAACGACTGCTTTGAAACTTAGCAAAGAGTTTGACTTTTAAAAATGCTTCGAAAAATCATGGGTTCAACCTTCTCTCAACCTGCATGGGAGCTAAGGAAGAATGAAAACTCTCCCCTCCAAGTAAGAAAGGTCTCCGCGGAAAATAGGAAGACTCCTACAAGGCACGAGAGAGGGTATGGGAAAAGCAAAATCCACACAGGAGACGGGTACATTCTCAGGCTTAGCTGGAGCATGGAAAGGGAGGAGGGAGGTCTGAGGATAATTCCTGACGCTGGATGGCACCTTGGAAGCAAGAACTGGGCTTGCAGACTCACTTGGCCACTGCTGACCACGCCACCTCTGGCCCCACAGTTCTCTGCAAGAGTAAGCGGATAAATGCTGACTGCCGGGATGCCATAAGGAGCAAAGCTAACATACAATACATTTACTACCGAAGCAGCTCAACACGAGGTAGATACTTTCTCTGTGACTGTTTGAGAAAGAAATGTGACATCTTCCAGGGCTGAAGAATACCGAGCAACAAGGACTCAGGCGCTCAACTGTTATTCGCCGGACTGACCAGAAAGGGCGGGATCAATGCAGAAGGCCCTGCACCTAGAGGAATCGTGTCTTTGCCTATGTGAAAGTCTCCTTTGCTCCCAAATCAAAACTACTAAACATGGTTTGGAAACTTCTGCTGAGATGCTTGGACACCTACCAGAAGTTCCAGGAAGACCAGAAGCTTCTGGGTAGAGGATGATGACGGGAAAGCATTCATCTTCTGGACCTAGGTTGTGCCTTAACCACAACTCGGAATGGATTTCATAATGTGGAGACTCCACTAGCAAGGCTTCATGAGGGCCTGTCACACCATGTGTTCCACCCAGATATTCAGTGCATGTACATGGAAGATACTCATTAGAAAAGGGGCAGCAATAATGCATAAAAGGCCCGAGTCATCTGGGTTCATACTTAACGGTTTTCTAGCATTGTCCGTGGTTGAACCACCAAGTGACAGCTACCAAATGGAAGACACGCCCCCTCAACTGAAGGCAGAGGCCACGGAAGTTTCCAGCATGGTGTGCAATGCCTACCTTCCTCTGCTCAGTTTAGCCACTTGCTCTGACTTGGAAGTGCTGAATGCAGCTTATTCACTATCTTTGTTCAGAAAGAGTATGCAAAAGACAAGCACCCAGAGCATCTCTGGTCTCACATTTCGCCAGTTTGCAGCGGCGAACCTCCCTACTTGCCCTCAGCTGATAAGGCCCGTGTGTCCTTGTCTCCATGAGCATAACACAGTATTCCCCACCCTTCCAAGCAACTCCACTTTGTGGTGAAAAGTAGTGCCCTTTAAGTATCTGAACACAGGATGCAACATGCCTTTAGCTGTGCTGATATTTTTATTAGGATTGTTGTTGGTTTCAGTGATGTTCTGGTTCCAAGTTGCTTTGGTTTTGTGAGCCCAGCCCAAATAAGCTCTATTAAGTGTACAATTCTGCAAAATATGAGGTCTTTACAGGCTGATGTGTTACCGCAGAAAGGGCTCTGCGGGGTGAGAAGGGTGCCATGGCTTCCTAACCACTCTCAGCTGCAATTAACGTTAACATCTTCTGTGATCCATCCTCTGCACCATAAAGCTTCGTCTAGTTCCAGTAATCACGATCATTATGGTGTAACTATGAACACCTCCGGTTGCTGACTGTGGACCAGACACAGCTCTAACCATGTTAATTATTTTATTCCAAATAATCAACACTACACAGTAAGTGCTATTTTCTTCTTCTTTTACAGAGAAGGAAACAGAAGCACAAGGAGTCGTCACTCACTGAAGGTTAGATGGAAAGTGGAAAGTTCTCCTGCCTCTCCCTGCAGGCATATGGTCTCCTCTGCAAGCACTCCTCTGCCTGGCCTCCTCTCCACCGGCCACAGTTTAAGGGGATTCCCCATTCACTTAGAGGTGGGATGAGACCCCACACCCAGGTACCCTGGATCTCTTTAACCTGCCCTTGATAGCTAAAGAAGAAGGGTGGTTAAAAAATATTAAAGGTAACAAATCAGGCAGTAGAGTTTAGCGACATTTAATAGGCAAAGGTAAACACTAAGAAAGGTAATTAGCTAAAATTGGAAGGAGTTAGAGGGTGAGGATAAGATATGAAGAATTACATAAATTTAATTATTGGTTCATAACAGGGTGTTAACAGATAGTGTCTGGAGATATACTGTATTAGGAACATTATATAAAACTGTAATCAGCCAGAAAGCCACTGGAGCTATATTACAGAGCTATACTCTTAACTATCAGAGGAAGCACAACTCTGCGGATATACACAAGAGACTCAAAATGATTCAGCAGGATTGAAACAGAAGTACGGGCACAGAATTATCAGCCAATGCAAATATAGAGAGAGCTGAGACAGCAAATGTAAAACCTGGAGGCTGAATTCACTGAGAAAAGGGCATTAAACCAGACAAAGAATGGCAATACACGATTCTCAAAGATACGGCTCACAACAAGGCATTAAACAGTTATCCACCAGACCACAGCATCAACCTTCAGTTCAGTCATTCAGTTGTGTCCAACTCTTTGCGACCCCATGGACTGCAGCACGTCAGGCTTCCCTGTTCATTACCAACTCCCAGAGCTTACTCAAACTCAGGTCGGTGATGCCATCCAACCATCTCATCCCCTGTCATCCCCTTCTCCTCCTGCCTTTAATCTTTCCCAGCATCAGGGTCTGTTCCAATGAGTCAGTTCTTCACATCAGGTGGCCAAAGTATTGGAGTTTCAGCTTCAGCATCAGTCCTTCCAATGAATATTCAGGACTGATTTCCTTTAGGATGAACTGGTTGGATCTCCTTGCAGTCCAAGGGACTCTCAAGAGTCTTCTCCAGCACCACAGTTCAAAAGCATCGATTCTTTGGTGCTCAACTTTCTTTATAGTCCAACTCTCACATCCATACGTGACTACTGAAAAAACCATAGCTTTGACTAGACAGACCTTTGTTGACAAAGTAATGTCTCTACTTTTTAATATGCTGTTTAGGTTGGTCATGGCTTTCCTTCCAAGGAGTAAGCGTCTTTTAATTTCATGGCTGCAGTCACCATCTGCAGTGATTTTGGAGCTCAGAAAAATAAAGTCTGTCACTGTTTCCACTGTTTCCCCATCTATTTCTCATGAAGTGATGGGACCAGATGCCATGATCTTAGTTTTCTGAATGTTGAGCTTTAAGCCAACTTTTTCACTCTCTTCTTTCACTTTCATCAAAAGGCTCTTTAGTTCTTCTTCACTTTCTGCCATATGGGTGGTGTTATCTGTNAGATGAGTGCAGTTGTGTGGTAGTTTGAGTATTCTTTGGCATTGCCTTTCTTTGGGATTGGAATGAAAAGTGACATTTTCCAGCCCTGTGGCCACTGCTGAGTTTTCCAAATTTGCTGGCATATTGAGTGTTGCACTTTCACAGTATCATCTTTCAGGATTTGAAATAGCTCAATAGGAATTCCATTACCTCCACTAGCTTTGTTCGTAGTGATGCTTTCTAAGGCCCACTTGACTTCAAAGTAAAATAAAACCTAGATAAATAAATGAGTGTAATTTTATTTTTGAACATATGGTAAAGTTTTCCCAAGACAAAACTTTCCAGGCTGGAATCTCTCAGTGTTGATCACTTCTCCCTTAATCCTTTTTCCTTTACCCATTTCCTCTTCTGCTCTTACCATCTTTTAATTGTGATACGATTTTTGGTTTCATGGGAAAAGCAAAGCTAGTTTAGGAAGAAGGAGGAAATCAGGCATTCCAGAATAGCATACACTCAAAATTCAGGGATAAATAACACCCTCAAAACTGAATATTCTTGGATCAATTAAAAGTGTCATTCTTTTGTGTGGAAACAAACAAGGTAGGCAGGGCAAATGGAAGGAAAATCTCTCTAGAACCTATTTGACTTTGATATTAGAGCTTCTTCTGATGTCCACCTGCTTCCTAAACTTCATTTGCAGGGAAAGGACTGCAGAGGTGGTTTGTCTAGATTATCCATTGATTTCTTGAAAAGTGATAACATTTTTATAGTCAGAAAAGGCAACTATCCACCATCATCTTCCCAAACTGAACCAAGGCATTATGGCTTATTTATTTCAGTGCTTTGTTGTAGTTCAGTCACTAAGTCATGTCCAAATATTTGTGACCCATAAACTACAACCAGACTTCTCTGTCCTTCACTGAACCCGGAGTTTGCTCATACTCATATCCATTGAGTTGGTAATGCCATCCAATCACCTCATTCTTTGTCATCCCCTTCTCCTTCTGCCTTCAATTTTTCCTAGCATCAGAGTCTTTTCTAATGAACCAACTCTATGCATCAGGTAACCAAAGTTTTGGAGCTTCAACATCAGTCCTTCCAATGAATATTCAGGATTGATTTCCTTTAGAATTGACTAGTTTGATCTTCTTGCAGTCTGAGGGACTTTCAAGAGTCTTCTCCAGCACCACAGTTCAAAATCATTAATTCTTTGCTACACAGTCTTATTTATGGTCCAACTCTCCCATCAGTACATGACTACTGCAAAAACCCTAAGTTTGACTAGATGGACCTTTGTCAGCAAAGTGATATCTCTGCTTTTTAATATGCTGTCCAGGTTGGTCATAGCTTTACTTCCAAAGAGCGAGTGTCTTTTAATTTCATGGCTGCATTCACTGTCCACAGTGATTTGGGAACCCAAGAAAATAAAATCTGCCACTGTTTCCACTTTCCCCCCATCTATTTGGCTTAAAGTGATGGAACCAGATGCCATAATCTTAAATTTTTGAATGNAGCGAGTGTCTTTTAATTTCATGGCTGCATTCACTGTCCACAGTGATTTGGGAACCCAAGAAAATAAAATCTGCCACTGTTTCCACTTTCCCCCCATCTATTTGGCTTAAAGTGATGGAACCAGATGCCATAATCTTAAATTTTTGAATGTTGAGTTTTAAGGCAATTTTTTCACTTTCCTCTTTCAAAACCCTAATCAAGAGGCTCTTTAGTTTCTCTTCACTTTCTGCCATTAGAGTGGTATCATCTGCATATCTGAGGTTGTTGATATTTCTCCCAGCAATCTTGATTCTAGCTTGTGCTTCATCCAGCCTGGGATTTCACATGATGTACTCTGCATATAAGTTAAATAAGCAGGGTGACAATATACAGCCTTGCCATACTCCTTTCCCAATTTGGAACCTGTCCATTGTTCCATGTCCAGTTCTAACTATTGCTTCTTGTCCTGAATACAGGTTTCTCAGAAGGTAAGATGGTCTGGTATTCCCATCTCTTTAAGAATTTTCCACAGTTTGTTGTGATCGACACAGTGAAAGGCTTTAGCACAGTCAATGAAGCAGGAGTAGGTGTTTTTTGTAATTCCCTTGCTTTTTCCGTGATCCAGTGGATGTTGGCAATTTGATCTCTGGTTCCTCTGCCTTTTCTAAATCCAGCTTGTATATCTGGAAGTTCTCAGTTCAGGTTAAAGCCTAGCTTGAACGATTTTGAACATTACCTTGACAGCATGTGAAATAAACACAATTGCATAATATCTTGAACATTCTTTGGCATTGCCCTTCTTTGGGACTGGAACGAAAACTGACCTTTTCCAGTCCTGTGGCCACTGTGGAGCTTTCCAAATGTGCTTGCATGTTGAATGCTGTACTTTAATGGCATCATCTTTTAGGATTTAAAATAGCTCAACTGGAATGCCATCACTTCCACTGGTTTTCTTCATAGTAATACTACCTAATTTCAGCATAGGTCTGTCTAATTAAAGTTATGGTTTTTCCAGTAGTCTTGTCCCTATAAGAGTTGGATCATAAAGAAAATGAGCACTGAAGATGTGATGCTTTTGAACTGTGGTGTTAGAGAAGACTCATGAAAGTCCCTTAGACTGCAAGAGATCCAACCAGTCCATCCTAAAGAAAATCAGTTATGAATATTCATTGGAAGGACTGATGCTGAAGCTGGAACTCCAATCCTTTGGCCACCTGATACGAAGAACTGACTCATTGGAAAAGACCCTGATGCTGGGAAAGATTGAAGGCAGGAGAAGGGGATGACAGAGGATGAGATGGTTGAATGGCATCACTAACTTGATGGACATGAGTTTGAGCAAGCTCCAGGAGTTGGTGATGGACAGGAGGTATGGTGTGCTGCAGTTCATGGAGTCACAAAGAGTTGGGGATGACTGAGTGACAACTGAACTGAATTTCAGCATATATTCCTTTTAAGTTAAGACCCTATCCTTTTAACTGCCAAAAGATTGGAAAAGGGAAGCAACTTCATTCCAGCCTCCCAAATGCATTCTAGGCCTCATTTCTCACAAAAGCAGCTCTATTCTGAAATAACAGTGTATGCAGTAATTAAATTTGGGTGCATGATTTTAACAGCAATCCAGAAGTAGTATTTTTTCCCCAATAACACTCAAGTTTTGATCTTCATTGTTTAATATTGAACTTATCTCATATATTTAGAGTTTCAACCTTGATAACTATGTGGCAAGTGTATTTCAACTGTATTTCTTTGGAAGAAGAAAAGAAATTTGCATTCAGTATTCTAAAAACACACACAGCTATTCGATCTGTAAGGCAATGTGGACCATTGAATACGTGCACAGTTTAAAAAATTTCATCCTTGGAAGTCTTAGTTGAAAATGTCAAAGTCAAGCTGCAGTGAGCCTCATCTGAACGTGAGAAAGCCCCCAACCTCCATAATAAAACTTTCAGATTTTTTTGATTGAATGCCATTTGAAATTACCCTCATCACGTTACCAGGTACTAGGTAGCAGGCAGAGGGTTGCCTCTCGACATGACCTTATTAGAGATTGCCACTTGTGAGGAAATCTATTCAAAAGCAAAGGCTGTATTAAGCTGGATACCAGGTCAAATGACACTATTTGGGGGGAAAATGGAGAGGTACTTCAGCTTAATGATTTGTGAAAAGTTAAGTAACAACAAATTCCATGAATATGAAATTGGGGAAAGAATGCTCTCATCACTGCTTTTATCCCTCAGCACTTAGTGCAGACGGTAGCCTGAGGAATTAGAAATGGCACCTGCTGGGGTGCCTGTCTCTCTCTGAAATGATGCTTTTTAAGA
This sequence comes from Neotragus pygmaeus, assembly GCA_006410875.1. Taxonomy (NCBI): domain Eukaryota; kingdom Metazoa; phylum Chordata; class Mammalia; order Artiodactyla; family Bovidae; genus Neotragus; species Neotragus pygmaeus. Next base: position 1,004,950 of record SJYV01042641.1, read on the forward strand.
CTGTGATTTTAGAGCACTGAAGATAGAAAGGGAGAATTTCAGTTTGGGGTTCTCAACTTTTTTTTTTAAGTCAGTAACACGGGATGGCAGGAAGTACAATATGAGTATTCTGACATTTTCTACTTATTTTTGCTTCCAAGAACCTTTGTATATTCATGCAACTGGCTGTAGAAAACTTTGACAGTTTTAGTTGGAAACTGGGGGAATCTCAGGAAAAAACCAAACTTGGTTTCTACATTAATAAATCATGGAAATAATTCTGGAATCCTCTACTACTTTATATTGGGATTTTGGAAATTTAATTTTTTAAAAACTTTTTGCTGGAATATGATAGGTGTTAACCTAACAGTGAAATTTATAATATAATATAACATAATATAAAATATTATATAAACATAAAAGTATGCATGTTATACATTTTCACAGACTGGACACACACCTATGTAACACCTTATGAAAAAGAAATAACAACCCAGAAACCTCTCTCTTGTCTCCTTCCAGCTCCTCCTCAAGGGTAGCTACTCCCTATCTTCTTGATTCATTTTTTGTGTTTTTGCTTTCTATAAATGGAATCGTACTACAGATCCTCTTTTTAGTTTGGCATCCTACACTCAACATTATAAGATCCACCCAAAATTACCATATTTCATTTTAAGTTATTCATCTGCATTGTTGTATATTTTCCCATTATGATTCTTGATGGATATGTAGGCTGTTTATGGCTCCCACAAGCAATATTGCTTTGGATATTCTCGTATGGATCTTTCAAAGGACACACATACATATTTCTGTTGGGTATATACCCAAGACTAGACTTGCTGGATCACAGGCTGTGGATAAGGTCATCCTGGATCAATATTGTCAAACAAATATCTGGAGTTATTGCTACTTCTGCTCCTGCCAACGGTGAATGAGGGTTCTAGTTGCTTCATATCCTCACCACTCTTGGCTCTAGAAAATTTTGAGGTTCTTGAAGATGAGTTGTTTTCTTATCCATCTCAGCATTCAAGCATTGAACACAGTGATGACATTTGGTTAGGTTACCAGGACTGCTTGCAGCTCTAATAATAGCTGGACTTGGAGCAGAGGGATACTAGAAGCAAAATTGAAGTCTAGGTTGAGCTAGAAAGTGAGATCCTAGGGGCAAGGAGCACGGTGACTGCATGTTAGGCTTTCTCGCATTGACCCTTAACCAGGACACATTAGCTCTAGAGGACCACCTACTGGGACCTAGTGAAATTTGCTCAGACCAAAGGAGCATACTCTCACTGCCTGTATATGTACAGTTTTATGCCCAGTAAATTTAGATTTGTAGCACCAACCTAAGTATACAAAAGGTAATTTTCTTTACTAGTCTTTATTTGCTCTCAGGTCAATATGCACATTGTTATTGGGAAACTATCTGTCCTTTCCAAGGAAACTCAGATGGTTTTGGTTTAAAACTCTGTATCTTTAATATAATTATTCTGTTAAATTTGAAAATTTGTCCTTCTACTTCAGCTTCCTTTCTCAGACGTGATCTGTTCCCAAGGGGCATTTAAGGAGTAGCTTCTTGGGCTACTTTGATCCCCAATAACTTTCAGGAGAGGTGGTTAGATCTGCCTGGGCTCTGACTCTGGTTCCTACTATCGCCTTCAGTATATGTGGCCCATGAGCTCTGCATCTTGAGTTCAAACTCAGGATGTTCCTAGTTTATGGTCCCCTGAGCCCCTTATCAGCATTTTGGCAGTTTGGGGTTTCTCAGCTAATGTCCTGTGGCTCTCTGGGAGGGACTTTGTAGAGTTCCCCTTCAAGCTGATCTGCTTAAGACTTTCTCTAAGTCATTACTGGATCTGTGCATTAGGCTGCCCCCAGCCCCCTACTCATAATTTTCATGGAGGCATCAAGTTTTCCTCGAGTAAGCTCTGGGAAGCACAGCACTAACTCCACTGCTCTGTGATGCCTGCAACCCTGCTCTGGGTGTCTCTCTCACTCTGCTATCATTTTATTAAAAATATTTCATTCTATATTGGGCTGTAGTTGATTTACAATATGGTATTAGTTTCAGATGTACAGCAAAGTGATTCAGTTACACATAATCTATTCTTTTTTAAGTTCTTTTTCTGTTTAGGTTACTATGGACTATCCAGCCAAGTGCCCTGTGCTATACAGTAGGTGCTTATTATCTATTTTAAAAACAGCAGTGCTTACACGTTGGTCCCAATCTCCCAATTTATCTTCCTTCCTGGTACTTTCCATTTTGGTAACTATAAGTTTATTTCCCTACACATCTCGGTCCCAATCTCCCAATTTATCTTCCTTCCTGGTGCTTTCCCTTTTGGTAACTATAAGTTTGTTTTTCAAGTATGTGAATCTGTTTTGTAAATAAGTTCATTTGTATTGCTACTTTAGATTCATATAGAAGTGTCTGCGTCTTTCTTTGTGTCTAAGAAGAGTTTGGTAAAGGAGTCGGTGGGGAGCTCCTAAGATAAGCACCAGTCTCTTTATTCAAGTTTCTCCATCTGGTTTTGTTTCCTGCCTGCTGGTTGATCATTTATTTCCTTTAGGGTGGAGGAAGGTAGATTGTTTCATTGAGCATGCTTTCTTTTTTGCTCTAAGGGTTTTCATGTGAACTCTGTTCAGTCTTCTAAGCTTGGTTATTGATATTTGAAAAACCATCTTTGGAAATTCTGAGAAGCTACAACTTCTCCTTTTGTCTTAGTAAAGCCCAATTCGTGCACATCTAAAACATGGACCCTTCAGATTTTATTTGCTGTAATTTTGAGAACTATACTGGATCCATAAACCAGCTCTTCCTGTGGAGGGTGTCTGCCCTCCCAGAGTCTACTGCCTCTCCACAGCTGCTATTGTTCCCTGAGTAGTGAGAGAAATACAGGAATGAGGGCCGTGGAGGCACAGAGTCTGGTATCAACTCACTACCCCCTTCCTTGTGCAGGTGACTTCAGTGTGCGCTGGATGTGAAATTTCAGGAAACTAGAGGGTTTGTTTGCCTGGGAGGCCTTTTAACTTCACCATGTAAAAATACCACTTGTCATTTTTCTTAAGAATATAAAAATAACAAGCTGAGTGTTAAGCAAGTTCACTAAGATGTGTAGGTCTCTTTCAAGAAGATAAATTGGAAATAATGAGACAAGAGAAAAGAACATGACACATTTACAAAATTTCATGAAAATTCCCATTTTACAAAGAAAAAATATTTTCTTGCCTGTACTCCAAAGGAGGTAATCTGTACAGAATGTTACTGTTCATGTTCCAGGATAGGAATTAAAAAAAAAAACAAACAAACATAAACTTTGAAGCAGCCTCCCTGTTATGCCCAGTTGGATGGCCTTAAAACAAACAAACAAACAAAAAACCCTTTTTTCGTTACACCCAAGGTCAAGAGAGTTAAGTCAGCCTGAGTTTTCATGTTTACTAGGATGTTGAAAGAAATTTAGCTTTGTTAGAGAGCTATAATGAAGGATTAATTAGACTACTTTGGTTGGTGGTCACTTTCCTGACGTTTTGAAATTTCCATTTCACTATGATCAAAGAACGAAAGTGTACCTGACAATATCTGGCCCAAAGGGTGACATTTGTAAATTTGGTGTTTCCTTTTCACTAGCAATAAATTAAACTTACTTATTAATATTAATAAAGGCTATTAATATTTTACAAGTGTGAAAACACTTCTGATTTGGTGTCACAATAATTTCCTGTAAATGTTTACCCAAAATATTTTTATCCCTCTCTTCACCTAGAGCTCTACTATGTTCATGTACTCTTGCATTCTTTCATTTATTCTTTGTATTTTCAGCACATTAAGTGAGCATAAGAGACTGCAGAGATGAATGAAACATGACTCCTGAGGTTAAGGTGCTTACTGTCCAATGGGATAGACATCTGTGTCAGGACAAAGTACAAGGATGTGTCACTGATGTCGGGATACCTGAAGTAAAACGAGGCAAAATGTAAGTGTGATTTTCCTTATTGGGGGAAAAATGACATTAAAAAAAAAATGGCACAACTTGGACTTAGAAATAGAAGTAGATATCCAAATGGTGAATGACATGGAGAGTGTATTTCTAGCAGGAAGTGAAACGGAAGCTGAACAATGAAGTCATGCAACTACATATCTCCAGAGACCCGTGAGTATAGTTAGAGTGTGGTGTCCAAGAGCTGACACCTTGAGGAGAGTGGTAGAGGTGCATAAGTCTGATGGTGGAGTTGTTGGCCTGCCAAGCTAAGAGGTATTTTAGCCTCTAAACTGGCCTTGGATGTGGATAAGGATGATTGCATACATGCTTCAATTGCAGTCTCCAAATGGAGGAGCTTAAACAGTAGAAATTTATTTTGTGTGGTTCCGGAGGCTAGAAGTCCAAGATCAAGGTGTTGGCAGGTTTGGTTTCTTCAGAGGCATCTCTCCTTGGCTTGCACACGGCCATCTTCTCTCTGTGTCCACACATGGCCTTTTCTTCTGTGCACATGTCACTGGCATCCCTTTGTGTCCCAATGTCCTCTTTTTATAAGGACACCAGTTGTATTAATTAGGGCCATTATTAGATATCTCATTTTAACTTAATTACCTCTTTAAAGCTCCTCTCTCCAAATGCAGTCACATTCCGAGGCACTGAGGTTTAATGGCTTCAACATATGAATTTGGAGGGGACACAACCCAGCCCATAACAGGACACTACTAATTTTTTCAACATTACAGAAGCTAAACTTGGACTAAATTCATGGATAGAAAGATGGAGATTTACCTAAGAAATACGTTGGGTCTGTATAGTTCTGAGGCTTCTGTCTTGGATGAGAAGGAATAAGGGGTGAATTCACTGAGACAAGTAATTCAGAAAAGAGGCAACCACTGTAGGGCACAGACACTTTCTTCATCTTTGACAAGGTTGAACTGTAGACATTAATTCTTTGAGAGAAGTTGTCTAGTATATAATTGGCTAGGTGAAGTTGAAGCCACATCATGCTTTAGACAATGCTTATATTTAACAATCTTTTCTTAATAGGGGTTCCCAGGTGGTGTTAGTGGTAAAGAATCCACCTGCCAATGAAAGAGACGTAAGAGATGTGGATTCGATCCTTGGGTCAGGAAGATCCCCTAAAGGAGGTCATGGCAACCCACTCCAGTATTCTTGCCTGGAAAATTCCATGGATAGAGGAGCCTGGAGAGTTACAATCCATGGGGTTGCAAAGAGTCGGACATGACTGAGTGACTAACACTTACTTTTCTTAATAACTTCATTGAACTCCTTCTGGTAAATGGGCATCAACCAGTTATGCATAGGAATGAGGGGGTTTACTGGAAGAGAAAAAGCCACAGATCTGTATAATGTTTCAAGAAATGTTTGCTTCCACCAATTTTCAGAAACTCTTGCAACTACCTCACCTCAGTTTCTCATGATATATTGTATTAAACACACTGAAAGTAAAAATATTTATCTTTCACTCACTGTGAGGAGTAAATGTTCCTCTTTTAGCAGAAGTTTCAAGTATAATGAATGAAACTCACAAACAATGATGAGGAGTTTCAATATAAGAGAAGTTTTAAAACTTGACAGGCTAAACCTTTTGAAACGGCAAACATTACCAGAAGGACTGACTGCTTGTTACAGGTGGCTGCCTTTCCAAATGTGACGTTGGTAAACAAAGCTGCATTTGAACTACAGCTGAGAACAGAGGTCAAAAAAACTAACATTTTTCTATGAGATAAAGGTGGGATAGGCAGAAAGTATCAATTTTGTTTAAGGGCAAAAATGTCATTATTTGATGATAAATATAATTGTAGGTAACTGTGTGAACTATTATAAAATAGTTGATATAGAATCTTTATAAAAATATCTCAACATCGTATTTGTTATATTTCTTAGAGCTAGTTCAGATCCCCCCAGATTAGATCAGGGATTCCCACCCTGGGTGATTTTGCCCACCATGAGGCATTTGGCAATGTATAGAGATGTTTTGTTTTTCGTTTGTCACAACATGGGAGGGAGAAGGGAGCTTTGCAGATGTTTATTAGTGGCTAGTGGGTAAAGCCATGGATGCTGCTAAATATCCTGCAATGCACAAGCAACACCTCAATAACAAAGAACTATCCAGCCAAATGTCAATAATGCAAAAGCTAAAAAATCCTGGGTATATAACAACATAAGTACCATTTGCCTTAAAAAGTTGAAAAAAAAAAAAAAAGTCTTCTGAGTTGACTTTCAAGTTTGGATCAAATTTATCCCTAAGTAATGACTTGATGGAGTGGTAGTGGTGGTGGTATCTGTATGTTTGTGTCTTTGTGTGTATTTGCTTGTTGTTTTTACGGTGGTTATTATTGTTTTGAACTGTATTTCATATCTTAAACTTCTGGGTTTAGGTTGTTGTTCAGTCATTCCATAGTGTCTGACTCTTTGCTACCCCATGGACTGCAGCACGCCAGGCTTCCCTGTCCTTCACCATTTCCTGGAGCTTGCTCAAACTCATGTCAATCAACTTGTGATGCCATCCAAATTGTTGTCTCATGTTCTGTTGTCTCCTTCTCCTCCTGCCTTCAGTCTTTCCCAGCATCAGGGTCTTTTCTAATGAGTTAGCTCTTTGCACCAGGTGGCCAAAGTATTGGAGTGTCAGCTTCAGTATTAGTCTTTCAGTTTAGATGGAATTGAGCTATATCAGTATTTTATTTCTTCAATCTCATTTTTATAGATGTACATTCAAATAATCAGAGATTTTTATAATCTCAAAACTGTTATGATTCTCAGAATACAAAATTCAGAGTGCCATTGAATACCTATAAACATCATTGAAGTTTGAATGACTATATAGTCCAGTGTCTATAAACCCCGTGTCTTTCTCTCTTTTTTTTTAAGTAAGGAGACATTAATGTGGTATATTTGTATATTGTATTATTATTTATAAGATATTTTAAAATACATTTTCCCATTCAATGCTTATTAATCTAGTGTCAGTTACTTCTTATTGAAATCTTTCTAAAAATGAAAAGATGGGCACATAAGAAAAATATCCCTAGCTCTTCTTGCATATTGACTTAAAGTCAAAGATTCATTAGCTCATTTGAATTCAACAAATATTTACAAGGCTCCTTCAATGTGCCAGGGACTGTGATAAAGTGCTGTGCTAAGTTCTTAAACTAAAGCCAGAGTCTGTTTTGAATTATATGAGAAAAATGTTAGCCTCTCAGAATTAGAATTTGGATTCTTTGAGAAATTCCAGAATCAGAAAAAGATTCATATATATATATTTTTAATTAATTAATTTATTTTTTAAATTTTACTTTACAATACTCTATTGGCTTTGCCATACATCGATATGAATCCACCACTGGTGTTTATTCACTCTTATCAGAGAAGGCAATGGCACCCCACTCCAGTGCTCTTGCCTGGAAAATCCCATGGATGGAGGAGCCTGGTAGGCTGCAGTCCATGGGGTTGCAAAGAGTCAGACACAACTGAGCGACTTCACTTTCACTTTTCACTTTTATGCATTGGAGAAGGAAATGATAACCCACTCCAGCATTCTTGCCTGGAGAATCCCAGGGACGGGGGAGCCCGGGGGGCTGCCATCTATGGGGTCGCACAGAGTCAGACACGCCTGAAGCAGCATTCACTCTTATAGGGTTATAAGAGGTGGAAAGTAAGCATGGGGGTGCAACAGATGATTTATTACTTAATATCTTTATAGTGGAAAAATTCTGAATTTTTGAATGTCATATTTCTGTACCTAAATATGTTTTTTCCTGATTCTACTGACTGTGGATTATGGATCAGCAAAAGAAAACAGTTGTACTTATAATCATACACATCTGTAGGATTATAAAATATCAGAGTTAGAGTTCTTTGTGTTACCCTACTTAATCTCCTCCAGATCAGAAGGGCCAAGTCACCTCTTAAGTCTGAGCCCGTTACTAGGATAGTATAAAGCACCAAACCTCAGATATCTTGACTCCTAGATGGGTAGACTTTTGCACAAAATTTCTCATATGCCTTCCTCACAGAACTCCTTGTTTGATGACAAGTAGGGTGACTAACCGGTCTGTCTGACACTCTCATTTTAGCACTGTAAATCTTGCGTTGTGGGGAACCCCTCAGCTCCAGCAAACTGGGACAGTTGGTTACCCTAAATTAACAAGACACAAATACTTGTTAGATGGATAAGTATTACTAATGATACTATTATATCATTTGCTAATTTTCTTGCTGAATATTCACCAAAAACGTGCTTTTGTTTCCATCTTACCAGCATGAGGTCAAATTATATAGTTTAAGCCTCTGTTTAGTAGTTTGCTTAAAATCAGTCCTTCCTGTCTCCATCATTGCTGGTTAGCTTTACCTGTCTTTTAGTCATTTTCCTAATTAATGGTTTCATATTATAATGATACTGCTTTTTATTCATTAGGGGGGTCTTTCCTTTAGGTGGTGGTGGTTTAGTTGCTAAATCATGTCTGACTTTTTCAATCCCATGGACTGTAGCCCACCAGGATCCTCTGTCTATGGGATTTTCCAGGCAGGAATACTGGAGTGGTTTGCTGTTTCCTTCTTCAGGGGATCTTCCCAACCCAGGGATTGAACCTGGGTCTCCTGCACTGCAAGCAGATTATTTACTGACTGAACTACCAGGAGAGCCTTTAGGTATTATCTTTTAAAATAATGAAGTAGAGTTGACTTATAGTATTATATTAATTTCATGTTTACAACATAGTGATTTAATATTTTTATAGATTATACTTCATATAAAGTTTTTATAAAATATTGGTACATTCCCTGTGCTGTACCTTATATTCTTATAATTTATTTATTTTATATCCAATAGTCTGTAACTCTTAATCCCCTTTACCAATCTTGCCTCTCTCCCAATCCCTCTCTCCTCTGGGTTTATTCATGCTGTTGCAAATGGCAAATTTTCACCCTTTTATGGCTGAGTAATATTCCAGATGTGATATGTATTTGTGCATGTATATATATACACACACACACACACACACCACATTTTTATCCATTCATCTGTTGATGAATACTTAGGTTGCTTCTATATCCTGGCTATTAAAATAATGCTTCTATTACCTTCTACCATTTATTTAGCTTACTCAAATATTTTCTGAATGACCACTGTTCACCTGGAATAGAAGTCTGTCTACAGTCAGAGTTCTATAACATGTGACAAAATAACACAAGGGGTTATGGGCGTGTTGAGTAGGAAGTGGTAGGAGATACGGCAATATCTCCCCTATATATGAGGTATGTTTACTACCTTATGCAAATGTTACTTGTTTAACGTGTCCTAATAACACTAGAAGTAAGGCCCAAGTCTATTCATCAAACATAGGTCTTTGACCTCTTTGCTAAGAGAATTAAAGTTAATTCCCAAAGTTTGTAAAATCCTCCTTTCAGTCTCTAAGTGCTTAAAAAAGAGACATATTTTCATTAAAATGTGAAAATTTTCCATCTTCTTGATTTATGGCAGTAATATTAAGCTATTTATCTGAGAATCTTAAGACTTTTTATCTCATAATGAGCTACTGCTTTACATACCAGTGAGTGGTTAAAAAAAACAACAAAACAATCAGGCAATAACAATCAGTGGTGGGTATTCAGAGAAATTTGAACCCTCCATAGGTTGCTACTAGGAATGTAAAATGGTGCGGCTACTTTGGAAAATAGTTTGACAAGTAAAAAAAAAAATGTTAAACATAGATATTTATATCACTAGCATTTTTTTGCTCCTGGGTCTCTACCCAAGGAATTAAAAATTCTTGTCTACGCAAATACTTGCATATGAATGTTCATAATAACTAAAAAGTGGAAACAACCCACAAGTCCATTGATTGGGGAATGGATATGCAAAATGCAATATATCTGTACAATAGAATACTATTTGCAGTAAGAAGAGTGAAATCCTGAAACATAATGTTGAACCTGTCGGTTGAGGCTGAAAAACACTATGCTGTATGAGAAGCCAGGCACATGAGATCACATATTGCACAATTTCATTTATATCAGATGTCCAGGAAAGATAAATCTGGAAGGACAAAAAGTAGATTAGTTGCTGTCTGAGGCTGGAGCTGTGAATGGAGAGTGACTGCAAGTGTTGTGATAGACATTTCTACTATTAGACTGTGGTGATGGTTGCACAACTCTGAATTCATTAACAATTGTTAAATTGTGTATCACTTAAAAGGTGAATTTTATGGCATGAAACAAAACAGTATATCTCAATAAATTTATGTCTTTAAAAGAAAGTATATTCATCTGAGTTAACTCTTCTTGAAATAACAGACAAAAAGGATAGCATTATTTAAAAGACCAAGAAAATTTGAGATTGTGAGTGGAGGGATTTTGTGAAGTCCTTCCCCTCCCCTACCCCTGTGGTTGTTATTTTATGGAAAGAATTGAACCTGTGCTAACTGGCAGACATTCTCTATCAATACGTTTTTGGATGGTATATATTCCCTTTTCTCAGTCTAGCTCTCTTTAGTTCTCTCACTCTTTCTCATCACTCAGTAACTGTTTGGTGGCATTTACAGCAAGGGAATAAATGTATTTTCTTTATATAATTTGGAAAAGAGTTTCAGACTACCCTATACAATGAAAGAACAAAACTTTGAGGAGAATCCTCAATACAGTACAGTAATAAGATTCCTAGAATCTCATCCAGAAATAACTGCATCTTTCATCCTCTCCTCCATCCATTGAAACTACCTGCAGTGAGAGAGAGAAATCTGGATTCCACAATCAGACTCCAGCAGAAGAGACATGAGCCATCCCAGCCCACCTGCCACAGACAAAGCATGGACAGAGGCAGGAAGCAACATGTGGCAGATAGTTGAAAAGGGCGAGAAAGAGGACAACTGATTAAATTTTGGAGTGAGATTTCTTAAGATGCCTGTCTGCTTATCACTTTTCCTTGAAGTTCTAAGACAAATCTGGCTCCCACATGGGCTCTCCCTCTCCTCCCCCTGCTACCCAGCCACTCTGGCCCCCTACCCACACCCAGCTCATTTTCCATCGCAATACCTGGAAGTCAGCCCTTTGTATAAGTGAGGGACCAAATCAAAGCCATCAAATGGAATGTGTAGGTTATTTGCAGATTGTTGCTGAGCAAATTTAATCATTGGCCTGCTATAACTCCATCATCATTTCCCTTGACGAGAACATCACAGACTTAAATTTTGCAAAGGAGGAAGAAGTGGCCATAATCCAACTATAACAGTAACAGCCAATTCTGCTCTGATGGGAAGAGGCGTTGTATTCGTGCCAATATATTAACCAACTTTCCAATTGCAGTGGGGAAATCAAGTGCCATTACAATTCCCACGGCACTCCTCCATGAAGGTAGCAGAACTGTTTGAATGAGCATTCATTTCCAGCTCTGCTGGAGTGTGTGTGTGTGTGTGTGTGTATGAGAGAGAGAGAGAGAGAGAGAGCGCGCGCACGTGCGCACGCGCAAATTAGCACAAATGACTGGTTAAGACTTAAGAGTAGGCATGAGGGCTAGACATTTCTGAACTGTTATTTCACCTCTAGTTGTGTGACCTCAGGCAAGCCAAATAGCTCCTATGAAACCTGGAGTGTATTTGTAATATGAAAATAATACTACTACTCAGTTTGAGTAAATAGGACCACGTATTCTTTAACACTCCTCCCAACAAGAGATGAGGCCTGTGAATCTAAGTGGGCTCCGTGACTGCTTTGAATGATAGAATATGGCAGATAATAGCATGATAGAAAGTGCCAGTTTCTGAGCAGAGGCTTTAAGATGGTCAGCGTCTACTTCCTGAGTTGGTGGGAGTTCTGAGATGCCATTTAAGAAGTCTAACTGTGCTGAAATTACCAAACTGGAGAGGCTATCTGTCAGCATCTCGGTTGACTGTCCCTGCAGATCTCATTCCTCCAGCTGTCCCAACATACTGGGCATGGGGATGAAGCCACCTTGGATTCTTCAAACAAGTTTGACCACCAACTCAAAACCCTGAGTGACCTCAGTGGACAGCTGTGGAGCAGGAGAACTGCCCAGCCAAGCCTTGTTCAAATTCCTTGGCCACAAACTCAGGATGTATATTAAGTTCATTGCTGCTTTAAGCTGCTGAGTTTGGGGATATTTTCAACAAATAATCAAAAGACCTATCACAAAGCTGTTGAAAACATCACATGGGACAATGAAAGTGTTTATTAGATAGTAGTTTTTAATGATGTTTTATCATGATGATGATAGTAAATAAAAAGGAACATAATCTATCCTTATCTTAAAAAAAAAAAAATCTGACCTCTTTTAAATGATTTAAGGGCTAAAATCCTCCCTGACTAGTGGCTTTCATCTATAACAACAGATGAGACATAAATGTGTCTGGAATAATCAGAGAGGCACGGACATCAGGCACTAAATATACATTTTCTCATGTAATTTTCATAACAACCTTATGAAGTGACTGTGATAGGTTTATGTCTTAACAATGGGCCAGACGGGTTGAGTAACTTGCCCAAGGTTTCACAGCTAGGAAGTAATGGAGCCCCAGTCTGAACTCATGGCTGGCTGTCTCCAGTACAGAGACAGGGCCTAAACTGAGTAGGACCTTGAAGGACATGCACGTGTAGACAGAGGAAGGAACGCCTGGAGGCTTCATACAGATAAAGATGTCTACGTTGGGAACGATGAGGAGGTGAGCTGTAGTGTTCTCTGAAGAGCAGGAGAAAATGAGTTCCAATCAGCAGAATCTTATCTTCAGAGTGGAAAGCAGCTTCTTAAGTCCTGACTTTTCATCCAAAAGTCAGCTCTGATGAAGAAGGGTGTGGTAATGGGCCTGGAAAGGGAAGCTGGGTGCTAGAAATCAGGGTGAGAATGATTGAAAGAGCCAGTGTTGCTTCAGGACTTGCCGTTTCCGCTCAGATTTGACTTTCATCTCCTCTCTTGGCTTTCGGCAGAGCATATGCTGGCAGAGAACAAGGACTGCTTCCTTTAGTGCCTGAGGGACACAGCCAATATCAAAGTTGATGAAGAAACAGATTGGACTTGTCAGGGTGTCTTCTGATTTCTTGCTAAATCATTGTAGTCCTCGACCTAAAATAACCCCCACATTGAAACTTGTGGCCTGTCCTTGACTTCGGTGCTCTGTGAGCAGCAAGACTCCCTGCAGCCTTTTGCAGTTCTGAATTGGACCAAAAAGAAAGCTGAGTGCCAAAGAATTGATGCTTTTGAACTGTGGTGTTGGAGAAGACTCTTGAGAGTCCCTTGG
>SJYV01042641.1:1020290-1045275 GCA_006410875.1 Neotragus pygmaeus
GGCGAGGGGGGGGGTGGGGGGGAGCGGTTTCGCAGCTGTAGGGAACAGAACTGCAGGCTTGGTAGTATACCCTGGTTTACTTCTCGGACCACAGAGCCTCATGCTGCACTGGACTCCTCGGATGACTCACCTCATCCCCAGTGCTCTGACTTCCCATCTTCCCCAAATACCTTGACCTTACAAATGGCATCATATTGATTTCATCAGACTTTCTTCTTTACCTTCATGGTCACAAATGTGCACAAATCAGGAAGTCTCCAGCTTTGGAGCAGAGCTGGTTACAGCAACTAAAATAAAAGCACAGACCATCCTGAGCCATTGTGTTAACAAAGTGAAAACAAAAGAAGTCTAGATGGATTAAATAAGTACTCAGAATTAAAGCAACTTTCTTTTCTCTGGAGTTCCTCCTAGAATATCTCCTAAAATGAAGGATATGGCCTTTGTAATGCCCCTTCGTTTTAGATTTGTTGAAGAAATAAATCTACAACACAAAGAATTATTGTTAATTCAAAGTAGTAGATGTTACAAAGTAAAAATTAGACCTGGAAATAAAGTCAATTTAAAAGGATAGTCTGCAACAGCTCTTGAAAGTAAGTCACTCCTTCATCTGTTGCGTAGCAGAGGAGCTCGTCTGAGCAGAGTGGAGACTGTGGTAGAAGATCTGGGCTTTGCTTTCTCTTGTGAAGTTCTGCTATATGTTGCATTCCAGGTTTTATAATAGCTCATCAAGGATCTGCAATCTATTTTTCTGTTTAGAGGGAAAGCCTTACATTTGTGGTCTGAGAATGCTCATTGTGACAGCAAAATTCAGCCTGTTTGTTCAGGTCTTCCATTTTAGTGATTTTTACCCCAGAAATTCAGCACACTATCCCGAATTAGATGATGAAAATATATAGGTACTACTAAGTTCACTTCTTATTTCCTGGGTCACTTTTTTTCTTGTTTGCCAGTAATGTTTCTTGGTAGTAGAAAGGAGAAGTGAGAATATTGTGAGATACACTACGACAATCTAGAAGCTTCTGTTTCTTTCCATTTGTGGAATAAATAATGTCTCCTTTTGCAGTTGCTGCTAATGATTTTTTGTAAAGATTTAATTAATTCATTAGTTTGTTTTTGGCTATGCAGGTTGTCTTTGCTGCATGTGGGCTCTCTCTAGTTGTGGCAAATATTGCAGTGACTTCTCTTGTTGTGGAGCATGGGCTCTAGGGTGCATGGGCTTCAGTAGCTGCAGCACAAGGGCTTTCTTGCTCCAACGCATGTGGGATTTTCCCTGACTAGGGATCAAACTTGTGTCCCAGCACTGGCAGTTGGTTTCTTAACCACTGGACCACCAGGGAAGTCCTATTAAAGAGGTTTTTGTTGCAGTCATCGGTGACATAGCTAAAAGTTTGAGGAGAAAGAGTCTGTGATCCATATTTACCCACTTATATGAAAATATCAGGTCCTATAATTTTAAAAATTTCCCTCCTTATCATCAAACATCATTGCTAAGTCGCTTCAGTCATGTCCAACCCACCAGGCTCCCCTGTCCCTGGGATTTTCCAGGCAAGAACACTGGAATGGGTTGCCATTTCCTTCTCCAAGGCAAGAAAGTGAAAAATGAAAGTGAAGTCGCTGAGTCGTGTCCGACTCTTAGCGACCCCATGGACTGCAACCCACCAGGTTCCCCTGTCCATAGGGTTTTGCAGGCAAGAGTACTGGAGTGGGTTGCCATTGCCTTCTCCTCAAACATCATTACTACCTAATAATTAATGAATTGCTACCCACTCAATAAATTCTAGCTATTCAGTGAGCTTTTCATTTTGGTGACTTTAGTTTCCACATCAACCCTAGAAAGCAGCTGCTGTTATCATCCTACCATTTTGCAGATGAAACACTTAGGAACAATATGGCTTATTAACCTTCCCAAGGTTAGTCAGTCATGCAAGGTGGGGCCAGGATTTGATCCTATGCATTCTGGAATGTGTGCATGAAACCTTAAGCACTGTGTTGTTTTCCTTCAACAGTTCAGAAGGATGAAAGAATCAGCTGTGTTCCCTCAAATATTGTCATTGCCAAGTGTGCATCTTTGTGTCAGAACCCAGTTTTATCCAGATTTGGCCCATGTACTACCTATTTTTCACTTTAAGTGCTCAGAAGTTGCATGAGGGGTAGATTTACACATGAGATGGCAGCATCATTCTAGAGACTTTCAATACCTGTGTCATAGTAGAGTGAGATATAATTCTAGGTCTTTGTAGGCCTGCACTGATAATAGGCAGTGTCTTCTGTTCTTAAAAAAAAAAAAATGCTATACACTACTGTCACCCTCTGTATGAAAATAGCCATTGTTTACTTGGACTTTCAAGGCTTTCTGTCTCTAGTTGCTTTGGAGAATAAGTATCTCATCGTCCTTAGTGCTTTACTTTTCACATTCTGTTTTCCCAGGTGCAACACAGATGATGCCTTATTCTGTTGGATTCCTGCACATGGGTCAGGAATGAGTTATTCTTTGGTGAGTAAATGAAAGAAGAAAGATAGAACCGACAGCAATGAGCAGAGATAACTTGCGTCTGTTGGCCCCAGTGGCCTTCTTAGGATATCATTTCAGAACTTTGGCTAGAGCAGTGGAAAAAATAAATGAAAACATGAGTGAGAGTTTGAGTCATTCTTCTAAATAAATAATTGTTCCCATTCCTTCTCCCAACCAATATGTCAGCATTAAGTCTCCCTTGACCCAGGAACAAAGAATTATATTAGTGATCAGTAAATGCATCACACTCAAAAGAAAAATAAATAACATAATGTACCAGAGAGAACAAAAGTCATCTGAGAATTGGGGCGGGAGGGTGGTCAAGGGACTGCCTGATTACATATGGCTGACATCTCATTCCATGTGTGATTCACACTCTCTACTGGTGTCAGTTCTAGAAGACTTTTATTAGTTAACATATTTCAGAGCTCAGTGTAGAAATAAGCCAAGATGTTGTTCTATAGTGCAGGTCCTGAATGAATTCTAAAATGGTTGTTTAATATTATTTAATGAAGAGTGAAAACAAAAAAGCGATGTTCTTCCTTTTTTTTTTAATAAGTTGAGAAAGGAAAAGCTGAACCATGCACTTTAGTGGCTCTGGACTTAGGGGCGGGGGTGTGGGGGGAGCTGTGGATTCTGAATCAGAAAGCAAAACTTCCAGGTGGCTATGTTTTCAGGAACTGTGATTTATACTGTCTGTATTTGGACAGGAATACCTCCCCTGCCAAGAAACCATGAAGAGGGGTTTATGTGTGGTATTATTTAGGCTGTGGAAACAA
The DNA here is from genome assembly GCA_006410875.1 of Neotragus pygmaeus. Lineage (NCBI taxonomy): Eukaryota > Metazoa > Chordata > Mammalia > Artiodactyla > Bovidae > Neotragus > Neotragus pygmaeus. The sequence goes on from SJYV01042641.1 coordinate 1,023,582, forward strand.
GCAAGTACATTAAAAATAGTTTATTTCTTTGGCTGCATCAGGTCTCAGTTGTGGCATTCAGGATCTTTGTTGCATCATGTGGGATCTTTTGATGGGGTGCACAGACTCTAGTTGGGGTGTGTGGGCTCAGTAGTTACGGCATACGTGCTTAGTTGCTCCATGGCATGTGGGGCCTTAGTTCCCCAACCAGCGATCTAACCAACATCCCTGCATTGCAAGGCGAATTCTTAACTGCCGGACCACCAGAGAAGTCCCAAGAGTATAGCTCTTAAGTGTGCAGCACTGATCCTTGCTTGCGATGATGCACTGAGCTCTGCTGCCTAGTGTGCCATCCTGGATCACTCGCTTAAGCTCTCTGAGCTTCTTTGTCATTAAAATGGGTATATTAATTCATAGAATTGTAAGGGTTATATAAACTAATAGAATATCTGGAATAGTCATAGTTTCTGTCACAAAAAGCACTTACTTATTGTTAATGACAAAAATTATCATCTTGTGACTTTTTAATGATAGAAATTATCATAGTTGGGACCTTCCTGCTCAGAGATGTCATCCAGACAGAACATAGGCAGTTTGGAAGTGACTGCTAGTGCTCATCAGATGTTTGCCCCGCCCCCCGCCAAAACCTCTTTTTCCATGTGCTTTCTCCTTCATTTCTTGACTATGCCCTGTGCCCAGGTCTAGCACCATTGTAACCCCAACTGTGAATCTTTGCTAAAGTCTTAAATCTCTCAGGACCTCAGTTTACTCATTTGTAAAATTTACTCAGTGCCCATTCTATATTAACAAATTAAAAATAGGCTTACATCTTATGTTGCCCTGAGTCTAACCCAATTTTGTCTTTTAAAAAAGTAACAAGTTAGCAGTCTGTGATGTGAAAGAATACCATAAAAGAGTCATTCTACTTCCCTAGACCACACCTCAGCCTGAAGGCTGGGAAAGGGGTTCCGAGGACTGTCCTGTGCAAGGGCATTTTCAATGTATTTCATGCTATCAATGAGGTACGCAGTGCACACCTGCCTCTTAGGATTATTTCTCAGGTTACAGGGAAGCTCAGAAAATTGCTATTTCTTGACCTAAAAGGAGGTTAAAACACTTTCAGTGAAAATTGATTCACTTTAAGGTATTTAGCACTGTTCATATTTTGTACAAGTTTCTATGACAGGGTTGGTTTCAATTGGCACTTTTTGCTGCAGTTGTAGAAAGACCATCACAGAGAAAGTGGAATCTGAATGAGTGTTTAACAAGATGGGCTATTTCCTTTGTTTCACTTCCAAGATAGAAAGGGAACATGCCCTAGACCCCCAGACTGGCTGGAGATCCTGTGAACTTTATACACGTCTGCTCCATAAGATGTGGCAAAGTGGTTTCTGGAAAAATAAAATTAATTTTTCCTGCTGCCTTTATTTTTTCTTTGCTAGGGTAATTTATGTTACACGTGGTCAAAAAGTATTATGTACAATGAAGGAAATGAAGCATAAGGGAATCATTCAATAAAAAATGATAAATCATAAAAGATCATTTAGAGAAAAATGCTGTTAGCAAGAGTTTGAGAAGTTTAAAGATCTTTTTTCATAGGTTTTTAGGAAGTGCTATCACAGGAAATTGCACCATTTATACAGTTGTTCTTCTCTTCCTTGAAAAGATAGTGTGATACATTTCAAATGGAATTAAATAAGAAATGAAGCAGGCTGTCAGTCACCACCTGAGAATGGTTGGGGGAAAATGCTTTCTGAGGAGACAAAATGTGATCATAGTCATGACCAGCAACTCAGAAAACAAAACCCCAGTTATGAGAGCAATTTCAATAACTAATATGTGACCAGTGAGGAATAAAGAAGGCCAGGGATGAGGAGGACGTCGATAAACGGGAAACTTCATGCACTTCTGTGGTTCAGCTATTTTGAAGAACAATTTGGCAATATTGAGAGAAATTGAATATGTACATATGGAACATATGTCCAGTAATTGCAGTCAAGTGTGTACTTGAGAAAATATCTTGCTCAGGTATACACTATTACCAGGTACATAGTGCCCAGGTAGGAGAATGTTATTGATAGCATTGTTTAAAGTAGCAAAGAGATGAAAACAAACTAGAAGTGAATAAAAAGAAATATGTATAAAATATAAAATATTCTTATGAGGGTCTACTCCATAGGATTCCAAAGACTTACTATACATATATTAATGTGAATGTTGTTATTCAGTCACTGATATAATGTCTGATATAATAGATCAATATATTAACAATAAATTGAATGACTTACAGCTCAATGCTGTTTAAGTAAATAAATGAAACTTATGCAGCCCTACCATATTGCACAAGGAACTCTGCTCAATGTTATGTGGCAGCCTGGGTGGGCAGGGAATTTGGGGGAGAATGGATACATATATATGTGTGGCTGAGTCACTCTGATCTGCACTTGAAACTCTCATAATATTGTTAAATGGTTATACTCCAATACAAAATTAGAAGTTTTTAAAAATAATTACACTAAACATTGTTAGAAATGATACATTGATATTCATATACTCAAAAAATAAAGTTTGTGGGAGGTAGATCCCAAGTACAAACATACAAATGGCTGACTTTGAGGGGGAGAATATGAAATAAAACATAAAAAGAGGACATATTTGAATCAATGATAATACATTAATGACATAATGTTGCTATGAAGAGGTAAGATAAATCTAGTTCTGTGCCCAGAAATCAAACTCGCATCAATATCAACATATAAAGGATATTTGTTAATCTACATATATATATATAAATACAGAAAAGATATTTGTCATCAATCTCTCCCACCATGCCGCTGCTGCTGCTGCTAAGTCACTTCAGTCATGTCCGACTTTGTGAGACCCCATAGATGGCAGCCCACCAGGCTCCCCCGTCCCCACCATATATGTTTATAAATACACACACACATATATATATAATGATACTGAGTTAGAGTGTGGTAGTGTTACAGCTCTAAGGGAAAATCAAAAAAGTTGGAATGATTAATCCCCAAATTAAGAGAAAAGTTTGCAAGGAATGCCAGAAAAATAGATGCATGCATCAGTCAAACCCTGGTATCTTGAAGAAATAGAATGAAAAAGTGATAAGATAAAATGAAGTGTTTCAGAGAAATTAGATCTTTGAGAAAAAAAGATTTTTTTCAGGAACATAAAATTAAAAACACTTAATTTTTTCAAAAAAAAAAAAAATCGGGCTGATGTTGACTCTACCATTTGAGTTTCCTGAGCAGTTAAAGAAACAGAGAATATTTGACTTGAAGAAGCCAAGGCTTAAGAGAAATGAGATATTACTTATGTTAATGAAAGAATTGAAATTATTTTTTTTGTTGTTTCATAAGATACAATTAGGAAAATTAGTAAATAATAGAAAAGATTAAATAATACTAAGATAAAAATATCTACCTTTTCTAATGCAATGGATTGGGAGCTGTGGACTGTAATCTCTCTAATTAATTGCTTAATGCCTGCCAGGGATGTTGGTGAAGATCTTCACCAGAGACAGAGTGTGGCTAGAATGGCCCAATAAAATCTTTCACTTTCAGTGGTCTATGACTATACAACCTAAACTGTGCCCATTTTAGAAGTTACCTAACATAATGTAGCTTTCTTGGTCATATTGAAGCCTTTATTAATATATTGAAAGATGAATTTTTAAATTGAGAAATGTTAACGTCTCAACAATCTTATTCATTCAGAGATCTTGTGATACAACTTTTCTTTTTTTCCTTATAGTTACGGATGAATTGTCTTTACAATAGTTACCCAAATAACTGAGATATTTAGAGAGAAGCTGTACTGCTAATACCAACAGAAACGCTATCTTCTGTGATCACTCACACTAGAAAAACAAATGACATCCTTTTCTAACCTTAAGTGTTCAATTAAAAATATATTTTTCTATTATCAATTCAGAGTAGAAATGTTGCTCTCTTCTTTAGGAAAAGGTCCAAACTACAACTCAAACATCATTTTTAAGGAGTTTTAGCGATAGTTTACTAACCTGCAAGGCAAAGAGAAAGGAGAAAGAATTCTTTGTCCTTCAGGAAAATTAGACATGTGATCTGAGATCCAAAGGAAGCATCTGAAAGCTTGTATGTAGTCTGAGACAATTCCCAAATGACAAGGAAGGAGGAGTTAAGTTATAAAAGAGAGAGCAGATTTGAGAGTATTAATTTCAAAGGAACAAGATGGAAAAATTCAGCATTGCAATTGCTAACTCAAAAATAAGTCACCATTCCTAAATGCCTCATCACACCTTTATGTATCTTCAGACAGGGATTGTCCTTGATTTATGGCATCCCCCTCCATTGGCTGGGACAAAGATATTAGCATTATCTAGACATTTCTCTATTGTCTTAGCTCTCACTCTGCCATTAGCCTTTATCTTTGTCCTGGCGCTCTGAAGTCTACACGATATATTGGGTTGGCCACAAAGTTAGTTCCATTTTAAATAAAAATAAAAAACTCCCTTTTCATTTTCACCAAGAGCTGTATTGAATAATAAACAAACCTTTTGGCTAACTCAACAGCTACCTTCCTGTTTTGATCAGGTCTTTAAAAGGAGATGGCCTCAAACACCAAAGTCACAGTGATAAAGAACCAATATGCTCTTATTGGTGGCACAAGTTCCTGACTATGACTTCCTGCAGAAGGATGATCAGAGCTTGCAGTAGGTGTATCAGGAGGCTGAGTGAATTGTTTGTCAAGAAATATGTTATCTGTGTAGATCACAGAGTTGTCTGGATGTAAACATTAAAACATGTGAGTTGTACATATGAAATTTATACATATATTTATGCACATGTATTATTTATACATATGAAATTGGTCTAATAAATGAGCTTCTGTGGGGTAGGATAACTTACAGATTATAACAAAGTGGATGCTCTTGGTATGGGATGCTTGTGTCCCATTCCTGATGCCACCATTTTCCTGCGTAACACTCCTGACTTTCCTCTACTTTTTACTCCCTCTGCCCTAGGGAAGGTATAATGATTTCCCAAATTGATAAAATTTGGAAGAAAAAGTCAAGTTTTCTTGGCCCATCTCCCCCTTTTATTTCTAATGGTCACATCTGGTTATAAAGGTCAAGAACCCTTCTTGGCCCCTTTCATCAATAGTCTTCCCAGGTCCAGAATTGCTGTCAAACAGGGTGGGAATGTCCATTCAATTCTAAAGTTCAGTATTCGGAAACGCATGTGTCTTCAAATTGTTGTGGGGAAAATTCTTGAGAGTCCCTCAGACAGTTGGGAGATCAAACCAGTCAATTCTAAAGGAAATCAACCCTGAATATTCATTGGAAGGACTGACACTGAAGCTGAAGTTCCAGTTTTTTGGCCACCAAGAACAAAGAGCCAACTCCCTGGAAAAGACCCTAATGCTGGGAAAGATTGAAGGCAAAAGGTGAAGACGGTGGCAGAGGATGAGATGGATAGATAGCATCACCAACTCATGGACTTGAAGTTGAGCAGACTCTGGGAGAGAGTGAAGGACAGGGGAGCCTGGTGTGCTGCAGTCCACAGGGTCACAAGGAGCCAGACACAACTGAGTGGCTTTCACGATGATCTTAGTTGCTGCACAGCATGTGGGATCTTCCCAGATCAGGGATCGAGCCCACGTCTCCTGCATTGGCAGTGGATTCTTTACCACACCACCTGCCCTGTTATGGTGGTCTTAATGTGGCAGTTGTATAGTTTTGTTCTGTGGTGGTTTTATTTTGCATTACCTAATGACTAAAGGACTTTCACAATTTTTCACTTATGTGCACGTCTTTGTTGTTGAAGTGTCTGTTAAAACCTCTGCTTTTGTTGTTCTTGTGTAGTTTGTCTTCTTCTTATTGCCCTTAACAGGTTTTTAAACATATATGTTCTGCATACAAACCCTTTGTCATATGTACATTTTGAAAATATTAACTGCCAGTCATTGGCTTGATTTTTGTTTCCTAAAACATTCAAAGGAAATAAGATTATAGTTTGATCAAGGCCAATTTATCAGTGTTTTCATGGTTTATGCTTTTTATATCTTAACTAAGAAATCTTTGCATTATAAAATGTTTCAGAGCCTTTTGTCTTTTTGTTCTAAAGATTTTATTTTTGCTTCTATTTTTAGGTCTTTGATGTATTTTAAATTATTAATATTTTTGTATACTGTGCAAAATAAGTATCTTTGTTTTTGTTGTTGTGTGTGTTTGTTTTCAAATGCATGATTGTTCCAATGTCTTTTGTTGATAGAAGTTATCTNGAGCCTTTTGTCTTTTTGTCCTAAAGATTTTATTTTTGCTTCTATTTTTAGGTCTTTGATGTATTTTAAATTATTAATATTTTTGTATACTGTGCAAAATAAGTATCTTTGTTTTTGTTGTTGTGTGTGTTTGTTTTCAAATGCATGATTGTTCCAATGTCTTTTGTTGATAGAAGTTATCTATTTACTACTGGATTGCTTTGGTGCTTTTGTTGAATATTAGTTATATATATACTAATGTATGTATATCTGTTCCCAACTCTTATTCTGTTCTATCGCTGCATATATGTATGTGTGTGTGTGTGTGTGTGTGTGTGTGTGTGTGTATAAATAATTTTGTTCTTTTTTTAGCTGTATTTATTTTTTATTGATTATGATTGCTTCATAATATGTATGGTTTGATTTCTACCATACATAAACATGAATTAGCCATAGGTGTACATATGTCCTTTCTCTTCTGAACCTCTCTCTCACCTCCCAGATTTAGTTATTTTAAAAATTATTTTGCTTATTCTAGATTCTTTGCTTTTATATAAGAATTTTAAAATCACAGTGTCAGTTTTTACAATCCAGCCAGCTGGGACTTTGGGATTGCATTGCATCTGTATGTCAATTTGGGGACAACAGACATTTTAACAATATTAAGACTTCTGATATAAGAATATGGTATAGCTCTCCATTTATTTTAATTTTCTTTAATTTCTTTCAGCAATATTTTATAGTTTTTAATGAATAGCACTTACATGTATTTTTAAACATATCTCAAAATATTCTGTACTTTTGTTGTCATGGTAATATTTGACTTATGAAGGTGTCTGCTAATTTAAAATTTTAATTATTCATTGCTGGTAGGAAAATGCAGTTAATCTTTGTATATTGTAAATTTTGTGTTATTGGTTGCTGGATTATGTTGTATTCCTTCAGAGACTATTGGGTTTTGCTTTAGTACATAGCTAAATTAATTTGAACCAGTTAGATGTTTTTGAAAACTGTTTTCAAGCTTTGTTAGGGTGACCATAAGGTGACCTTTAGTCTAGTGTTTTTATCTCTACGAGTAGGATGATACTTCTCTGAGGAGTCTGTCAGTGCTCCATGTATCACAGTGTCTTTCAGTTCCAGCTAGTTCAAGAGCGAACTGCTTCTAGGCTCACATGAGCTTTGGACATTGCTCTTCCTACTGCCTTTCCCATCGTCCTTACCCTGGCGTCAGGTAAGTTTCGCTCCCTTGTTCACAGATCAGGAGCCATTATCTAAGGCTTCAAGGGGAACTTGCTCTCTGTACAGTTTTCTCCTCTCTGAGATACTGACTCACAAATTCCAGCCGCCTCTACTTCCTCAGCTCATTGAGAACCCTAGGCTCCTTTGGATTCCCACTCTTTGTGCTGCGGTCAGAAACACTCTTCAGTCGGTAAGGTGGTATAATCTTTGGGCTCATCTTATTCATCTTCCTTTCTCAGGGATTGCTGTCCTGAGTTGGCTAGGTCCAATGCCTGAAAACAGTTATGTTATGTCATTTATTCAGTTCTCTAGTTGTTTACTGTGGGAGGGAAATTGCTGCAGCTGTTTATCTTTCATGGGTGGAAGCAGAAATCAGTACGTTTTTGACCTTTTATATATGCTAGAGAGAAGACATTCATGGCTTTTGCACAGAAAGCAGCAATAGGAAACTCATGGTGGCTTATTCTAGAAGGACTGACACCAATCTCCACATAGTTTCTGCTTACCCTCTTTCTTATATGTAGGTTAAAAAAACGCAACTTTTTCCTAATTTAACTAGTCTACGTTTACTATACATCCTTTGAGCCTTCCTCAAAGAAGAGAGATAAATCTCATATAGCAGACTATGGCATCTGTACTCTGTAGAAGAGAGCAAAGAACTAGATAGACTTTAGGATTACATTCACTGTGCATGCTCAAAACACAATTATCATAGTTATTAGTGATAGGAGACATATATTTTTATTCTTAAGTCTTTATTCAGGCATGATGCTGGATGATTAACTTCAAAGATAATTTCACAGAAGTGCAATTGGACAAATTTCAGGACACATTTTATCTGTAGCCCTGTGTACAATCATGGCTTTAGCAAGTATCCATCCCAAGGAGTTCAACTGAAGGAAAACTATTTCTGAAACCAGGAAAAGGAGGACATCCTACAAGAAGACGACTAATTGTGACTTAATAAACTTACAAGGCTGAACCTGATTTATATCTGAGTGTCTTCACAGATTTGTTTGTCTCTATGTTGTGGAAATAAACATAGTACATACTCTTCTGTTCCATCACTAACATTATCAAAGTCATAAGTTGGTGGCAGTGTACATGTGACATGTGGCTGGTTTAAGTATGGTTTGATACAAAGGGCACTCAGAGCCTGGCTTTACACACTGGTTCTGTCACTACTCATCTGAGTGACAGTAGACAAATGACATTCTCTCTATACCTCAGGTTCGTTATGTGCAGATTGACTTCGTTGGACAAGACCAACAGTTTGCAAAGGCTTAAAGGGTGGAAGTGGTTCAAGTCATTCAGGCTGATAATGGGTTCCTTTAAATAAGGCAGGTTAAGGCTGACCATGTCTATGTTCACAGAGTAGTTAGTTGCAATGAAGTAGTCTCACATCTTAGTTCATTATTAGGCTCAGAGCCTTTAGTCACTACCTATGTAACCTCTGAGGAGTGCTTTATCTACATCCCTTAAGCTTTGGTATATTGCGCAGTCATTTTCTTTCATCTCAGAATGTTTTCTAATTGCCCTTGTAATTTATTGACCAATTTGGTTAGTTAGGAGTCCATTGTTTAATTTCCATTTCTTTGCGAATAGCCTAAATCCTTCTGCTATTGATTTCTTATTTAGTTTCATTGTAAAAGTGAAAGTGTTAGTCATTCAGTCGTGTTCAACTCTTTATGACACTATGGACTGTAGCCCACCAGGCTCCTCTGTCCATGGAATTCTCCAGGCAAGAATACGGGAGTTGGTTGCCTTTCCCTTCTCCAAGGGATCTTCCCGACCTACGGAATCAAACCTAGGTCTCCTGCATTGCAAGCAGAGTCTTTACTGCCTGAGCCACCAGGGAAGTATACTTTCAATCTTTTATATATGTTAAGCCTTTTTTGTTATACAGGCTAACATATAGCCAATCTTTGAGAATGTTCTGCTGCTGCTGCTGCTGCTGCTGCTAAGTCGCTTCAGTAGTGATTGACTCTGTGCGACCCCATAGACGGCAGCCCACCAGGCTCTGCCGTCCCTGGGATTCTCCAGACAAGAACACTGGAGTGGGTTGCCATTTCCTTCTCCAATGCATGAAAGTGAAAAGTGAAAATGAAGTCGTTCAGTCGTGTCCAACTCTTCGTGACCCCACGAACTGCAGCCTACCAGGCTCCTCCACCCAGGCAGAGTACTGGAGTGAGTTGTCATTCCTTCTCTGTTAAGAATGTTCTAGGCGTGGTTGAAAAGATTGTATATCCGGTTGTTGGGGTTCCATTATATATTATTCATAATATCTAGTAATATGTTATGTATTAATAATAAAATTGCTACTAATCTACAACTTGAATTTTTATAGGATCATTTTAATATTTTAAGACAAATTTTAATGCAGTTGGTGGGTTACAGAAAAATTGAGAGGAAGATAGAGACTTTCCATGTACCCACACAGGGATAGACAGCCTCCCCCATTATCAACATCATTCACCAAAGTGGTACCTTTTTTTAAAACCAAAGATGGACCTATAATCACATGTCGTAATCACCCAAAGTCCACACTTTACAGTTCACTCTTGGTTTAGTACATTCTATGGGTTTGGACATCTACATAATAACATATATCCATCATGATGTTATCATCTAGAGTATTTTCACTGCCCTAAAGAGCTTCTGTCCTGTGCCTATTTACCTCACCCATCTTGGCAACTGATAATCTTTGAAGTGTCACCATAGTTCCTCCTTCTCCAGAATATCTTATAGTTAAAATCATGCATATGTAGTATTTTCACCTTGTTGTTGTTCAGTCACTCAGTCGTATCTGACTCTTTGAGACCCCACGGGCTGTAGCATGCCATGCTTCCCTGTCCTTCACAATCTCCTGGAGTTTGCTCAAACTCATCTCCATCAAGTCAGTGATGCCATCCAACCATCTCATCCTCTGTCTTCCCCGTCTCCTCCTGTGTTCAATCTTTACCAGCATTAAGGTCTCTTCTAATGAGTTGGCTCTTCGCATCAGGTGAAGTATTGAAGTATTGAAAGTACTGAAGCTTCAAAGTATTGAAGCTTCAGCTTCATCATCAGTCCTTCCAGTGAGTATTCAGGTTTGATTTCCTTTAGAATTGACTTGTTTGATCACTTTGCAATCCAAGGGACCCTCAAGAGTCTTCTCCAACACCACAGTTCCAACATTTTCATGTTGGCTTCTTTCAATTAGCAATATAAATTTAAAATTCCTCCATAACATTTCCTGGTTTCATTGCTCATTTCCTTTTAGTGTCAAATACTATTGCATTGTCTGGATATATCGTGGTTTGTATATTTACCTATTGAATACTATCTTGTTTGCTTCTAAGTTTTAACAATTATGAATAAAGCTGCTATAAACATCCATGTATAGGTTTTTGTGTGGACATACATTTTAAACCCTTTTGAATAAATGCCAGGGTGCATGATTGCTGGGTCATATAAGAGTATATTTACTCTTATAAGAAACTGCCAATATATCTTCCACAGTTGCTACATCATTTTGCACTTCCACTAGCAGTGTATAGGAGTTTCTGTTATTCCACATCCTTTTCAGCATCTGGGGTCGTCATTGTCCAAATGTTGCCCATTCTAATGGCTGTGCAGTGGTATCTCATTGTTTTAATTTTCATTTCTCTGTTGACATATGATGTGAAGAATCTTTTAAAATGTTTATTTGCCTTCTATTCATCTTATTTGAAGTGTTTTTGAGGCCTTTTACTCATTTTAAAATGAGTGATTGTTTTCTTACTGTTGAGTTTTAAAAGTTTTGGTATATTTTGTGTAACAGTCCTTTATCAGATATGTCTTTTGCAAATATTTTCTCCTAGTCTGGGGCTGTCTTTTCATTCTTTTGATATTGTTTCTCGCAGAGCAGAAACTTTCAATTTGAATGAAGTTCAGCTTATCAAACTTTTTCTTTCATTGATAATGTCTTTGGTATTTTATAAAAAAAAAATAACCATACTCAAGGTCATCTAGATTTCCCCCTTTGTTATCTTTTAGGAGTTTTATACTTTTGTTTTACACATTAAAGTCTGTAATTCATTTGCAGTTAATTTTTGTGAAGGATGTAAGATTTTTATCTGGACCTTTTTTTTTTTTCTTTTTAACATGTAGATATCCAGTTCTAATACCATTTGTTGAAGTGACTATGACTATCCTGTTGTATTGTCTTTTCTCCTTTGTCAGAGATCAATAACTCTATTTGCAGCGGTCCATTTCCAAGATCTTTCTTCCATTGATCTATTTGTCTGTTATTTTGCCAATACCACACTTTCTTAGTTACTATGTTTGAATAGTAAGTCTTGAAGTTGGGTAGCATCAGTCCTCCAGCTTGGTTCTTCTTTGACATTGTGTTGACTCTTCTTGATGGAAGAAGAGTTGCTTCTCCCTATAAACTTTAAAATCAGTTTGTTGATGTTCATGAATTAACTTTCTAGGATTTTCCTTGGAAATGAGCTGAATTGATAGAACAAGTTGGGAAGAAGTGATGTCTTGACATTATTGAGTCTTCTTGTTCATGAACACGGACTATTTCACCATTTATTTAGTTCTTTGATTTCATTCATCAGAGTTTTGCAGCTTTCCTCCTATGGATCTTGTATATATTTTGTTAGATTCATAACTAAATATTTTTTGTATGATAGCAAGAATGGCATTGTGTTTTTGATGTGAAGTTCTACTTACTCATTTGTGACATATCAGAAAGTAATTGATTTTTGTCCTGCAATCTTCCTGTAATCACTTATTAGTTCTGTGAGTTTATTTGTTGATTCATTCAGATTGTCTACAAAGATAATCATATCATTTGTGAACAGAGACAGTTTTCTGTCTTCCTTCTCACTCTGTATAGCTTTTATTTCCTTGCCTTGTCTTATTGTACTAGCAAGGACTGTCAGTTTGATATTGAAAAGGAGTTGTGGGAGGGGCCATCATTGCCTTTACCATATTTTAGTGGAAAGAAAAGTTTGAGTTTTTCATCATAAAGTATGATGTTAGCTGTAAGATTTTGTAGATAGTCTTTATCAAGTTGAGAAAGTTCCCCTCTATGCCTAGTTTATTATTTTAAGATTTTTTATCATCAATGGATGTAGAGTTTTGTCAAAACCTTTTTCTGTATCTTTTGATACAATCTTGTGGCTTTTCTTTTTTAGCCTGTTGATGTGATAATTATGTTATATGTTAATTTATTTCTGAACATTAAATCAGCCTTACATACCAGGGATAAATCATACTTGGTCATGGTATACAAAGTAAATTTTTAACCTAAATTTGCATATTTTTTGAATACCACGAAAAATTAGAAATGATTATGAAAATTCATGTTTTAAAAGATCATGTGAATGGGAATTGTGAATTATAAAGCTCAGGAAACACTAGACCAAACAGTCTCTGAATCTTCATATGGGTATATATTTATGGCCAGTTTTTGGCCTAGTAGAAAATTAGCCTCCTGTCAAGAAGGAGAAAGGAAGATGAACAATAAACAAAATTGTAGTCATTTTTGCTGTCTTAGAAAAACCAAGATATAAAACTATTCATTTGCAGACATTCTCCCAATTGCTTTTCTGTGTGGATATTTGCATTTGACATTTATACTTATATGAAATATTTTTATCTATTATGTTTGAATGTGATGGTGGTTTTCTTAAACACAAGTTCTGTTGTCAAGAGCAATTTATGTATTCCTGCCTTGAGCTAAATTTAGAATGATATCTAATATGTGTGCACTATAGGACTGAAAAGGAACAACAAATGAGGGATAAGAAACTCTAGCAGTTTACTTCTGCTGGGTTTACTTCTGCTGTGCATTATACTATGACTCTAAGCAATTAATTAAACTGCTCTGTGACTTAGTTTCCTATTTTGTTGAGTTGGGAAAATACCACCTGGTATGTCAGGGAGATTGATGACTTTTTCACCTAGATCTCCCTATACTACATGTTGAAAGTTTCATGATGGATTTTCAAGGCAAAAAATATTTCCTCATTCCATGCTTTATTTTTCATGTGTTCACTATTTTTCCCCTTAGTTTTCAACTCTTCTCTATTTTGTACAAACATTCTATTTTAGTATTAATAATGTATATTTGATATCCTTTAAAGCCAATGGAAGTTCAGGAGTCAGAGCAAAAGAATGAAGAGAGGAAAGAAGAAATTTAGGTCCACATATTTTCCTCAGAAAATTTATATTGTTTTAAATAAAAAATTCTTTTAGATAAAAAAATTTTTAAATAAAAAAATTATTCTTTCACTAAAAAATTCTTCTAAATAAAAAATATTCTTTCAAAAAATTAAAAATTATTCTTTTAAGTTAAAAAAATATTCTTTTAAATTTGTTTCTCTTACAAACCCAGATGAGTTTTAGGAGAAATTGGGAAGAAGAAAAATTTGTCTTTGATAACTTCCTTTACATCTTTTCTCTATTTTCTTCCCCAAATCTGATACTACTTCGCATAAATTGTAACATAGTTGGTGCTTTGCTGCCCTAGGATCAGCACTGTGTTCACTGATAAATTCATTAATCTATTCATGAAGTATTTATTGTGTGTCTACTAAGTGGTTGGCTTATATTCAGTTCAGTTCAGTTCAGTCACTCAGTTGTGTCCGACTCCTTGCGACCTCATGAATCATAGCATGCCAGGCCTCCCTGTCCATCACCAATTCCCGGAGCTCACTCACATTCACGTCCATCAAGTCCGTGATGCCATCCAGCCAACTCATCCTCTGTCATCCCCTTCTCCTCCTGCCCCCAATCCCTCCAAGCATCAGAGTCTTTTTCAATGAGTCAACTCTTCACATGAGGTGGCCAAAGTACTGGAGTTTCAGCTTTAGCATCATTCCTTCCAAAGAAATCCCAGAGCTGATCTCCTTCAGAATGGACTGGTTGGATCTCCTTGCAGTCCAAGGGACTCTCAAGAGTCTTCTCCAACACCACAGTTCAAATGCATCAATTCCTTGGCCCTCAGCCTTCTTCACAGTCCAATTCTCACACCCATACATGACTACTGGAAAAACCATAGCCTTGACTAGACAGACCTTAGTCAGCAAAGTAATATCTCTGCTTTTGAATATGCTATCTAGGTTGGTCATAAGTTTTCTTCCAAGGAGTAAGCGTCTTTTAATTTCATGGCTGCAGTGATTTTGGAGGCCAAAAAAAAAAAAAAAAAAAAATCTCTTGACACTGTTTCCACTGTTTCCCCATCTATTTCCCATGAAGTGATGGGACCAGATGCTATGATCTTTGTTTTCTGAATGTTGAGCTTTAAGCCAACTTTTTCACTCACCTCTTTCACTTTGATCATGAGGCTTTTGAGTTCCTCTTCACTTTCTGCCATAAGGGTGGTGTCACATGCATATCTGAGGTTATTGAGATTTCTCCCGGCAATCTTGATTGCAGCTTGTGTTTCTGCTTATATTAGGCTCCTCATTGGAAAAGACTGATGCTGGGAGGGATTGAGGGCAGGAGGAGAAGGGGATGACAGAGGATGAGATGGCTGGATGGCATCACTGACTCGATGGACATGAGTCTGAGTAAACTCTGGGAGTTGGTGATGGACAGGGAGGCCTGGTGTGCTGCGATTCATGGGTTCGCAAAGAGTCAGACACGACTGAGTGACTGAACTGAACTGAATTGAACTGAAGATCTTATAGCAGATAAAACAAACAAGTCTTTTTTTCAAGACATTATATTTTCTGGGAGAATATAGATATTAAACACATATATATTATGTCAGGTATTGCTCAGCAATGAAA
Source organism: Neotragus pygmaeus (assembly GCA_006410875.1). Lineage (NCBI taxonomy): Eukaryota > Metazoa > Chordata > Mammalia > Artiodactyla > Bovidae > Neotragus > Neotragus pygmaeus. Next base: position 1,038,827 of record SJYV01042641.1, read on the forward strand.
TTGATGAAGCAGAACAAGGAAGTTAGAGACTAGAAGCAGTGGTGTGGAATGTCATTTTATGCAGGGCTATCAGGAAAGGCTTCTCTGATGGGTGACGTTAGTGAGGACACGCATGTGAAAAGAGTATTCCAGGCAGAAGGAGTAGCAAGTGTAAAACCTGAGCCAGTTGCAAGCTTGACATGTACAAGAACCAGCAAAGAGTCTGGTATGACTGGAGCAGAGTGAGAGAAGGAAAAAGAGTGGAAGTTGAGGCAGAGAAGTAATAAGTGGTCAAATAATGGGGAGTGTGAGGGTGGAGGCCATTGTATGAACTTTGGCTCTTTTACTGACTGGTGGGAAGACTTTGGAGAGTTGAGCTGTGTGATGACGTATCTGACCAAATTTAATCAATTCCCTTGGCTGTAGTGCAGAGATTGAGGCTTCCCAGGTGACACTAGTGGTAAAGAGTCCGCCTGCCAATGCCGGAGACATTAGAGATGTGGGTTCAATCCCTAGGTCAGGAAGAGCCCCTAGAGAAAGAAATGGCAGCCCACTCTAATGTTCTTTCCTGGAGAATCCCATGGACAGAGGTACCTAGCAGGCTATGGTCCATAGGGTCACAAAGAGTTGGACACAGACGTGACTGAAGCAACTTAGCATGTAGTGCAGAGATTAGACTGTAGGGGCATGGTACTCAGTAGTTCTGTTCAACTAATGGTAGGTTACACTTCCTGGCCCTGTTGTAGGTGGAGCCATTTGGCTAATATTGATCAGTGTATTGCAAAAAACATGAACATGATTGACTTTTAAATTGGAGAATTTGATTTCTGTGTGTGAAACTGTAATTTTGCAGAGCAACTGACAGGAATCTAGAGAGTGACTGCTTTATTGTCAAGAGTGAAGATACGTGAAGCAGAGCACCTGGCTGACTGGCAGTGAATATAAACTGTGAGTGAGAAATAAGCCATACAGTTTGAAACACTGATCATTTGAATTTAAGGTAGTTAACTGGTAACTCAAAGTAGAATGCTGCCATAACTAAAGACAAAAAAAAATTACTGTCTTAGAAATGGATGTGGAGAGCAAGACTTCAATCAGAACCTGTAAGGATGATAGTTCATGGTTTGCAGTGGCAAGTTATGTGATAAAGTTTTTGATAGAAAAGTCAGATCAGGTAACTAATGAATATGTGGCCCTAGGGAAAGACACCGGAAAATGAAATGTGAATAGTGTTTTTTTGTTTGTTTTTAATGTATGCTATTGAAGTATAGTTGATTAGTAGTATATGTTGATGGATGTTGGCTACTTTTCATAAAATATTATACAAAGAGTTGACCTTAGAAAAGAATCTCCTGATTTGTAATCATGAATGAAAGGGATTGGATAGTGTTCTTAAGTTTGGCAATATGTGGAATTGGAAGGCACTCACTTTCAACAACAAATAGTAAAACTAAAATTAGAAATGCTTTGAGAGATAAAATTCAATTAAAGTTGAGGTGTGTTGCAATAATCAAAGTGAGACTGTAGTTGCCCACTCACTATGGGACAAATGACTTCAACTGGAAAAACAGCTAGAAAAGAAAAAAGACTGAACATACAGCTCTTCTATAGAAGCTAGTGAGCCCAACATAATCACCACCAACTAAAGGTAAGTGGGTTAAAAAAACAAATATAGCAAATTAAGAAGTCTGTCAAAAAAAAGAAAAAACTGAATGAGGCTTCTGGCTCATGAACTGACTACTATCAATCAGGTAAGAAGTCTACTAAGCTTTTGAGATTGTTTTACTGTCAAAGAAACCATGAACTAAGCTATATTGTCATTGGCTATTGGAGACCATGACTCATGAATCCCTAACATCCTACAAGCAGGAGACAGAATATAAAATATTTGCCCCACGGTTCAGTTCAGTTCAGTTGCTCAGTCGTGTCCAACTCTTTGCGACCCCAAGAATTGCAGCACGCCAGGCCTCCCTGTTCATCACCATCTCCCGGAGTTCACTCAGACTCACGTCCATCGAGTCCATGATGCCATCTAGCCATCTCATCCTCGGTTGTCCTCTTCTCCTCCTGCCCCCAATCCCTCCCAGCATCAAAGTCTTTTCCAATGAGTCAACTCTTCACATGAGGTGGCCAAAGTACTGGAGTTTCAGCTTTAGCNAAAAAAAGTGTTGTTAAAATATCAGCTATCCTTAATATCTCTAAGTTATATTTCTTAAGTTGATATCTAATAATATCTACCTAATAATTATCTAAATATAACAATAATCTAAAAATATAATAATTATTAATAATATAATAATCTAATATCTCTAAGTTATATCCCTTAAGTTAATATCTCAAAGTTATAAAGGTTTAGTATTGACCTCAATCAAAAGTTTGACAGTCTTTTTATAGGAAATAACAAGCTAATTCTAAAGTTGATGTAGAAATAGGAAAATAAGCCTTGAAATAAGAACAACAAAGCTGGGGGCTTTATCTTATTTCTGAATTATTATAAAGCTACAGAATCTAAGACAATGTGTTATTACTGTAAAAGTAGACATACAGATTAATGGAATAGAATACAGAGTCCAAAACGAGACTGTGCATATAAAAGCAATTGTTTTTAGCAAGAGTGTCAAGACATTTCAGTGAGAAAAGGAAAATCTTTCAACATGTGATGCTGAAATCATGGGATATCACTGGGGAGAAAAAATTGAAATCAACTTCTACCTCACACTATACCCAAAAGTTAGCCTGAAATGGTCATAGGAGTAAATGTAAAAGCTAAAATTACAAAATTCCTAGGAGAAAACTTTTGTGAACTTGTGATAGGTAAAGATTTCTAAACACAGTATAAAAAAATCACAAACTTCAAGAAAAAATTGATAAATTAGACAGTATCAACTTTTAAAACTATTACTATTCAGCAATTATTATTAAGGCATCAAAAAGTCTAGTCACAAAATGGGGAAAATATTTGCAACACATGTATGACAAAGTACTTGTATCTAGAATATGTAAAGAGCTCAAAACAATAATAAAAAATAAANGTATCAACTTTTAAAACTATTACTATTCAGCAATTATTATTAAGGCATCAAAAAGTCTAGTCACAAAATGGGGAAAATATTTGCAACACATGTATGACAAAGTACTTGTATCTAGAATATGTAAAGAGCTCAAAACAATAATAAAAAATAAATAACCAAATTAAAGATGGACAAAGGATTTAAACAAACATTTCACAAAAGATAATATATAGAAAGATGACCAATAAATACATGAAAAGGACTCTGCATCATTAGTCATTAGAGAAACATGAGTCAAAATTATGAAGTATCTTTATCCATAGCAAAATGCATAAAAATTTTAAACTGATAATACCAAGTGTGGTGAAGCTATGGAGCAACTGGAATTCTTGTGAAAAATGATACAACCACTTTGGAAAACTGGCAATTTCTCAAATGTTAGACATGCACTATCTACCATATCAATTTGCACAAGAGAAATAAAAACACATGTCCACAGAAAACTTGTAATCGAAAGATTATAGCAGTTTTATAAATGAAAGCTCCAAACTGGGGTCAACACAGTTGGTGAATGTGAGGAGAGAGCAAATTAGCCAAGATGGCGTGTTCAGACTCTCTCACCTCATGTTTTGTAAATGATGACTAAGTAACAGCTGAGCTCATTTGTAGCGTGTCACAAGGTACTTGCTTGGTCAAAGGTTGTGTGCTGTGCAAATATGAGCTCCACCTAGAAAGTGGTGGCATTCCTACCACATCACAGCTGTGTCTGCTGGGTCAGCCACGAGAAGAGAGAACGTGNTGAGAGTGAAAAAGTTGGCTTAAAGTTCAACATTCAGAAAACTAAGATCATGTTATCTGGTCCCATCACTTCTTGGCAAATAGATGGGGAAACAGTAGCTGATTTTATTTTCTTGGGCTCCAAAATCACTGCACATGGTGACTACAGCCATGAAATTAAAAGACACTTATTCCTTGGAAGGAAAGTTATGACCAACCTAGACAGCATATTAAAAAGCAGAGACATTACTTTGCCACAAAGGTCCATCTAGTCAAAGCTATGGTTTTTCCAGTAGTCATGTATGGATATGAGAGTTGGACTGTGAAGAAAGCTGAGCACCAAAGAATTGATGCTTTTGAACTGTGATGTTGGAGAAGACACTTGCGAGTCCCTTGGACTGCAAGGAGATCCAACCAGTCCATCCTAAAGGAGATCAGTCCTGGGGGTTCACTGGAAGGACCGATGGTGAAGCTGAAACTCCAGTACTTTGGCCACCTGATACAAAGAGCTGACTCATTTGAAAAGCCCCTGATGCTGGGAAACATGGAGGGCAGGTGGAGAAAGGGACGACAGAGGATAAGATGGTTGGATGGCATCACTGACTTAATGGACATGAGTTTGGGTAAACTCTGGGAATTAGTGATGGACAGGGAGGCCTGGCATGCTGCAGTCCATGTTGTTGCAAAGATTCAGATATGACTGAGTGACTGAACTGAACTGAACAACTACTCCCGGGTTTATTAGTCAACCCTCCATTGCTCCATTTATTCTGTATGTGGATAGGTCAGGGTGTATGAGTACACAGGCACAGGGATTCATTCTCACTGTGTTCCTTATTAATATGCCCCCGAGAATTGTACAACACATCAAGGTTGAGCATAGGAGTATCACTGAATACAGTGGTGAGATGGACTAAGAAAAGCAAATTTCCCCTCCTGTTGCTCTCACAATAGTTCATTTATTCACTTGGTACACATGTGGCCACTGAACATTTAGTCAAGACATTACTGTTCAAAACATGGCATGGCCATATGATGGATATTACAAAACTCATTTACACTTCATGATCTTTCTACTTAGATTTTATTTAGGAATAATGCCTTCCATACACAGTGTTGTGAAGCTTGGATTGGATTAAAGTTGTGAAGCTAAGTAACTATGCTCAAATGCTCAATCAGTATCCACAGAATCTACTGCAGAGTTGAGGCCCTATACCCATTAGAAAACAGGAACATAGGTCAAAAAAAAAATAGATAACTTTTCCTTCAGGGTCATTTTCCTTTACATATTTGCTCTGGGAGAATACAATCCTTCATGAATATATGAAGTATGTAACTAGGCAAATGAAATGGGAAACTATCACTTCTGCATAGTGTCTCCACTCCACAACTTGAGATCTCAGTTCAGTTCAGTTCAGTCGCTCTAGTATATCGCAAATATCAATGTGCCAGTACTGAGCCAGCTACTTCCAACTTTTTGAATTCTGTCTGCATTACTCTCAAAGTATATACATCAATTAGTATACAGCTAAGTGAAAAAAACTATATTCAGAATATGCATCGTATGAAGTTATACAAAAATACATGTGCTGTGTTAACCATTCACACACTCTTAGCCTTCTCAGATTGGAACCTGCTTCCAATCTTTGATTCCATCTTTCTCATAATAATATGCCTCCAAAACTCAGCACATACACCTTGTGTAAAATAAGTGCTCAATAAATATTTGGCTTATAGAAGAGTGACCAAATAAGGCAAAGTAAATAAATAATGATGATAAAATATATATGTATGAGGTATTGTGTCCTTTGAAGGACTTGAAATAAAACAATGAATCTAGGGAATTTTAGTAATATGATTGGGGTTGTAGCTATGAGAGAGTTGTACACACAGAATCAAATTATAAGGGAAGTGGCAGCAGCAGCCTAGCGGGAAAGAACAGTCCGTGCTGTCCAGATGCAGAACAAATAAGTTTGGGGAAATATGGTAATTGTTATTACTATGAAATTGACAAGAGAATGGGAAACCACCATGACATTTGATTACTACTTAGTCGATATTCAAGTTCATAACAAAGCAAGCAGATGTTAGCCAAAGCAGATGTGAAAATGTATCTAATAAAATAAAGACTAAAGGGATTTGATTGCTTGCTTGCAACATACATTCATTTGATGGGGGAAAAAAAAAAAAAAAAAAACCTTCAACCTTAACCCAACAAAAGTGGCACATTTGGTTCATTTCCTTCAATTTTGCTCTATTTCCCTCTAACAAAATGTATTAACTGTCTCAGTTCAGTTCAGTTCATCTCAGTCGTGTCCTCTGACTCTTTGCAACCCCATGAATCCCAGCACGCCAGGCCTCCCATCCATCACCAACTCCCGGAGTTCACTCAGACTCACGTTCATCGAGTCCGTGATGCCATCCAGCCATCTCATCCTCACTCGTCCCCTTCTCCTCCTGCCCCCAATCCCTCCCAGCATCAGAGTCTTTTCCAATGAGTCAACTCTTCGCATGAGGTGGCCAAAGTACTGGAGTTTCAGCTTTAGCATCATTGCTTCCAAAGAAATCCCAGGGCTGATTTCCTTCAGAATGGACTGGTTGGATCTCCTTGCAGTCCAAGGGACTCTCAAGAGTCTTCTCCAACACCACAGTTCAAAAACATCAATTCTTTGGTGCTCATCT
>SJYV01042641.1:1046112-1059299 GCA_006410875.1 Neotragus pygmaeus
AGTCCTTACAGTGAACACTCAGGACTGATCTCCTTTAGAATGGACTGGTTGGATCTCCTTGCAGTCCAAGGGACTCTCAAGAGTCTTCTCCAACACCACAGTTCAAAAACATCAATTCTTTGGTGCTCATCTTTCTTCACAGTCCAACTCTCACATCCATACATGACTACTGGAAAAACCACAGCCTTGACTAGATGGTGGACATTTGTTGGCAAAGTAATGTCTTTGCTTTTCAATATGCTATCTAGGTTGGTCATAACTTTCCTTCCAAGGAGTAAGCATCTTTTAATTTAATGGATGCAGTCACCATCTGCAGTGATTTTGGAGCCCCTAAAAATAAAGTCTGACACTGTTTCCACTGTTTCCCCATCTATTTCCCATGATGTGATGGGACTGGATGCCATGATCTTCATTTTCTGAATGTTGAGCTTTAAGCCAACTTTTTTGCTCTCCTCTTTCACTTTCATCAGGAGGCTTTTTAGTTCCTCTTCTCTTTCTGCCATTAGGGTGGTATCGTCTGCATATCTGAGGTTATTGATATTTCTCCCAGCAATCTTGATTCCAGCTTGTGCTTCTTCCAGCCCAGCATTTCTCATGGTGTACTCTGCATAGAAGTTAAATAAGCAGGGTGACAATATACAGCCTTGACATACTCCTTTTCCTATTTGGAACCAGTGGAATGAATGATGCTAAAGCTGAAACTCCAGTACTTTGGCCACCTCATGCGAAGAGTTGACTCATTGGAAAAGACTCTGATGCTGGGAGGGATTGGGAGCAGGAGGAGAAGGGGATGACAGAGGATGAGATGGCTGGATGGCATCACTGACTTGATGGACATGAGTATGAGTGAACTCCAGGAGTTAGTGATGGACAGGGAGGCCTGGCATGCTACGATTCATGGGGTCACAAAGAGTCAGACATGACTGAGTGAACTGAACTGAGAGAAAGGTAGAGTTTCTGAAACTGTATCTTTGAATGAGTGAGAAGCTATAGATCCAGTTTGTGTATACGTGAAGCAGTTGGTACTGGGAGCAGAGACAGTCCATTTATAACACAATAGAGAAGGTATATAGATACAGATTTAAGTAGGCCAGTAAATATGATCAGTTCAGTTCAATTCAGTTCAGTCACTCAGTCATGTCCGACTCTTTGTGACCCCATGAATCACAGCACACCAGGCCCGTGATAGTATGTGTCAAAATTTTCTTCATCATCTTCTGTTCTGATGATAACTTTGTCCTTTTTTTGTTTTCCATTTATCTATTGTGGTAAGAAAAATATTGTGTGCTCCATGACATACAGTTTTAGACAAACTTAATAGCTCTTTGAGTCTCTTCTTTAAATATCTTATGATATTTCACTGTGAAACTAGTTTAGTTGGGCATGCAGTTTTGAACATTTTTCTATTAAGCTTGTTTTCATTTTAATGTGTTTATACTTGCTGTTGGATTATACTTGAGTTGGACTATAAAGAAAGTTGAGTGCCAAAGAATTGATGCTTTTGAACTGTGGTCTTGGAGAAGATTCTTGGGTCCCTTGGACTGCAAGCAGATCCAACCAGTCCATCCTAAAGGAAATCAGTTCTGAATATCCATTGGAAGGACTGATGCTGAAGCTGAAGCTTCAATACTTTGGCCACCTTATGCAAAGAGTTGACTCACTGAAAAAGACCCTGATGCTGGGAAAGATTGAAGGCGGGAAGAGAACGGGATGACAGAGGATGAGATGGTTCAATGGCATCACCCACTCAATGGACATGTGTTTGAGTAAACTCTGGGAGTTGGTGATAGACAGGGAGGCCTGACGTGCTGCAGTCCGTGGGGTTGCCAAGAGTCAGCCACAATTGAATGACGAACTGAACTGAACTGATATTTGTTTCTTCTGCCTGGCTCATCTTTCTTCCAGATAGGTATATATATGACTGGCTTCCTGTTATTATTTATATCCCTCCTTAAATTTTATTTCATCTGATAAAGCATGACTGCCCTGCCTTAAAGAACACTTGTCCCCTGGTGATTTTCATTTCTATTGTCTTGATGGTTTTTTTCATGGAATTTGTCACTTTCTGTGCTACTGCTAAGTCGCTTCAGTCATGTCCGACTCTGTGTGACCCCATAGATGGCAGCCCACCAGGCTCCCCCATCCCTGGGATTCTCCAGGCAAGAACACTGGAGTGGGTTGCCATTTCCCTCTCCAATGCATGAAAGTGAAAAGTGAAAGTGAAGTCGTTCAGTAATGTCTGACTCTTTGCAGCCCACCAGGCTCCTCCATCCATGGGGTTTTCCAGGCAAGAGTACTGGAGTGTGTTGCCATTTCCTTCTCCTTATTTACAGCTTTTTGATTCAATTCCTGTCTCTCTACCACAAGTCTGTAAGTTTTATGAGGCTAGTAATATTCCTGGTATGGTTCATCTGTGCACACATNAATGTCTGACTCTTTGCAGCCCACCAGGCTCCTCCATCCATGGGGTTTTCCAGGCAAGAGTACTGGAGTGTGTTGCCATTTCCTTCTCCTTATTTACAGCTTTTTGATTCAATTCCTGTCTCTCTACCACAAGTCTGTAAGTTTTATGAGGCTAGTAATATTCCTGGTATGGTTCATCTGTGCACACATCTTGTTAATATTTACTATGTCTCCAACAATGACTGTTTATTGAATGATTGCATAAATTGATCAACATAAAAACAATAAAGTGGTAACACACATCATATATTTAATTACTTTTAGGAATTCTTCAATGTGAAAGAATGACATTATAATCATCCTAGGAGAATTGTATAGAAAAAAGTTGGAGACCCATTGAGGGTGGGGATCATTGTATTTTGCTTTGAATCATCCACATTGACTGGTGTAGTATTTTGTAAATAAAAAGCATTATGGTTAATACTCATTGAATGAATTCATGAATAAACTGACAGATTAATGAAATTTGCTAAAACTGAGGCATACTTTAGGTTTGTTACCTTAAATCAGTATTTTACTGTAGATAATACTTAAAAAAAACAGGAATTAGCACATGTGACTGAATATGCCTAGTTTTTAAAGCAACTTAGAGCTTTAAAGAAATTAGCATCCCCTCCTAGGTGCTAATTAGAGAGTTAAAGAATAGATAATTAGCTTTATAATAAGCTGATTATAGAGCAACAGCATTGTGAAGCAACAAATCATCTTATCATCTAGAATACTGCATGAGACTGAAGGAGAGACATAGTATTTATTATATTAAAAATTACGTTACCCATTTAGTACAAAAGAACTACATAAACCTGGTTATGTGGTAGGGAAAAATGCTTAGACATATTTATCATTTCCAGATGAATTTTGCTTTTATGTATTAGTATCCTATTGACGTTCTTAGGGTAGAAAGTAGCTATGATTACTGGCAGGTGTTCATAGGCATATTTTATTGTGAGTAGCACATGGAAAATTAAAGATCACCTCATTTCCACAAACCCTGTCAAGAAAACTATTCAGAAGGTCATATATTAGTCAAGGTCAGCCAGCTTCTTAGCTACTTACAATGCAGAAGTTGGCATTGTGACATTCAAATGGGTAATTGTTAAATTCCCTAACAGATGAATGTTGAAAGTCAGAGTAAGTGTATTGATTTTATATAGACTCATTGTCTAGATTTTATATTAATTTGTTAAGTCATTTAATGTTAAAAGTTAACATTAAGAGTCAGGTAATTCTAAATAGCAAAGAAAAGTAAGATGGCATAAAACATGCCCTTCCTGAACATATAATAGGCCAACAATCCAAGGTAAATATAAGAAGAAAGCTAAGGTTCAGGAGGAGCGTTTAAAGTTTAATGATCAAATGAATCCCTTGGAAAGAGGGATGGGTAGGTCTTGTTAAATTGATTATTGAATTGAATGATAAGTAATTAAATAGATCTGGGTTGGGGCCTGAGCCTCTGCATTTCTAACAAGCTCTCAGGGGATGCTGCTGATTATTAGACAATACCGTAAGTAAGGAGACAGTGTAAAACAAGGGGAGGTCTTTGATTTTCTGAACCTTTCAGTGATTTGAATATATGCAAGGGACAAAAGCAAGACATATTTATAATGAAATGCTGAAGAGCCTGGTATGCACATGTGAGGGTATTCTGATTGGCCCTTTCAAGCCCTGTTATTTAGTATATGCAAATAGCTCTTGGGCTACTCTTCATACCTATAACCCCCCCCCCAACCCTTGAGGGAACCGTCCCGGGAACAGTGCCCACTCAGGCTCTGGAAGCATGCTTGAGGCTCCTTAGGAAAAGAATTCTAGGTGCTTCAAGATGTAAATTGTCTCCAGTGCATGGGAGCATAAGAGATCATCAGTTCAGTCATAGATCCAGATAAAACAGAATATGCAAACTTGGAACTGGATTCAGAAGGTGAAAGGACTCAAAATCCTCATGTATATTCATGTACACATACTTGAGTGGAATGAAAGAGTGGGGGAAAGTTTCCCTGAATAAGTATATAGTGAAAAGAGTAGATTGTTGCATTCTTTGTTATGTATTCTCAACTCTATACTATGCATATGTCCTAAGAATTTTCTGGCATATGATAGAATGAGGTCCATAACATAAAAATAAGGAATAAAATATAAGTTAATCTGGAGTTGCTAAAAATTTAGAATTATAAATCTTGTCATTTTTCTTCACCCTTCAGTCAGTGGCTAGTCATTTCAATGGGAAGAAAGCATGTCAATGAATGATCTATTAGTAGTCTATTGCCATTTAATAATTACTTTCATTATCCCTACTTCCTGTTTTCATTTTCTCTATTTCTTCAATAGAAGATAAGTAAAACAAAGATAAAAATTATAAGTCAGTTAATATGTGACAATGGAACTCTACCCACAACCTTGGCAGCAACCAGTTCAAGAAGCCAAATCACAGTATCTGCAGCAATCAGTCCAGAATGGTCAGGACTGAGGCATGCTGTGATTCATGGGGTCGCACAGAGTCGAACATCACTGAACGACTGAACTGAACTGACTGAATCAATGACTATCAACTTCTCTATTTTTTGCCTTACTTCCAAATCAGAAGGCAATGACAGACAGACAGATATGCTTCTGAAACCAATCATATAAGATGTTTTAACTACTTAGCTCACCTACAGCTTCCCCATTCCAGCACAAAGAGCACAGGCATCACTTATGACTAACTGTTGGTAGCTCTCAGAGAATCATCTAAGTCTGAATCCTCTTGTCCTCAAGGAAAAAAGCTCCTGTTTCTTGTATGTTTTCCCCTTACATCCTACTTCTTGTGTCTATCTGTTTCAATGGCATAATGTCACCAAGAATGATGTGGGCCTTCATTGTCTACTCTGGGGAAAGTTTGTTGTTGTTCAGTCGCTTAGTCGTGTCTGACTCTTTGCAACCTCGTGGACTGCAGCACGCCAGGCTTCCATGTCCATCACCATCTACCAAAGCTTGCTCAAACGAATGTGCATTGAGTCGGTGATGCTATCCAACTATCTCATCCTCTGTCGTTCCCTTCTCCTGCTGTCTTCAAACCTTCCCAGTAACAGGGTCTTTTCCAGTGAGTTGGCTTTTCACATCAGGTGGCCTAAATATTGGAGCTTCAGCATTAGTCCTTCAGATGAGTATTCAGAATTGATTTCCTTTGGGATTGACTGGTTTGGTCTCCTTGCAATCCAAGGGACTCTAAAGAGTCTTCTCCAACACCGCAGTTCAAAAGCATCAATTTTTTGGCACTCAACCTTTATGGTCCAACTCTCACATCCATACATGACCACTGTAAAAATAATAACTTTGACTATATGGACCTATACAGGGAAAGGTTGACTGAAATCAAATTGATCACTTGAGAATCATCTTATAAAATAAAGGAAATAAGGGTAGTTATTGGTATATAAGTGCCAACAAACAAAATTCTGATTCAAAAACTTGCTCTGCTTAAAAGTTCTTTGCTCAAGTCAAACAAGCAGTTTGACAAACTTGGGGAATAACAAACTAGACTCATTTCCCCTGTAAATCTTTCTTCTCCTTGTCCTCCATTTGGCTCTCCCCTTCCCCTTTGCCTTCTGATTTTTCTTCCATGCTTCCACTGACATCTTCCTTCTCTTCCTCTTGTTCAGGCCCTCTCTCTTCTTTTCCCAGTGACTCTCCTAAGACCTCAGAATGCCAGTTGCCTCTTAATGATATACCTCTCCTATAAGCTGTGTCTCTAGTCAACTGTAGAATTCAAATCTTAAACCCATGTTAAATTTAAGCTATCATTAAAGATTTTCCTAAAACCAGAGAAGACCAGCAACTATTTATAGGAGAACCTAGAATTCTTTTGGATGCATAGGATCCACGGTTGCCTGACCCTAGATCTCTGTGTGCTCATGTTGGTTATAATCTCAGATATTAATCTCAGACTTAATATCTGATCCAAAAAGAGACCTCATTTCTGCAATAAAGATGAGGGTCAAAAGGCTCCCCAAAATAAGGAAACATCAGAAAAGCCATATTGAAACAGTTCCAGTAAAAATCAGTTGGACCATAATTCATTTATGCAAATAGAGAAAACATGAAATTAGAATGGAAACTGTCCCTTTATCTGAATTATAGGCATTGTAACACCTGACAGAACATTTTGATATTGCTTTTGAAGAACAACAAAACAAGACTCAAAATAAACTTATGGCCCTGAAGATCAAACTGTTATTGGCATATTTCCCATCAGATCACCTGTTGACTAGGACACTTGTAGACTTTGAACAATAGGGATATTTTGAACAAAATCTACTCCATTTTACAAAAGATATACCAAGACAAAGAAAAATCTCTCAATTCAGATCAAAGAGAATGTTCCAAGGAAAGAGAATGATTCAATATCTTTCCTTACCCTTAAAACACTCAAGATGAATGAACTATAAATATATATGGTCAACCTCATCAATTCCCAGTAGATATTCCTGGCACTACTGTTTTACACTAAGCTTTGCTATCTCTGCTCAGCTTCTTCCTGGGAGTCAACATAGGACAAGGGTTCTAGGTATTTAATATAATTCACTTTTTTTTTTTTTTTTGCTTTCCTTTAGCCTGTAAGTGTAACTTTTGGACCTTTGACTAAACAGTGTTACTTCCTGCTCTGTAATACCACCCATGAAAATTTAATAGGGAGAGATTTACTTTGTTAATGGAATTGTAATATTAAATGCACACCAGACAATTTCGTGAGGTTCCAGAGGACTCTAATATTCAGAATCAAGTTGTGTCTGCTCTGCGTATACCTTTGTCTTTTTCATTGTATTTAGTATAAAACCCAGTTAAGGACCTTGATATCATACCAGACACTCTATGAACTAAACATTCCACTGACATAGGAAAAATAATTTAGGCAGAACTTATTAAAGTTCAGATAGATCTTACCAAACTGTTACACAAACTTCCCTGATAGTCCCTGAAGTAAAGACTGAAACTTACAGTTTTAGTCCTTATATCCAAAGACCGCCTCATACTCTGCAATAGCTCTTACAACACTCTCATCCTGCCAGTAAAGAAACCAAATAGATTAAGATATCATTTGTTAAAGGTCTCAGAATATCAAAAAATAATTATCTTTCTCTTCCCAGCAGTACCTAAACTAAATACCATCCTAGCATCAATTCTGCCCAAAGCCACCTATTTCACCATAGTAGAATTTTTCTCAGCTCTTTTCAGTGTTCCCTTAGCTGAGGACATTGAGTACTCATGGCAGAGAGCAATATATTCAGAAAGTTATGATCTAGGGTTCACTGATGCCCCCTCTCATTTTTCCAAACCTTCATTCAAGACTTAGAAGACTTATGGTTCCTTTATGACTCTCTTCTGATATAATATGTAAATGATATGTTCAAAGAACAAAAAGCTTGCAAAAAAATATTTCATTTGCTTGCTCTCAACCTTAGCAGAAAAAGAACATAAAGTTTCAAAAGATAAATTACAAATTTTCCAAAACATAATCTAGTTATTTATAGTGTGACTTAACTAAAGAGGGAAAAGTATTTTCCTCTGAATAGACTAAAGATTATGCAAACATAGTGTAGGCCCCTCATAGACTGATAGTTAAGATAATTTCTAGGCTCATCTGGACATTGCAGGTAATGGTTGTCAGATTTTTCTGATATTGAAGGAGCTCTATGAATTGACCACATCATCAATAAGAGATCCTCTTCTTAGGAAGCCCAAACATCAATGTCTTTCCTACCCTGCAAAAGGCCCTTTTGTCTATTTGTGTATGTACATTGGGCAATGCTTGGGATTTTAGCTCAACTTCATTGGTACCATTAAAAATCCATCACTTGCAATAGCTTTATTCTTGACCTGGCTGCAAGGCTTATCTTTGTCATAGAGCATCTGTTGATGCTTCTGCTAAACTCGCTGTTGGTAACCCATTTGACCTTATGGTTCCTCATACAAAATCATTTCATTACTTATTGGGAAAGGAAAACACTTTTCAGCAATGTGATTAACCTCTTGAGATTCTATTTACTTTCTCCTTCTCACATTGCTATTCATTGTTGCAGTATCCAGAATCCTGCTGTTCTCCATTCTCCTGCCCCTACAATGAAAAGGGAACATCCAGTTGTCTTACCCAAGATAGGAAACTTTGTGTACCTTGCTCATATTTATCAAGATTTTTGTTGAAAATTAAGGTTTATTGTTTACTGGATTTAAATAGAAACTGAAGGCTATGAAGCAAGATTATACTCTCACAAATTAATCTCTCCTTTAGAATAGACTTCTCTATGTGAAATAAAATCAGCACAGGTCTCAAAGCTTTTTGCACCATCTAGAGTGAGTAAACTAGAGAACAACTTAGAGTAAACATTTATACAGATAGCAGGATGCTTTGAGAGTAGGACATTACTTTGGAATGCTTTAGAAACAAAGACAGCTTTCTCATCTCTGCTGCATCATTCATCAAAATGGACAAGTTGAGGAACTTTTTAAATGCATTTCTGCTTCTTAGAGAGCTGGGTAATATAAAGCGTGAGACTTATGACAAGAGAGAAAATGCAGAAGCTTAACCCCCATTGCCTGAGTCTAATATTTTATGTGTTTCTTCTTAAGACAGTGATTGTCAAAACATTAGGGTACATCAGAATCACCTGGAAGACTTGTTAAAATACAAACTGTTGGGCCTTACCCCCGAGTTTGTAATTCAGTAGGTCTTGGTTGGGGTCAAGAATTTGTACTCTAACAAGCTTTCAGATGATGTTATTGTGCTGATTGGGTGATAAGACTTTGAGAAATGTTGCCTCAGGCCATCAACATGATTTAATGATAACAGCAATAATACTTAGATTTATGTACTGTTCTTGCTCATGATGAGACAATTGAGTAAAATCTATGGGCCCAAAGCTGTATTTTAGAGCATGACCTTCTTTTGAAACATACACCTTGAATTGAAGTTATGAGGTTATAAGAGGAAGAGAAATGAATTTGATCAGAGGTGGAAGGAAATGTCTTCACCTTGCTGATAATTATGATTTGTTTTGTCCTTTCAGGGTAATTAGCCATATGTCAGCAAAGAGAATAGGAGACTTTGCACTTACTAATCATGAATTAGGGATGAAAAGACAACCTTTAACCAAACAAAAAAGATGAACAGAAAATTACTAGGGTTAAATTAGTTATAATCACCTTTTCCCAGAGAAAGATTCATGATTTAGTCATGGCATCTAACTATTAATTGCTTATTCCTTTAGTAGGATGTGCTGAAAGGTGGGAGCAGGGGAGGGCTATAGGTTAGTTCTTATCAAGGCAGAAATGAAAACAGAAAACCACAGGTAGCATTAAAAATCAAGGAATTGGCACTGAGTTTCCCTTTGGAACCCATGGTCTTACTGCTGCATACAGATCTTGCCTGGCCTGTGATCATCCCTCCCAGCTCATCAATATTCTCCCTTCTTTTCTACCAACATTAGTTTTCTTCCATGCTTTACTTTTGCTAGGTTCCTCACACTCTAAATACATCAACTGTTCCAATAACCAGATGGTGCTCCTTGGTTTCAACTTTATCTTGCTTTTTTGCTTGAATTGTCTGAAATATAAAGCAAGATAAATCAGTTTTTTGTATGTGTAATCTGCCTTTTCCAGCTATGATTTCCTCATAACTAAAAAATAGTTAAGTATTTCTTCCTCTGTGTATTCTACATGGAGAGAGCATTTCTCTCCAGTGCCCTGAGAAAACAATTTTTGCAATATCCAGCTTGGGTCTTAGCTTTTTAAAATTTGAAAAACAGAAACAGAATAATAAGAACACAAAGGGTAATGATGAAGGAGTGAAAAAACATCTAAGGGAGACTGAAGAGCATTGTTTAGTCAATTAACAGAGCTGATTCAAGGTTGCTAAAAGTCTACCTTGTGGTGAAAATATGACAACCTAATGATTTTTTATGAATGACATCTGGGAAAATGAAGAATGAAACCAATTACAATTTCCAATGAAACATTTGATCTAGACAATGATTCTGGGGCACCAAATGTGTTCAGGAAGCTTTCTTCTCAGCTGGAACCTAATTTTGCTGGACCCATTTTACTCTGTATGATAATGCAGATGTCCTTTGTGACTTCTTTGAGGTCAAAAAGGCATCACTATGTGCTATTTAGGAGTAAGTTTCTTTCTAAATAAGATCTGACTGGGTCATTACCCAGTAGCAATAATTGGGTCATAAGGGACAAGATGAGCTCAAAATGAAAGAATTATTCGCTGGCTAAAGATGATAAGCCAGTAAGGCAAAAATCAGCAAAGACCACAGATTGTATCATCAACTTTAGACCTTTTTACCAGCTTATTTAAATGGAAGAGAGAGTGACCATATATGCTTTGTTAAACAAATGTTTTAAGGTGCCATTTTCAACCAAAAAATGTTCGTTCTCCTCCCTACAAATAAAAAAGAGAAAAAATAAGAAATTTTCAATTATTGTAAACTAGCAAAGAGTTAAGGAGAAAAGAATATGTACACTTAGAAAATAAACTAAAAATACTGTCTAACCCTGAATATGAGGGAATTGGGCTTTAAATAAATTTAAAACAAAAAAGCATTCCCTATTTCAAAATGAATAATTTTATTTGACCTATAAGGCAGTATTATAAACAATGGTTTCTATGCATGTTATTGTAATAATAAATGCTTTACAAATAGTCATTTTACACAAATGATACATAAATATTTTCATCATCTGGGAACAAATATCTATTATCATCTCATTTGCCTTGTTTTCATTTAATATTATATATTTGAAAATAGGGAATCAGTGTATTTTTTTCAGCTCAATTGTTAAACTGCCAAAAATAAATAATAAAAAATTTATCTTTAATTGCAACCCCCTAAGGATTTCTTTGTTGGTTTTCTTCAGTGCAAAAAGCACTTCTTATGGGTAGAAAATAATGAAAATAATAGCTTTATATTTATGTATTNTAGGGAATCAGTGTATTTTTTTCAGCTCAATTGTTAAACTGCCAAAAATAAATAATAAAAAATTTATCTTTAATTGCAACCCCCTAAGGATTTCTTTGTTGGTTTTCTTCAGTGCAAAAAGCACTTCTTATGGGTAGAAAATAATGAAAATAATAGCTTTATATTTATGTATTTTATATTTATTTTATTTAAAGACTTTTATTAAAGATATATTATACAGCATAGGAAATAAATCCAAAATTTTTATAACTTTAAATGGAGTGTAATTTATAAAAATGTTGACTCTCTATGTTGTACACCTAAAAACTAATATAAAATTGTAAATCTATACTTCACTTCAAAAAAATACATTATTATGCATGATGTCAGTTTGAAAATCAGTTGTTTATAATCTAGAGTAGTTGGTTGTTTGTAGTCTACAGTAAAATTGTGATTAGAGCCCACCCCTATCTAAATCCATGGTTTAAATGAGAAAGTGACTTAATTGAGCCACTCTGAGAAAGTGGACTTATTAGTCACTGGTTATGAACATGATGTAAGGTGAGCCACTCTATTAGTTTGTCCATGGACTGAGAGGTGTCCCATAACACAAGGAGGCTTTCAAACTAAAACCAGGGTCATCCCAGGCAAACTGGGAGAAGGTAGTTACCCTAATGCATGTCTTCTAATGGCTGCCTTGAAAAGAGTACCACCATCATAAATTATAGCCAGAGGTAGCACTGAGCTCTTTCTACCATCTCACCTAACTAAGTGCATCATTGCAATGGAAATGAGGGAACAAGCCAGGCAAATAGCTTGACCCATAACCCCAGGGTAGTACGGAAGGGATGTTATTTCATATTGGAAGTGTGAAGGGAAGTCATTGGAAGTATTAATCTGTGTGACATGATCTGACTTTTTTATCTGACTTGTTTTTTAATAGAATCCCTCTCACTGCAGATGGAGGACAGTCCATAGGAAGGCAAGAATGGAAACAGGATGACCATTCGGTCCGTAGGAAGGCAAGAATGGAAACAAGATGACCATTCACGGGTCGTTGTACAAGTTCTGGAGAGAGAATTAGAAGGTGATACTGGTGGATTTGGATTGGGAAGACCCCCTGGAGGAGGGCATGGCAATCCACTCTAGTGTTCTTGCCTGGAGAATCCCATGGACAGAGAAGCCTGGTGGGCTACAGTCCATGGTGTCACAAAGAGTTGGACGCGACTGAAGTAACTTAGCCTGCTTGCACACACTGGTGGATGTGATAAGTAACTGGACTAGGAGATATTCTGAATACAGAACTAATATGATTTATGCATGCATGAGATGTAGGCCTGAGAAAAAGAGAGAAGCCATGGATTATTTTTATAAGATTTTTGCCCTGAGTGATGGGGTAATTGATGTTGCCTTTTACTAGATGGAGAAGGAAATAGCAACCCACTCCAGTATTCTTGCTTGGAGAATCCCATGGACGGAGGAGCTTGGTGGGCTACAGTCCACGGGTAGCAAAGAGTCGGACACGACTGAGCGACTTCACTTTCACTTTACTAGATGACAAATGCTAAAAGAAGAACTGATGTGGAGGGAAATCAATTTGCTTTCAATGTGTTAAGTTTTTATGTTTGTTAGGATTAAAGACCTAAATGTAAGACCAGAAACTATAAAACTCCTAGAGGAGAACATAGGCAAAACACTCTCTGACATAAATCACAGTAGGATCCTCTATGATCCACCTCCCAGAATACTGGAAATAAAAACAAAAATAAACAAATGGGATCTAATTAAAAT
>SJYV01042641.1:1070356-1208933 GCA_006410875.1 Neotragus pygmaeus
CGTCCAGCCAGCCTGTCAAAAACTGTTACTAATTGCCACTTCCTGCCTTTGTTCATGAACACAGCATCCTGTCAAACTGCTGTGAAAATGGGACTCAAAGTGAGACTTGTTAAAAAAAAAACATTCCTCTCAGGTTCCCCTCTTGGTTTTTATCATCTCTTAGGTTCCCTGAATTCTCCGTCCGTTCCGGGATCTCAAGCCTTCTGCTATCTTGATATCTCAGACAGTTGTCAAAGTACCGATCACCACAGTTAGGTTGCTTGTCTTCTCCTGTTCAGGACGCGAGAAAAAGGACTTCCCTGGTGTTTCAGGGGTTGAGACGTCACCTTCTAACACCCAGGTTTGATCCCAGGTCAGGGAACTAAGAGTAAAAAAGCTGGCTTAAAAGCCAACATTCAGAAAACTAAGATCACGGATTCTGGTCCCATTACTTCATGGCAAACAGATGGGGAAACAATGGAAACAGCGGCTGATTTTATTTTCTTGGGGCCTGAAACCACTGTGGACGCTGACTGCACCCATGAAATTCAAAGACGCTTGCTCCTTGGAAGACAAGCTATGACCAACCTAGACAGCGTATTAAAAAGCGGAGACATTACTTGGCCAACAAAGATCTGTCTAATCACAGCTGTGGTTTTCCAGTGGTCATGTACGGATGTGAGAGTTGGACTATAAAGAAAGCTGAGTGCAGAAGAATTGATGCCTTTGAACTGTGGTGTTGGAGAAGACTCTTGAGATTCCCTTGGACTGCAAGAAGATCCAACCAGTCCATCCTAAAGGAGATCTGTCCTGAATATTCAGTGGAAGGACTGATGCTGAAGCTGAAACTCCAACACTTTGGCCACTTGACGCAAAGAACTAACTCATTTGAAAAGACCCTGGTGCTGAAAGATTGAGGGCAGGAGGAGAAGGGGACAACAGAGGATGAGATGGTTGGGTGGCATCATCAACTCGACGGAGTGAGTCTCAGCAAGCTCTGGGAGATGGCGATGCGCAGGGAAGCCTGGCGTGCTGCAGTCCATGGGGTCGCAAAGTGTCAGACACTCGTTAACAACTAACCAACAACAGTCGGGAACCAGATGCCACGTGACTAGGAGCTCGCATGCCGGAACTAAGACCTGGGGCAGTCAGATAAACACATCAATGAGGAATTTTTTTTAAAGATGCTGAAGCAAATTAAACGAAAATGTCCCCCATGACCCCAGACTAGGGCAAGCACCCAGCCTTCATTTTTGCCCGATGCACGCAAACCGTGTTCTGGGCAAGCCCACGGGATCCGTGCATCTATGAGGAAAAACCAACAGCGGTGCGTCTCCAAACGCCCCCGGCCCGAGGCTGGCCCAGCTGGAGCCAGAGAGCGCAGTCATCGCCCAGGACACACACGCTGTTCTGCAAGCCCAGGCACGGCGGGTCGCTGCGGAGTCTGGACACGCCAGAGATCTGTTTTCAAAAGGCGACGCCACGCCAAGCCACTTGGGAAAGTCAAGTTCAACGCCGGCAACAAATAAAAAGCCGCTGAAAGGTGACATCTCCGTTCCTCAAGTTTAGCGAAAATATGCGCTGTTTGCTCAGTCGTGTCCGACTCTTTGCAACCCTGCGGACTGCAGCCCACCAGGCTCCTCCGTCCATGGGATTCTCCAAGCAAGCATCCTGGAGCGGGCTCCCAGGCCCTCCTCCAGGGGATCTTCCCCACCCAGGGACTGAGCCCGGGTCTCCTGCGTGGCAGGTGGATATGACAACCCTAGGACCCCCCGGTCACTCCTCAAGAGTCCTAATAAAAGCTGGTTGCTCCGTCTCCATAGCCTGCCTGTCAATCTGCCTTCCTTCAGGAACCCGCCTGCTCTCAGTGTGGCGGGGTGGTTCCTGGGCTGGGCTGGCATCAGTCACTGGCGTCTTTTCTGGGCTGCGAACGCAGCAGCCTGGAACCCCGACCCTCAGAGGTCACACTGCTTCCGAACTAAGACATTCTAAAGGGACAAACACAAAGCACCTTCCGAGGCAGGATTGGGACTGTCTACCTGGGCACGTCCCTGGTGGCTCGGCTGGTAAAGAACCCGCCTGCAGTGCGGGAGACCGAGATTCGAACCCTGGGTTGGAAAGATCCCCCTGGAGAAGGGAAAGGCTACCAACTCCAGTATTCTGGACTGGAGAATTCCATGGGCCGTACAGTCCATGGGGTTGCAAAGAGGCAGATATGACTAGGCGACTTTCACACACACACACACACACACACACACACACACACACACACCTGGGAAACACACACACACACACACNGAAAGTGAAGTCGCTCAGTCATGTCTGACTCTTAGCGACCCCATGGACTGCAGCCTACCAGGCTCCTCCGTCCATGGGACTTTCCAGGCAAGAGTACTGGAGTGGGTTGCCATTGTCTTCTCCGCAGAGAATCATTGACCGTAATGAAATTGTTATTGTTTTATGACCTAAAGTTTGGGAGTGTTTTTTATGCAGCAAATATAACTGTAAGAAAATCTAAGATATGACAGTAATTATTAGTATAATGAGCTGGCTTAGGAAAACACATTCACATCACCTGATTTAATCTCTGGAAAAAAGCAAAGGTGAATGAGTTAGAAGCTACAGAAGGAGGTAAAGGAGATATGGTATCATGAGTGGTTTTTTTCAGAAGTGAAGCTTCAGAACAGAGAGTATCTGTGGACCCTTAATCTAACAAATTAGAGACCTCTTGCCTGGGCATCAGTGGAGATAATGAAATTCACCAAGACACTCTGGTCTTGGTCTTTAATAATTAACCTGCGAAAGGTGCAGGCTGTCCCAGTCCCCAAGTGCATCTTGTGTCTCTGCCAGACTGAACATTGTGAGCCAGCACAAACTGTCGCCCTGATCTGGAGCAGCTGTCTAATTACAATTTGTTATTATTAATTACAGAGTAGAAAATCATTTGTAATTAGCTCAGCCTAAATCATAGTTTAAACAGCCAAAAATTACATTACAAACGAAAGTGTAATTAAAGCACTACACTAAAGTATTTATTTAAACCCAGTTTAGTTACTGCAAATTTTTCAATCAGCTTCTCAGGCTCATACATAGATTTAATTAGTCTCCAGTACTGACAGTTTAGTGCATTTATTCATTAAGCATCAATATTGCCAAACAAATGTAAATAAAATATAGACAGAGATGCTTTAAAGGGGCAGTCACGAAACATCTGGACGAGATAATGAGTCTGGAAAGATGTGAATGTTAATGAGTCTTCCAGCCTGACGGAGGAGCCCTGGCTCTGGGAAGCAGGGAATCGCAGTCCTGAGTATATTTGCAGAGTAGGTTTGTGCAGCAGGTTGACTGGAATGGTCCTGTGGGGTGGGACAGGCATCAGTTGACTTTAGTTCTTGCTCCTGTGCTAGGGTCAACCTCAGGTGCCACTCAGTGGAATTCTGGATAGAGATAAAAGAGAATATCCCACTCTGCTGACCTCTGGGGCTTTATGTATCTTCTTAAGAAACAGAAGAGCTTATAAAGGGATCTTCAGGATGAAGTAGTTTCTTTCTTGAAGGGTTTAGAGAAAGTGATCTCTGTGCTGATAAGTATCAAGCACATTCCAAGGAGTGAATTTTCTATTCGAGGACTTTTGTTTGGAAAGTCAACCTTGTCACCGATGCAGAAATGCCTGCACTCTCTTCTAAATGAGTTCCAGATTCCTCAAGATACTCTTCAGGGAAGCTCTACATGCTCCTTGATAGAGCTGCCATTTCTCAATGCATTCTTTGTAGATCGTTCTGAAGTGTCTTGAGAATCACTCATCATTTCTTGGTGGATTGCGTTCATAGCATCCAAACACATCTCCCATTTTCTAGTCATTTCCCCGCCATCTCTTTTTCTTCTTTTCATCGTACTGTCAGAATTGTGACTCCAGAGTGCTGGCCTATTTATGTCATTCCTCGCCCTACAACTTCAGAGAAGTGCCTCACTCCCTCTAAGGTTCAGAAGCTGAAACTTCTCACCTGAGTTCCTCTGTGAACTGTCCATTCTCTTGATCTCTGATATCATTTCGACACTCTGTTCTATGCCCTAATTCTTTCTTATTACCTAGAAGCATCAAGCTATCTTTTGCCTCCATGCCTTTTGCACCTGTGGTGTCCAATAAGTGAACTGATTTCCTTGGCTTGACTTGGCCAAACCCTATGCATTATTCAAAATTCAGCTCTGGAAATATCTTTGGGAAGTGTTTCCTAATTTGTTCTTTAGTCACTTTAGGTGACTCACCTCCCACATATTTCCATGCTTTCATTGTTTTTATATTATTTATACTATATGCAGTAATCTTTTAGGCCTGCCCAGACCAGTAAAATAAGAGTTTTTGAATACAAGGAGGTAGTAATATGTAATGACCTTGTTGTTATTTTTTCCTTTAGTCTCTAAGTTGTGTCTAACTGTTTTGAGACCTCATGAACTACAGCCTGCCAGGCTCCTCTGTCTACGGGATTTCCCAGGCAAGAATACTGGAGTGAGTTAATACTGGAGTGTTTCCTTCTATAGGGGATCTTCTTGACCCAGGGATCAAACCCATGTTTCCAGAGTTAGCAGAGAGATTCTTTACCACTGAGCCACCAAGGAAGGCAGTCATTCAGTCAGTTCAGTTCAGTCTCTTAGTTGTGTCTGACTCTTTGCGACCCCATGAATCGCAGCACGCCAGTCCTCCTTGTCCATCACCAACTCCCGGAGTTCACTCAGACTCGCGTCCATTGAGTCAGTGATGCCATNAGTCATTCAGTCAGTTCAGTTCAGTCTCTTAGTTGTGTCTGACTCTTTGCGACCCCATGAATCGCAGCACGCCAGTCCTCCTTGTCCATCACCAACTCCCGGAGTTCACTCAGACTCGCGTCCATTGAGTCAGTGATGCCATCCAGCCATCTCATTCTCTGTCGTTCCCTTCTCCTCCTGCCCCCAATCCCTCCCAGCATCAAAGTCTTTTCCAGTGAGTCAGCTCTTCGCATGAGGTGGCCAAAGTACTGGAGTTTCAGCTTTAGCATCATTCCTTCCAAAGAAATTCCAGGGTTGATCTTCAGAATGGACTGGTTGGATCTCCTTGCAGTAATTAATCATTATTAATATCAGTATCCCCAGCACTGCCCATGGTACTTGTCATATCCCAGTGAGTGAAATGAAAGTTGCTCAGTCATGTCTGATTCTTTGCAACCCCATGGACTGTTCAGTCCATGGAATTTTCCAGGACAGAATACTGGAGTGGGTAGGTTTTCCCTTCTCCAGGGGATCTTCCCAACCCAAGGATCGAACCCCAGTTTCCTGCATTGCAGGCAGATTCTTTCCCACATCCCAAATTTCATATAAATACCTGGTGCTTGAAACACACACTATTATTTTAAATGGTATTGATAATTGCCAACCTTTATTTATTTGAAGATAGACCATATTTTTGTAAGTAGTCATAAATTATATGAAGACTAGATTAATAAATGGCATGGGTAATAAAGTTGTGTCAAATGTTTTTTTTGGTAAAATAAAATCATATGTTGCTAAAAGTAACAAATGTGTTATAAAATAAACTAGATGTGGATTAGTTAGTTCTGAAAAAAATTCTCTAAGTGTGGTAACATATTAGATTAAGCATAATGCTAATTTTGTTTTTAAAGTATGTACAAAAATCAGTTTGAATGTTTTATAGTTACCTGTAGCACTTTTGTCATAGCTAAATATTAGTACTTTCACTGGACAGAAGTCTTTTGACAAATTTTGCATTATAAGTAAAGGCCAATAATGGTCATGAACACCCTGTAGATTCACATATTCTTTGGGGTATACTAATTTTGCCCTTGTCAGCTATATAAATCATTGATGTGCAATTATGAGACGTTCAAATTTTGCAGACTTAGTTTAAAACACTTGACAACTAAAGAAAGAACTAACCTTGTCTCCAATCATTCATCTCTTATTTTCTTCCCATTTAATACCCATTCACAGAACAACTTCCAGTGCCATGTACTGATGTAGTTCTAGGAAACTTTTTGTTCTGTTTAAGTTAAAGCTAATACTCTTAAAGAATTTAAATATCTAGCCATATAGAATTGCTCTTTTCAGGACAAGTCTTTGGTATGTCACCAGCCTAGATTGAGGAAAGTTATCACAAAAAATTCAGTGAGACTAGTCACTCTTTGTCACAAAAATCATTCACTTACTATACAACTCAACATTAAAAGCACAATCTGTTCCAACTTAAAGTATGCTTGCTCAAAACTTAAGGATATTATGCAAGATCACTGAATATATTATTTAAAATTTTCCTTTCATTTGGATTTTCCTCCCTTTTATTTTATTTAAAATGAATTCAAAACCATTATAAAAGTCTGCAACAGCTTTCAGAAAATCAGCTGCTTCCACCAAAGTTCTTCACACCTTGAAAGCAAATTGTTTGAAGTTTTCAAGGTTATTTAAAAAAAACTGGTCTTCAAGGAGGAAAAAAAAAAAAAACATTAAATTTTCTTTTGAATATTCTTTTGCATTTTTCTTCATATTATAAATTTAAAGTGGAGAATGAAAATTTAGTGGTTGAATATAATGTTGCTATAATGTCAGTTGAGAATATCAAATTTAAGTCAGTAAGTGGTCTGCAATTTCATCCAAAGAATTGTAGAAGAAGCTAGTCTTATACATTAAAAGCCCTGGACTCCAAAAGAGATTTCTTCTTCCCTGAAAATTCCTCGGAGGATAAAGCTCATCATGCTATAATAGGATATAAAGTTTATTATACAAACACCCTAGGGAGAAAGACATGTTTCTTAAATTTATGCTAATATAAACAAGGTAACTATTTCCCAAATTTAGGACCAAGTTGGGAGCTGAACTCTGAGACAGCATGCATTTTGGCATAAATTTGAGTTATATTTTAAGGTATGATGGCAGAATTTTGTGGTGCTCTTTCTTACTTCCTTATGCTAAGATACCAAGGTGAATAAAAGCTAAATCTATAGGCTCTCTAATGGGACAGTATAAGCAGAACCTGGCATGTAGAGAACTGCCTCTGACCAGGTGGAATCTCCCTCAGAGTGTGTGATGGTTCTGGGTTTGACTGATAGGAGCCCATTAGATCCACATTAGATTCACAACTGGACTTAATTTAGGGCCAGGTATATGGAAAGAATTACACCAAAGCTATAACTTCTCACCACTACTACCAAGAGATCTGAGTTCTCTTCTCATAGTAGCTGGAATGGGATATGTCCTCAGGAGGACAAAGCCTGGTCCCTTGGTTCCTAGAGATGTGATGGCATCAGATCGATCTTTCCAAGACACAGGTCTGTTTATGTCACTTCTCTAATTAAAAGACTATAATGGAGCAAGTTCCTCCTCTTAATATACCTGATGTATTCAGATGTATTCATTCAATATCCAATTACTTTTGGAGTCTATGGCCTATATGATAGACGTCTCTCTCCTCCTTTTCCCAGCTCTTTCTCTCTTTATTTCATTCCTTGTCCAATTTTTATGAACCACCAAAAGTGACAGTACTATCAGTGGTCTGATTTCAAGTTTATTTGGACTTACAGTCAGATCCCTCCTTAGTCATAGCCTGTCTTGGGCCCACCTTTGAATTTCCACCATGACGCTGTCTTCTCACATGTTCTTCTTTTATAGTTTCAGATTATCTTCTTGTTTGCTCTAGGATTCATTTCCTACCTCTTCTCACTCTGCTCCTTATTACAAGGGACTGGTTTATGTTAACTAGATTTCCTAGGCTCCTTGGTCCTTTTGCTTCCAACTGAGATTTAGCTGATGTATCCAGAGGTGGAATATTGGAGGAAGGAAGGAGCAGGGGTTTGTTTGTCTTTCTTTCTCTACTCCAGGTGGGTGTCATTTCCTTCATGACTGCAGTTCCGAGTGTGTAGCTCTTGCTATGGTTCCAGTACCCACTGGGTGGCCTCAATGCATTGATTCAGGTAAACACATCTTGTTTTGTCTCTCCAGCCCTAGGATAATAAAAGCTTTCTGCTACTGTTGTGGTTTTGTCACTTGCCTCACTGTGAGGCCTTCAGGCCTCCTAGCTCCTTGGGAACAGATCCTCAGTACCAAAACCCCTCTACTCAAATTCTTATCGGGAAGTGCTGTCTTCCTCAGTTGTAAATACAACATAGTAATCTTCATTCAGTTCAGTTCCGTCACTCAGTCATGGCTGACTCTTTTGTGACCCCATGACTTCAGCATGTCAGGCTCCCCTGTCCATCACCAAATCCCTGAGCTTGCTTAAACTTGTGTCTATCAAGTCGGTGATGCCATCCAGCCACCTCATCCTCTGGCTACCCCTTCTCCTCCTGCCTTCAGTCTTTCCCAGCATCAAGGTCTTTTCCAGTGAGTCAGTTCTTCACATCAGGTGGCCAAAGTATTGGAGCTTCAGCTTCAGCATCAGTCCTTTCATTGAAAATTCAAGACTGATTTCCTTTAGGATTGACCAGGTTGATCTCCTTGCAGTCCAAGGGATTCTCAAGAGTCTTCTCCAACATCACAGTTCAATTCTTTGGTGCTCAGCTTTCTTTATGGTCCAACTCTCACATCCACACACGACTACTGGAAAAACCATAGCCTTGACTAGACAGACGTTTTTTGGCAAAGTAATGTCTCTGCTTTTTAATATGCTGTCTAGGTTGGTCATAGCTTTTCTTCCAGGGAGCAAGCATCTTTTAATTCCATGGCTGCAGTCACCATTTGCAGTGATTTTGGAACCCAAGAAAATGAAGTCTATAACTGTTTCCATTTTTCCCTCGTCTTTTTGCCATGAAGTGGTAGAACCAGATGCCATGATCTTAATGTTTTGAATGTTGAGAGTTTTAAGCCAATTATCTTCATTATTCTCCTTCTTACTCAAATTCAGCTTTTCTTAGTGACTAGTTATTTAGCATGATTCAGTCTTATGTCACAATAAAGAACAAAATAATCCATTCATTTTCCAGGTAAATATCTAAAATTTTGCTTAACGTCTTCAAGATTGTATGAATTACAATATCCCAGGCATACAGGATAGTAAACAAAAGAGGAATGTGTTTCTAGGCTTGCCGCTGATGGTGCTAGAAAATCAATCTCTGGTGAGAAAAAAACTCCCAGCAATATAGATCATTAGAACTACTTATGATTGTGTCAAATTCACTTTAGCATCTGCAAACAGACATAATGCATGAATACTGAAATAAGACTGTTTTTTCTGTTTACACTCAGAGTCATAAAGTTGTATAGATTTTCATAATCAAGTAAACCTTATAATTTAATAATGAGTTCTTTATTTCACCCTTACACACTTGATGTCTTGGGTCAATTTCTCTCTCATTAAAAAAAAAAATGCACACATGGTTCACTCCATCAGGAGATAACTAAGTATTGTGGGGGAAGCTTTCATTTTGAACGTTGGTATCTCCTCCTTCTCAGTGTCCTGAAGACTCATGTCCTGTTCCTCTTACACATCAAGCAATGGTCATATTACAACCATTTCAGCCAATGAAACTCCCAGAGAAAAACACATTTCTGTAAGACTTCAGTGAAATGTACCAGATACTGCAATTCCAGAACAAATTATATATAATTATGGTTTCAAATTTTGGGGAGTTAATAGTTAAGGGCTTGGCTAGATATCCTGTGTGTATTGATGAACACTGAGGAAATGATTGGATGGGGGATGCAGGTATGTTCCAGTTGATCAGATGCTTACCCAGAGGACAGAGGGAAAAGATGCTTGGGCTTGTTTCCAAGAAGTGTGTCTGTTACTCCTCAAAACAGTTCACCATGGCATAGACTTCTTGTCACTCTCCAGGTAGCACTTCTGCATCCAGAGCATTGTGCATATAACCATTAATCCAGTCAAATGCTCCATGCCCCTTTAGCCCTCCCAACCTCATGCCACACTAGAGAAAAAGGCCCACACTTCTCAAGTTCATATGCAGACCTCTTATAACAGAAATACTTTTTGTTATACATAAAATCCTGCCTGACTACTCTAAACTGCAGTGATGTAGTCACAGCTCCTCAAGGTCACATGTTCAGGGCTGATTTCAACTGTAATGCTCCCAAGCATCAGGGAAGTGATGCCCTTACCAAACTAGTCATTTCGTAATTTGAATTCACCCCATGCTTGTCAACGTATTTAATGAATAAATTCCTAAAATGTGCCAGGCACTGTGCT
Organism: Neotragus pygmaeus; assembly: GCA_006410875.1. Lineage (NCBI taxonomy): Eukaryota > Metazoa > Chordata > Mammalia > Artiodactyla > Bovidae > Neotragus > Neotragus pygmaeus. The sequence goes on from SJYV01042641.1 coordinate 1,080,519, forward strand.
GTTAATATATTGTTGAGTAAGATACGATTCTTAGACCACAAACAGAAAACAGTATTAACAAATAATAAAATATGATGATGGCTTTGACAGGAAAAAATGTGGACATTATGGATGCACACTGCAGGTAGTTTAATGTAGTATAGAAAACAAAGAAGCCTCCTTGAATGAGTGACATTCAAGATGAGACCTGATGGAAGAGTGGAAGTTATCTAGAAAATGTCTATGTTATCTAAAATATGTATGTCAGGGACAGGGGAGGGAAGGGAGGAAGTTCTAGTAAGAGGGAGCATCTTGTACTAAGATGTGGCAGCGAGAACAGTGATGGAAGAGCTGGCAGTGTTCAGAAACACTGGAGTGAGAGAGAGATTCCCACAAGATAAGGCGAAACATGTAGGCAATGGTAGGACTCTTGGATGGGTTTGTGAAGTATGTTGTGAAATTTGAACTTATCCTAATGATGGGGAATGTCTTTCCAGCAAAGACTGGCATTCTCAGAAGATCTTTCTCCAGACATAAAAGGATGTCTGTTATCGAAATCCAAGAAAAATAATTGGTCATTGCCAGGAGTAAATTCTGGTAATTGAAATGGCAAGACACGGATCAATTCAAGAGGTATTTAACAGGTAGGGCTATTTGTCACTTAACATACATTGTGCAGCTTGAATACATAATATATATATATATATATATATATNAAACATTTTTAAAATAAAATAAGCATGATCTTAAATAACTATTGGGACAAAAATAAATTTAAGAATATATAATTTTAGAAAATAATTAAAATTTAAATTCTCAACATCAAAATTTATGAGATGTGGCCAACTTAGCAAAGAGAGAAAAGTGCATAGCTTTAAATATTTTCATTGTTTGAAAATAAACAGTGATATAAGGGATTAAAATGCTTATTTCAAGAAGTTATGTGAAACATAGCAAACTTGCCTAAAGAAAATAAGAGAATATGAGAAAAGCAAAAGTCATTAAATTAGAATGTGAAGTAAAATTGATATATCAATATTTTATTGGGAAAATATTGAAATAAAAACATAGAAAATATGATTAAATGGATATGACACATAAAGAGAAAATGAAAAAAATACATGATCTTTTTGTCAGGCCTAGTAAGTAGTGCTGCTGGAGACATCGTCTTAAATATTATTGCCTGGTTTAAAAAAGAAAAAGAAAAACAGAAGGAAAATGAGTAGTTAAATTTACCTCAAAATTTTCAAACAAGTTTCTTTAGGAAATAAAGAATAGGAAACTAAAGCTTAGTCTTGAAGAGTAAGTTGCATAAAATGTCACAGTTAGGAAATGGTAGAGCTGAGATTCAGATTTAAGTTCCATTGATCCTAACCCTTTAATCTCCTGTGAACTTGCACAGAGCGCTTATCCTATAGTTCTCTGTCTCACATTTGGCTGATACACAAAGGCATCTTTAGTGAATCAGTCTGCATGGCTAGATGTGATTTTCTCTATCAGTACTTTGTAAGTGAGTATAGGGCTAGATCACAAGGTGTACGTCCATTCTTTACCTAAGGAGAAATCTGAAAAGGAGAATCTAGCTTGAACTTGTAACAACAACAACAACAAAAGGAGGAATGCATGAGGAGCAAGTTCTTCTTCTAGACTTCATTGGCTAAAAGAAGGGCAAATTTGCATACGCCCCAAGGTCCAAATATGGGTGCTAAAGAAGGAAGCAGGTCTAGGTTCCTCGGAGAAAGAAGCTTGTTTTAGAAAGTCTCCTTAAAATGGTGATAAAACCCCAGCGCAAGCTCTGGTGGTTCTTATGGTAAAGAATCTGCCTGTAAGGCAGGAGCCCTGGATTTGATTCCTGGGTTGGGAAGATCCCCTGGAGAAAGGAATGGCAACCCACTCTAGTATTCTTGCCTGGAGAATCCCATGGACAGAGGAGCCTGGTGGGCTACAGTCCATGGGGTCACAAAAGTGGACACAACTGAGCAACTGATACACACACACACATATGCAGCCCCAATGAGGGGATGCTCTTTAGAAGACTGGGGACTGTTTGAAGGAGCTAAGTGTCAGCCAGATGGGAATTCTTGTTCTCACCATATAACTTCAGTTAAAATTCCAGCAGAGGAAAGCACCTAAGTTCTCCAAGAAAGGAAGAATAAGATTTCTACCCATTCTAACACAGGATGTCCCAACAGATGACACCAACCCCAGATCATTATTGCTTTGATAAGTAAATCTTCTTTGCTCTTTTTTTTCTTCATTCCTTTACACCAGCCTAAAGCTCAACATTCAGAAAACGAAGATCATGGCATCTGGTCCTATCACTTCATGGGAAATACATGAGATGGGGAAACACTGCAAACAGTATCAGACTTTATCTTTTTGGGCTCCAAAATCACTGCAGATGGTGACTGCAGCCATGAAATTAANACTCTGATGCTGGGAGGGATTGGGGGCAGGAGGAGAAGGGGACGACAGAGGATGAGATGGCTGGCTGGCCTCACCGACTGATGGACGTGAGTCTGAGTGAACTCCGGGAGTTGGTGATGGACAGGGAGGCCTGGTATGTTGCAGTTCATGGGGTCGCAAAGAGTTGGACACGACTGAGCAACTGAACTGAACTGAACTAAGGGACTTTGGGCAGAAGACTGCAGAAGCAAAGTGCCATTTTTTTCACAACTTATCAAGGGTATATACCTCCAACATGACTTTACCACCCTGAACACCCGGCTGAAGCAGGGTAGTTGGTGCTCTCTACTTTCAAGTTCACCTTTCCCCCTCTTTCACTCTACTCTTTGAGCAATGTCATCGTGTGCAAACTGCACCTGAGAAGGGGTGGCATCTACGTTAATTGTGACTCTTCTGTATGGGAAACATGTCCATTCCCCCACGCTTGTTCACTCATTTGTTTGTTTATTTATCTCAGTATGGCTCAGGTCAGTCGCTCAGTCATGTCCAACTCTTTGCAACCCCATGGACTGCTGCACGCCAGGCCTCCTTTTCCATCACCAACTCCCGGAGCTTGTTCAAACTCATGTCCATCAAGTTAGTGATGCCATCCAGCCATCTCATCCTCTGTCGTCTCCTTCTCCTCCTGCCTTCAATCTTTTCCAGCATCAGGGTCTTTTCCAATGAGTCAGTTCTTCCATTCAGGTGGCCAAAGTATTGGAGCTTCAGCATCAGCATCAGTCCTTCCAATGAGTATTCAGGGCTGATTTTCTTTNGTCGTCTCCTTCTCCTCCTGCCTTCAATCTTTTCCAGCATCAGGGTCTTTTCCAATGAGTCAGTTCTTCCATTCAGGTGGCCAAAGTATTGGAGCTTCAGCGTCAGCATCAGTCCTTCCAATGAGTATTCAGGGCTGATTTTCTTTAGGATAGACTGGTTGGATCTCCTTGCCATCCAAGGGACTCTCAAGAGTCTTCTTCAACACTACAGCTCAGAAACATCGTTCTTCAGCACTCAGTTTTCTTTATGGTCTAACTCTCACATCCATACATGACTACTGGAAAAACCATAGCTTTGACTAACACCTTTGTTGGCAGAGTAGTGTCTCTGGTTTTTAATATGCTGTCTAGGTTTGTCAGAGCTTTTCTTCCAAGGAGCAAGTTTCTTTTAACTTCATGACTGCATCCACCATCTGCAGTGATTTTGGAGCCCAAGAAAATAAAATCTGTCACTGTTTCCATTGTTACCCCATCTATTTGCCATGAAATGTTGGGACTGGAGGTCATGATCTTAGTTTTTTGAATGTTGAGTTTTAAACCAGCTTTTTCACTTTCCTCTTTCACTTTCATCAAGNTCCGGGAGTTGGTGATGGACAGGGAGGCCTGGCGTGCTGCAGTTCATGGGGTCGCAAAGAGTCGTACACAACTGAGCGACTGAACTGAATTGAAAGGAGTCAGAGCAGCAGTCAGGGAGCAGAAGAGGAGATGGAGAGAGGAAAAGGGAAGAAGTTGGCCAGATCCATCTTCTCCATTGCAGGTCTAGGCAGATGAAATCCAGGGAAAGGAAAAAGCTTTAAGTGGGACAAGAATATAGAGTTTTTAATTTATACTGGATGGAAATTATTATAGAAAAACACAAATCTTACAACTAATAAGACTTTTTAAAAACTGCTTTTGACCTGATATTTTATCCAAAGAATGGGGAAGAATGAACTCATGATTGTACATGAAAGTATATTATTGAAATTGCAAAAAACATGCTATAGGTATAGACTTCCAATAGGTACATGAAAAGGTGCTCAATCTCACTACTCATCAAAGAAATGCAAATTAAAGCTACAATGAGATATCACCTCACACCTGTGAGAATGGCGATTATCAAAAAGACAAGAAATAACAAGTGTTGACAAAGGGTGGATAAAAGAGAACCCTTATACATGGCTTGTGAGTGTGTAAATGGTGCAGCCACTATGGAAGTTGTATGTTCCTCAAAAAATTAAAAGTGAAATTACCATCTCACAGCAATCTCACTTTTGGGTATATTTTCAAAGGGAATATAATTAGTAACTCAAAGAGATATCTGCACTCCCATATTCATTTCATCGTTAGTCACAGTAGCTAGGATATGGAAACAACATTTACACACACAATGGAGTAATATTCAGCCATGAGAAGGAAGGCAGTCACGCCATTTGTGACAATGTAGATGGACCTTGAGGGCATTATGCAAAGTGAGGAAGGTCAGAGAATAACACATACTGTATGATCTTAATAGTGAAATCTGCAAAAGTGGAACTCAGAGTAGAATAGTGGTTGTTAGGGGAAGGGGTTGGGGAGGTGGGGAAAATGGGTAGATTTTGGTCAAAAGATACAGTTACAAGATGAATAAATTCTGGAGACTTAATTTACAGCATGATGACTATAGTTAATGATACTGTGTTATATACTGGAAACTTGCTGAGAGGTTTCATCTTAAAAATTCTCATCGCAAAAAGAAATAGTAATTATATAAAGAGATGGAGATGTTAATTAGTCTTATTGTAGCTGTCATTTAGCAATATATGTGTATCAGATCATCCATATGTATACCTTATACTTACACAATGTTATTATTTGTCTATTATGTCAGTAAAGCTACTGCTGCTGCTGCTGCTAAGTCACGTTAGTCATGTCCGACTCTGCACGACCCTATAGATGGCAGCCCACCAGGATCCCCCGTCCCTGGGATTCTCCAGGCAAGAACACTGGAGTGGGTTGCCATTTCCTTCTCCCTCCAATGCGTGAAAGTGAAAAGTGAAAGTGAAGTCGCTCAGTCGCATCCGACTCTTTGCCACNCCACCAGGATCCCCCGTCCCTGGGATTCTCCAGGCAAGAACACTGGAGTGGGTTGCCATTTCCTTCTCCCTCCAATGCGTGAAAGTGAAAAGTGAAAGTGAAGTCGCTCAGTCGCATCCGACTCTTTGCCACCCCATAGACTGCAGCCTAACAGGTTTCTCCATCCGTGGGAGTTTCCAGGCAAAAGTATTGGAGTGGGTTGCCAGTGCCGTTAGAGGGAAAAAACCCCACAAGATCAAACCAGTAAATCTAAGCCAGAGGATCATATTTTATGCTTCTGTTGTTTTTCTTGTCACCATCTGCTGTCGCTGTGGAGTACCTGCTGAGTGAAGCATGGTGAAGTCTTTGAGAATTGTAGGAGCTTGATGGTGACCTAGGGACATATAGCTAAACAGCTGGCACTCCAGTGGGTACTTAAGCACTGTCACGAGCACTGTGGTGACTCAGGTCAGAATTGCTTGCCAGATAGTAATTTCTTAAGGTTTAAAATAAGTTGAAGTCAGTCTTCCACATGAGGCCCCTAAGCTACAGTAGCCCCACTGTCCATCTGCACATACAATGTCACAGCTCTTTGCTGAATCATTTCCCAGTGCACAGAAGTCCTTCAGTTCACCAGTCCCAAAACTTGTTCAATTTTCTGCTCTAAGACATCTGACATTTCCTCGTTCAAATGGACAAGAGGAGATACTGAATTGATTTGTTATAATTACAAGATTGGAAGTAATTTCTTTTCTGCTTTTCATCATTGTAAGAGTATTGTTTATGTCATTCATTTCCTTAAAAATAAACCTTCCAAAAAGCATGCTTGGTAGATTCTTGATTTGACCTCCAAATGCTACATTGTATTCATGCAGATAAACCAATATCTTTCTGTTGCTTTGTAAATTGCCAGTCTAGTTCACACCAGCTTCTACCAGTCAAAAATCAGAGTGTCTTTACAGCTCTTGTGGGGAGATACCCAACCATCTTCCTCTGAATTGTGCCTGCTGCCCAGTTCATTACTCTCATTAAGGACTCCAGTCTCCTGGGAAAATGAAGTGCTTTGTCAAGTACTGATCTTGCTTAAAAGAAGATGTCTTCATCCTCTGCTCTTAGTATCAAATAGGAAGTGTGCTGTCACTCACCATTCACTAGGAACAATACAGGAGGCGGGGTGGACAACGCACACTAGGCCTTTGCAATAGGTCTGGCAGGTCTTCCTCAGGGAGAGACCAGGAAAAGAGTTTCCACGTAGATGTTATGCCCAGATTCCCCTGTCTACTGCATGCTCCCATCAGAAAGACATGATTAATAAAAACTGGAACATTTGAATAAACTTCAAGTTTGGTCTCCAAGGTTTTTATTTTTGTTGCCACAAATGGATTAGCAGAACAGCTTCCCAGCCCCATCCTGTATCTCAGAGTAAGCCAATGAAAGTTGTTTCTTTCAGCTTTGATTAGTATTTGCTTACCTGGGTTGCTTTTCAGAAAATTCTAAGCTGAGTATTTTTATTTTTCTTTTAATATATGAATTGTCTCCTCTCCCCCAAAATTCTCATGTTGAAGCCCTAACCCCCACTGTGGCTGAATCTGAAGATAGGGCCTGGGAGGAGGTGATAAAGGTTCAATGAGATCATAAGAGTGAGGCCCTTGGACTCTAAGTTCTGTGATAGAAGGATTTGTACCTGTTTCACTTGTGAGTTTATCCCCAGTAGCTACCACAGTACTTGTGAAAGAATAAGTACCCAACGAATATTTGCTGAATAAATGAGTTGAATAAATGGATTCCTGTTTCAGCATGGCCTAATTTATCTTAGGGCTCAAGCTAAAATCCTTGTCATCCTAATTAAGGTGACAGCTCTGCATCTCTTGGCACGATTACAGAAGATCACACATGAAGATGTTTGAATGCATGCCCCCAGTTTGGGCAGGAGGGAGATGTATCAACATCTAATCATCCATATCTATATCAAGTTCTCTGCTTTTTCACCCCCTGCCAAGCAACCTGCACAAAATATTTGTAAAATTCTTTCCTCCCTCTGTCCATAATGACTCTGAGTTAGATGATTATTACCTACCACAGTTCAATCCTAGAAAATGAATCTGATGTAGCAAATCTAAAGGCTGATGGATGAGGTTAGCAGTGAATGAATCCAATTCCTAGATGGTTCTCATTCTTAGGAACCAATGCCATGTAGATTTAATCAAATTCTGAAATTATTTTGGCCAGCATGCCAGTTAACAAGGTTAATTATTTTAAAACATACATGCAATTGAATTTATTAAACTGTCACCAGTTAGGCTCACACCCCAATTACCCATAAGTTTCATTGTGACTTATTAATTGGGGTCTTGTCTCTGGACTGACTGACCACACCCTAATCTTAGGAGAACAGATCTAGACAGGGGGCACAGGATAGGCAGAGAGTGCTAAACACTCCAGCACCCTGAGACTTTCCCTGTTATTAAAAATAAAAAGGATTATTGTTGACCTGGGGATTCATGGTTTCTCTAGGTTCTCTCCTCTTGGTCTCTCTTTAGTCTGCCTGGAGTCTCACTGTCAGAGAGGACGGCATCCTTAGAGATTTACTGCCACTGGCATTCGTCTTCCCAGGCTTCACCAGTGGGAGTGGTCCCTATTCTAAGGCAGCCCATTTTGTTGATAAGCCATCTAGTAGGGAAATTTCTTATGTCAATATGAAACCTATGCCTTTTATTTGGAGTGTGTGTGTGAGAGAGTGAGAGAACATGCTGTGTGAAATGTAAATGTAAATGACACATTCTTATTCTTCCTTCCTGCCTCTGGCCTTTCAACCCTGCTTGGGAGCCAGTTTTTCTTTTGCTATTTGGATGACATTTTAGGCAGCTCCTGTACTTCTTTTGGTGGTTGTAGAAATACAAACATCCTCTGGTTATTACTAATCACAAAGAAAGTCTCTTTTCAGTAGTTAAATGTCTGTTTTCAAGCAATTGTCAAAATTCTGAAATTAATGCTGCTCTATACCCCCAACTTCTTGGCTGCCCCGAGCTCTGAAACCTGCAGTGGGGAAGAGTTGAAATAGTTGTCACCTGGTGGTTGCTTCCCAGCTTTTTGTGATCTCAGCCAAAGGAGAGATAAAAAAATGTTCCATTTTAATATCCTATCATGTTGATAGAAAACCCAGTTCATGCTGCTTCTGAACAGTGCAGATACAACAATCCTATCTCTCATTTACATTCACCCAGTTCAAGTATTTGAAGACAGCTATTATGTCATCCCTTATATCTAGTCTGCTTTCTGTCGCTTGTTCCTCAAAAATGACAGTGGCTTTCAGACCCCTCCCCACCCTGATTTTCTCTTCTGGTCTTATTCTAATTTTCCATGGTCCTTAAAACATTGACCTGTAATTGAACATAATACTCCAGATATGGCTTGATCAGAATATAGAAAGACGATTACTTCTCATAAACCAGAAATTACACTTTTATTAATGCAGTCTAAGAACCTTGGCTTTTTAGCAGCCACATCACACTGAATTACAGAGTTGACTGTAATTCAGAATAATATCCAATTTAAAGCAAGTGCTATTCCCCTGCCAGCTGGATAGGGTTTCCCATTTAAATGGAGTATTTAAGCCAAAATGAGGTTAATATGTGACCAGAGGTGATATTAGACCACCAAAGCACGTTGTGCTCCTAAATTGGTTGACGAATAAGTGTCACAAATCAGCTCAAGTGAAACTGGAAGTGTCAACTACCCTGACTACTTGTCAACAGGAGAAGAAATTGGGGCGGTGGTTGCAATAAACAAGTCATTTTTCAGAATTATTCATAGGTGTTTTGTCTGAAGGCATAGACTTATTACACAACTTGCTCTCTTCAGATGTTAATGTGATATTTAAAATTCAGCTCCCTTTAATTTTTAAAAATAGCATGTTTCTGATTTGAAAATACTTGTTCATTGTAGAAATTTGGAAAATATAGTTACATGTAAAGAAGAAAAATTAACCTATATCTGCAGAGATAACTACTGTTAGCATTTTTTTAATGTTAGTGCTTTTTCATTTGAAATTGCTTTAGCAAAATGGAACAGTCATGAATTAACACAGGTTTATAATATTCATCTTTACTAGCCAAAGATAAATGCCCCTGAATTTCTTCAACCAAGAAGTGCTTCCCTAAACAGTGTTCCTAGAGAAAATGACTGATAACTTATTATGTAAGAATTAGAGAAGTGTAACCATAATGTTACAAACTCCAAGAAACAGTGGAGGACATGGAAGCCTGATGTGCTGCAGTCCATGGGGTCATAAAGAGTCAGACATGACTTAGTGATTGAACAACAAGCATAATGTTCCTGTATCTATTAGATAGAACCATGTGACACTGCCATATCTGTAGGTAAAAAAAGGTTTGATATTGGCCATATCATATAGCTAACATAGTCAATTTGTGTCAGTCTTGCAAAGAGTTTCTTGAATTTTATGGATGTTAAGATAATTCTTCTGTAGGTGGTATTAGTAGCTTCATTTGTAAGGAGAATGGCAGAGACTATAGATAAAAGCTGACCACTGTGTTTTTTTTCATATAAAATGCAAAGATTAAACAGTCAAAACATTTTAAATAAATGTTGATAATTGTTAAGTATATTTTAATATACCTTTAATGTGCTTGGGAACACATTAGGTTCACATTAGGTCTTAGGTAATGTGTTTCTAAATATGAGTTTTTATTGGCAGTGTCTCTCTGTTTTGCACTCTCTAATATAGATAGTGCTGACCAAGAACTATAGCTTGATGTTTTCAGGAGGGTTGCAATAATGCAGAAGCTCTGGCACCACCCTTTTTCATTTTAAGGAAACCCCAGGTCTGTATATTCATACAAACACATTGTTAAATAGGCTGAATAAAGCATTGCCCTCTTGATCTAAATAAAATATCTTAAGAGCAGCATAAATCTAGTTACTGGTACCAATCTTCCATGTCAGCAGCACTTGGGTGGAACAGAAATACATTTCTCTGTTGTGATTATTGCTTAGTGATCAACTGTTCAATTGAATTAGCCTTAATTTTCCATTTTGCTTGCCTTTCAAGGTATAATTAAAGCCTGATGTCAAATCTCACTCCAGCTCTCATCAATAACTTCCACTTAACCACTTTTAAGAAGACAGCCAGCCTTTAGGCTCAGACAAAGAGGCTACAATTCACAACTTACTGTTTAGATGACCCTTGAAAGCCATCCCTGGTCAATAATTCAAAACAGTGTCCAAGTTTCTGGATAAAGAAGAAGGAATTAACCTTTCATGCTCTCAAAGCAATGTTTCATCTAGGTAATGTAAATCATTTAGATCGAAAACATAACAAGATAAAGAGCAAATTATCTCTCTACACATGAGTGAAGTGGGCTATCTAAGAAAAGCGATCATTTCCTTTGTATTATGCTAGAATCAGAATAACACTGTTGTGGTTGAGCTGAGAAAGCTCTTTGTCAGGCTGGTTTTAGAAATGGAAGAGGTCAGAAGCAGCACCAAACAGCTGCACGGATTTCCAAGAAGTGGTTTACAAACAAAACAAATGACATAACATGCCAGCTGTTATATTAAACATTGTTTTATTATGCACAATTAGGCAAAATACTTTCCTATTTTTACCTCTGTACATCCCTTCAACAAATCTCAAACACCTCCTTTACACAAAAGAAATGAAGTGAGGAGAAATTAAGTGACAGATTGGGTGAGGCACAGCAGAGTCAGAACTTGAATTCAAAACTGCAGAACTGGGACCTGTGCTTTTTCTACTAAACCGCAGCCGCTGAATGGCCTGTGTCTTCCTTCTGCATTCTCACTGAAAGCAAGGTAGGGAAATATATTCAAGACCAAGAGGTGGAGAAGTTCATCTCCCTTCTAATTGTTGGGTATCAGAGCTGATGACCTTTTACAAATGAGGGTGAAATCAAATTCAATGTCAGACTTCAAGTCAGCAATGAAGTCATCATGACACATGACAAGTTGACTATTATTAGGCAGTGTTGAGTTTAGTTACAGTGATTACACAGTTAATTCAATTTTTTTGGTAATCATAAAATAAGTATATGTACTTTTTTATTCTTTTTCACTTCNTCTAATTTTCTTGAAGAGATCTCTAGTCTTTCTCATTCTGTTCTTTTCCTCTGTATCTTTGCATTGATCACTGAAGAAGGCTTTCTTGCAGCGTTAAAAGGGAAAACAGTGAGTCTGCAAGATCTTAAGAATGTTTGGCACATTTTTGAACATCAGAGATAAACCAAGTGTTTTTGAACCAGCTTTGATTTGCATGCTTGGCTTGATGAACTCTGTGAAGGAAGTGAGGAAATGCGGACTGCAGAGGTCATTCTCCTGGCAGTTTCTAGGAATTAGAGCAGGAGCCCACGCAGCAGTTGCATGTTCGCCCTGTCTTTTCTACTCACTGGTCTGGCCTAGAGGCCTGGGAGCACTCATAAGTTAAAGACACACACACACAACAAGCTAACTACTATCTTTTACACAGGTGTGCGTAGTGTTATGAGCTCTGGCTGAGATTCTGCTCTTCTCTCTTTCCCATCTTCAGTGGATAGAATCTTATCTCAAGATTTTAAGAATATCTCTTATTCTCTTGAAACAGATATATAGCCTCAGTTCTAGAAGCAAAGTTATTTCTTCTAATCAACATAGATTTAGATATCCATAGATAGTGCATCTAATCATTAAGAAAAATAGAAGCAGTTTCAATCTAGAATAATTGTTTCATTTTCCCCTGAAAACTCACCTTCCATGGAAGTTCTAAGGAAAAACTCACTTCCTGTGCTTCTCCTCTCCTGCCACCTACTTCACTTCTGACACCAGATCTGTGGATTTTTCATACACAAAGCAGTGCTGCAAAACCAGCTGGGTATTGTGTGATTTAACTTTATTCTGACACTGTTTATGTGGAGTTAGGGTCAGATCTCACAGGTTAGGGGTTCAGTCCCACAGGCCTGTCCTCTCCTTCCCCAAATTCAGACTTCACTTGCAAGTCTAGGCTGTTGCCTGTGCTTTTGACTATCTGAGAGTCAGAGTTTTGTACAGCCCCTTCCGCAGATTTGCTAGAGTAGCTCACAGAATTCAGAAAAACTGTTTAGTTAGTAGGTTAGTAGTTTCCCATTTATTATAAATGGATATACAGTAGTTCCACCTTAACCATGGCATATACATTTCAAGTGGATGTTTGAAACTGTGGATAGTACTGAATTCTATATATACAATTTTTTTCTCATATGTACATACTTATTATAAAGTTTAGTTTATAAATTAGGCATGGTAGTAGATTAACAATAATAACTAAAGATAGAACAGTTATGACAATATGCTATAATAAAAGTTATGTTTATATGGTATCTTTCTCAAAGTGTTTTATTGTACACATTTAAGGCCTTTTCCATTTTTTCTAAGTACTATCATATACTGTGGCCATAACTTTTGCATTTTGGGATATAACAGCAAAATTAACACGAATTTCTCTTTCCTTTTTCATACTTTCATAGACAGAAGATTCATTCTTACAGTGGATCTTAGCTTCCTCCACATATAATTTTTTTTTTCCTGTTAAGTCAAGAAGTTTCACTTTTTCCCTTAAAGGAAGCACTTTACAGTTTCTCTTTGGCATATCTGTCTTGCCAGCATCACTACTTTTGCAATGTTGGACCATTATTAAGTAAAATAAGGGTTACTTTCACATGAGACTGCAATAATGACACAGTTGGTCTGATAAGATGCTACTAAGTGACTCAGGGGTGAGAAAAGCTGGACAAAGGGTTAATTTACCCTCCAGGCAGAATGATGCACAATTTTAAACTTATCAATTGTTTATTTCTGGAATTTTCCATTTACTATTTTCACACTGTGGTTGACCACAGGTAACTGAAACAACAGAGGATAGGATGGTTGGATGGCATCACTGACATGATGGACTTGAGTTTGAGTAGGCTCTGAGAGTTGGTGATGGACAGGGAAGCCTGGTATGCTGCAGTCCATGGGGTTACAAGGAGTCGGACATGACTGAGTGACTGAACTGAACTGAAATTGCATAAAATGAAACAACAGCTGGGGGGAGGGGTAGCTATTGTAATTTAGATGGAAAAAATGCATAGGGCAAGACAAGTGGCAAGGGGCACAGAGTTTCCATGCCATTTTCAGAGACACCAGTCTCCTTGAATTTCCATAAGTTCACCAAACCAGAAGCTCTCCCATTAGATCATGGGTTTGTAGGGAGACTTCATTAGATAGTCATGCTTCCTTAGATCATTGGCCAATTGACTGATTCAAAATCTTCCCCTCTCTCCGCACCCCTGAGGTCCTGGTGGCCTGAAGGTTTCAACCTTCCTATCACATGGTTGGCTCCCTTGGTAATCAACATCAGTCCTTAGGCTTTCTAAAAATCACCTCACTAACAGAGGCTCAGGGTACTTGTTGTGAATATCAAGGACATCCTCTTCAGCTGTATGGCTCTGAAGCTATTTCAGGTATAGAGAACAAAAGTCAAATATTATATAAAAACTTGCCAATATTGCTGTAATCACTTGGGAAGTTATAGGGCTTTGGGAACTTGTGAGCCAGGAACCAGTGGATAAGACCAAAGTATATATTTCTTATTATAAATCACATTATCAGACAAGTGTTATAAACAAAGGTGAAATTAATGAGATATTAATTTCCATATTAAGATGAACTATTTTTATAGAATTATAATTTATAGTTTCTTCATTACCAAAATGTATATTGATGCTTAGAAGGAATGTACTTTAAAAAGGCAGTAATTTTTCATCATCACTTTTAGGAAGAGAAGCTGTGAAAGTATTTTATTACTAAGTCAACAGCTTTCCTTAAAATATATTTTATCACCAAATATTTCACAATCATCTACCATTTTTTAAATATACAGTTTCTAAATAAAATTCTGGAAAGGAGAAATTTCCAAGACCTATAATATTATTTTTTTATTCTGCATTTGAAGTATGATTTGATAAACATGATCAATAGCAGACAATGTTACATAAAAATAGTCTAATGTTACTATAAAATTCATATAAAAGTTCTAAATTCCTTTTCCTGCATTTATTAGGAATTTTCTTTTACCTGTATTTTTAAATTGACTTAGAAATATAAGGATAAACAGATACTGTCTTTTAAGATATTCCTTATACTAATTCTTCTAATTTAATTATAACACATTTCATTTACATGTAATTTTAAGATTCTTAAAATGACTATGAAAGGAACATCACAAGTAACCACAATTAATTTAGAGACATTTTAATTAATTCCAATTTCAGTCATTTCATTCATATGTCAGTAAGCTTGCAGGGCTGAGTGGGAGTTTTGGTCTATAAATCAGTGATGGATAGTATTTACCCACTGGGCATGGTATGCAGTCTCTGTCTGTGTGATGACTGTCATATGTTATACTCCACAGACTATACGGTATTGCTGTGGTACACGTATATTCTCAGTTTGAGAGCACATACAATTAGCTGCTTACACAATTGCTTCTGATAAAGATTTCCTGTATATATATCATGCTTGAGGATCAAACTCTTATGGTCTGCTTTCTCAATCTCTCCAATATTAAAGATGCTTTCATCTAATTGTGAACAGCTCTCTGACATTTCATAGACTATTCATTATTGCATATCTATAATCTTACCATCAATTAATAGTAATAATTATGAACTTCATTAATTAGTATATGGTTGTTCATAGTACCATGCAGTTGTTGTACTAAGCTTCTGCCAATTTTGAGCTTTAATGTATCTGAGATAGATAATATTTACATGGGTACATTTTCAAAGACTGCTCTCAGTCACTCAGTCATGTCCGACTCTTTGTGATCCCATGAACTGTAGCACACCTATAGATATTCAAATAAACACTGCCAAATGGTTATTTATTTTAGATGCCAATATGAGTAAGTCCTCTTTGACATGGGAGAAGAGGATCAATGTATACTTATGACACTGAATAATTAAGTTCCAGTTGTCGAGCAGGAATTCTAGGCAAGTTCAGTTAAGCAGCATTTATCTAGCACCTATTGTCCAGCACCATGGATAGCTCTGCAAGGATCATAGTAGATGAGAAATTCATACTATATCCAGGTTTGGAATTCAACTTTCCTCTATAAGGAAACAGAATTTAACTGTTTAAATAGTAGGGTATTAAGTATAAAAGTGGTAGAACACAATTCCATGATAATGGTACTTACTGATAGAAGTCTGACTGACTATAAGGATGAATGAGTCAGATGCTCATGAAAATGAGTTTGAAGAAATAAGTGTTAAGAAGCTCATGAATTGAATAGAGATGGCCTCTATGGATAAAAACTCTATTACTTAGATATTTTGGGAAGCTATAACTTTAAGTGATCATATTCAAATTTAATGTTTTCATGGTCCAAAATTTTACCAGATTAACTTTTAAGGAGAAAGAAAATTATTGTGAAAATATGTTTCCTGATTTGGGGCTTGGAAATTGAGGTCACCATACTTAATCAGTGTATATTTTAATAAATAACTGATGGATTTTAAGGTCTTGGGTTTTATATGTTTCCTTTCAGACAACATAAACTATATGAGATTAATTTATCCAAGAACATACTCTACACTAAATATCAAATATTTGAAATAAGAGAATTTATGAGAGGTTTTATGCTTTCTATTTTAGCATGGCCTGTCCTCTTTCACTTATATATATATTTTTTTCCTTTCTATAACAGATCAATAAATTTTACTTGAGTAATAAAGCAGTTATTCAATTCTGATTTATTCTGAGTGGTTTGTGTCAGTGACTGCAATTCACAAGATCTGTCTGCTGTTTGTCAGCTCAGGGGTCTTAAAGGCTGCCCAGAGAACAGTTGTATCTAATCTTCTTCTTTAACTCATCCCCAGAGAGTCTTCACTCAGTTGGTCTGTGAAATTGCTTGGGTGGCTAGCACTTAAAAACAGGAACGTGGAAAGATGGAGAGAGAAAAAGAGGGGGAGAGGAAGGAGAGGGGAGAGGAAGCAGGAGAGAGGTGGAAAGAATAAGAGCAGGAGAGAGTTTTAATTTGGTCTGGTGGGAACAAATTTTTTATGTGCATGTTAGGGGTAGGTGTTTCCTCTTAGAATGAAATAAGCAATAATGGTGGGTTAGCAAAAGGTCCTGGTTTATTTAAGGAGATGTAGCAACTTTCTCAATTGAGATATAAGCTCACAGGAGGAAGTGCCATAAATAATCTCAATGTGTGGCTTAATAGCTGTCTTTTGCAGCTATCAACATTTTTAATACGGTGGGAAAAGATGGAAAGCAACGTTGTGGAGTCTTCTTCATTTGTCTCTTCTTTCAATACACACACACACCCCTACACAGAGCAACTGTTTTAATGATTAATCCTTCAGAAACAGATTAAAAAAATAATAAAAGATGCCAGCAAAAACCACAGCTCCAACTGGCAGGTGGAGCAGACCTATAAAGGGCTTTTATCTCCTGCCCATCATCTCCGATTGTCTTGTTTACCCCCTTGAATCCAGATCAGGCACCATTACTGCACTCAGTGTCCACATTACTCTTGTGAAGGAAAAATTAATTCTGAATTACTGGCACCATAACTGCCTGTTCTTCACATTATCTGTCAGGAAAATAAGCAGACAATAGCTAGCTAAGTGGATTTCTTAGCTGCCATTCAGTAAAGAAGGGACAGGTGTTCAATAGGGCTTCTTTTTTTTCTCAACTGCTATTTAACAATACATACAGGAGGAGTTTAATTGCCTGCACCCACCTGCTCTCTTGTCATTTCTTGGTTTTATTGGTTTTAATGAAAATATTAAGTGTACTCTAAGAACAGTGGATAGGTGACATTTTGATTGAAACATACAAGGAAATGTGTAATGCAGGCAGGCACTATTACAGTTTTAATAGAAACTGAAAGAAGTAACATCCAGAACAACATTTTTGCTATTGTTATGTAAATAGCTAGTCCTGAGAAGGGTAACTGGTAACTGAAAAAATATGGTTGTCCCAAAAAAAAAAAACAACTTTCACCTTGGCTACCTGACTTTTTTTCCCTACAAGAATAAAGTAGTCAGGCTTTGGCATGTTTTCGTTTATTAGCTACCCCTTAGGTAGCATCCATGGTCGAATATGTTTTGTAATACCTCTCCTCTTCTTTGGAATCAGAATACATTAAAGTTTCTAGGGAGAACTTTGATGCATTGGCAAAAGTGTGGGATGAAGCAAAAAACAGCAGCTTGTTACAGCTGACCAGGTAGAACAGGGACTAGTGACCTTTCTCACCAGCCAGCAAGGACTTGTGTTTGAACTCGTCTCCCAGACTCAAAATAGAGAAAGAAAAATGTCAGAGTGAAAATTATGCTGTGTATCATCCTCAGTGCATATGATGACTTTAATTTTTATTGTATTTCAATCTTGTTCATTATAAGAACAATAGCTTATTGTGTAATAAACAAAATAAAATACCCCCACATGCATGCTCGTGTATGTGTGTGCTTGGTTGCTTAGTCATGTCTGACTCTTTTTGACCCCTGGACTAAAGCCTGCCAGGCTTCTCTGTTCATGGGATTTTCCAGGGAAGAATGCTAGAGTCGGCTGCAATTTCCTCCTCCAGGGGAACTTCCCAATCCAAGGATCAAACCCATGTCTCCTGCCTGCATTTCATTCATTGCAGGCAGATTTTTTACCACTTGAACCCCCTGGAAAGATGTGCATGTTCATATATGCACACAAGTATACAAATTATACCTTCAAATTTAAATTGCTAGTATTAAGAAATAAAGATACCAGAAATTTCCCATGTTTCGATTTAAAAGTTAGAGTATTTTCCAGTGTGTGTTGAGTGGCAGAAAAGAACAAGTGTCTGTCATTGAGAAGGTTCCTGAATGTATGTGCTATGCTAAGTCACTTCAGTCATGTCTGACTTTTTGTGATTCTATGGATTGTGTAGCCCACCAGGCTCCTCTGTCCGTGGGATTCTCTAGACAAGAATACTGGAATCGGTTGCCATACCCTTCTCCAGAGGATCCTCCTGACCCAGGGATTGAACCATATGTGTAGCAGTGTAAATGGGTAGGTAGTGTGCATACTTCTTCTTTAGTAAGAATTTCTCTATTCATCCATGATTTTTAAATATAAGAAAAGTTTGCAATACATTTCAATGCTAAAGGATAAAGTAAAATTTCAGCACATGTGACAGGACATGTGTCACATAATTGTACATACATGAAATTGTCCTAAGGAGTTTTTGCCCAGCACACACTTAGATGAATGATCTCATTCATTCATCCATTTATTCATTCATCCTTCTATCCATCCACCCATCTACCCATTGCAACTTTTCGCTGCAAGTTGTAGAATATTCAGCTAAAATTACCCTAAGAAATGAAGGTCACTTGTTGACACTAACAGGAAACCCTGAGGGAGGGCAGTTCTATGTTTGATCCAGTGAGTTAGCAGAGTCATCAAAAACCCAGCAAGTTTTCCTTCCTGTTTCTTTTTATTCATCGTAAGCCTCTTTTTCATATTTAAGCTTCCCTCTCTTGATTGCAAATTGGCTACAAGTACCATGTTTTAAAAAGGCAATATTCAAAGGTAGGGAATTTGAGCATCTTTCTTTTTATTTCAGAAGCAAATCCAAGAAAGCCAGATCACATTGACAGAAATGGGTCACAGGCCCTTCCTTTAATCAACTCTGGTAAAGTGCAGCTTGGGAGTTCCATTATTAACTGGGACCAGTCATGATTCTGGCTGTGCCAGTGGTATGGTGATAAATGTGTTAATACCTTGCTCTCTGGGGAGAAAGAAAAATCAAGCACTGATTGTAGCTTTGGCTGATTTCTGTGGTGCAAATACTCTCATCATGGCTGATGATTTCAAGCTATTAACATGACTCCACTAAGGCAGAGTTGGGAAGAAAGGTGCATAACTGGCTCCTTCAAACCAATGTGAGCTTTCTCCAGTACTCTATCCATCAGGTGGGTCCATATTCCCTAAGCCTAATGCCACCCAATATTGAGCTAATTAGTAGATTATTTTAGAGATTAATAGGGGGAAACTTTGGGGCATGTTACCTACAGTGTCTGCCACATTCATTTGTTCATTCATTTCACACATAATTTTGCTGCCGTTAGGTATCAGGTATGAAGTATGGGACATCTTTGAGGGAATTGCCTTGTCTGTGTTGCTTTATCAGGCAGTCTGCTCATCCCACACTGAAGTGGTGAGCAACATACTGTATGGGTGTTCCTGCTCTTCCCCCACTTATACGACCTGGAGGAAAGTATGTGCAAGCTGATGATAGGGTCCTGCACAGGGAGAAGCTGGACAAATCAGACATTCTCTGTGAGCAATTGAAGTCATTTATCCATTGGATCATTGAAAAAGCAAGAGAGTTCCAGAAAAAATCTCTTTCTGCTTTATTGACTATGCCAAAGCTTTTGACTGTGTGCAACAAACTGTGGAAAATTCTCAAAGAGATGATAATACCAGACCACCTGACCTGCCTCTTGAGAAATCTGTATGCAGGTCTGGAAACAATAATTAGAACCAGACATGAAACAACAGACTGGTTCCAAATTAGGAAAGGAGTACGTCAAGGCTGTATATTGTCACTCTGCTTATTTAACATACGAAAAACACTGGGCTGGATAAAGCACAAACTACAATCAAGATTGCTGGGAGAAATATCAATAACCTCAGATATGCAGATGACACCACCCTTATGGCAAAAAGTGAAGAGAAACTAAAAAGCCTCTTGATGAAAGTGAAAGAGGAGAGTGAAAGAGTTGGTTTAAAAGTCAACATTCAGAAAACTAAGATCATGGCATCTGGTCCCATCACTTCATGGGAAATAGATGGGAAAACAGTGGAAACAGTGAGAGACTTTATTTTTGGAGGCTCCAAAATCACTGCTGATGGTGACTGCAGACATGAAATTAAAAGACGTTTACCCCTTGGAAGAAAAGCTATGACCAACTTAGACAAATATTAACATTCAAAGACATTTGCCAACAAAGATATGTCTAGTCAAAGCTATGGCTTTTCCAGTAGTCATGTATGGATATGAGAGTTGGACTATCTAAAGAAAGCTGAGTGCAGAAGAACTGATGCTTTTGAACTGTGGTGTTGGANAAAATGCACTTCTACCCTGGCAGCAATGAGACTCAGGGAAAGATGACTGCTTGCTGGGCTTATCCATATGTACCTGGAGATGGAACAATGGACTGGCTCAGAATTGGGAAAGGAGTATGTCAAGACTATATATTGTCACACTGCTTATTTAACTTATATGTAGAGTGCATCATGCAAAATGCTGGGCTGGATGAATCACAACCTGGAATCAAGGAGAAATGCCAGCAACCTCGATAAGCAGATGATAACACTCTAATGGCAGAAAGCAAAGAGGAACTGAAGAGCCTCTTGGTGAGGGTTAAAGAGGAGACTGAAAAAGCTAGCTTAAAACTTAACATTCAAAAAACGAAGATCATAGCATCTGGTCCCATCAAATAGATGGGGGAAGAGGGGAAGCAGTGATGAATTTTATTTTCTTGTGGTCCAAAATCACTGAACAGTGACTGCAGTCATGAAATTTAAAGATGCTTTCTCCTTGGAGGAAAGCTATGACAAGCCTAGACAGCATCTTAAAAAGAAAAGATATCATTTTGCAGACAGAGCTTCATATAGTAAAAGCTATAGTTTTCCCAGTAGTCATGTATGGATGTGAGAGTTGGACTATAAAGAAAGCTGAGCGCCAAAGAATTGATGNCTCTGGGAGTTGGTGATGGACAGGTAGGCCTGGCGTGCTGCGATTCATGGGGTCGCAAAGAGTCGGACAGAACTGAGCAACTGAACTGAACTGAGACAGCATATTAAAAAGCAGAAACATTACTTGCCAACAAAAGTCTATCTTGTCAAGGCTATGGTTTTTCCAATGGTCATGTATGGATGTGAGAGTTAGACTGTGAAGAAAGCTGAATGCCGAAGAATTGAGGCTTTTGAACTGTGGTGTTGGAGAAGACTCTTCAGAGTCCCTTGGACTGCAAGGAGGTCCAAACAGTCCACCCTAAAGATCAGTCCTGGGTGTTCATTGGAAGGACTGATGCTAAAGCTGAAACTCCAATACTTTGCCACCTCATGTGAAGAGTTGACTCATTGTAAAAGACCCTGATGCTGTGAGGGATTGGGGGCAGGAGGAGAAGGGGACAACAGAGGATTAGATGGCTGGATGGCATCACTGACTCGATGGACATTAGTTTGAATGAACTCCGGGAGTTGGTGATGGACAGGGAGGCCTGGCATCTTGCGATTCATGGGGTCGCAAAAAGTCAGACACGACTGAGTGATTGAACTGAACTGATGATAGTCATCACTGGATCATTAATATGAGAGACAGCTTGGAGGAGTGATACTGAGGGGAGGAAGTTAATTTACGAGGTTGTTATACACGTTCATGGTGGAGAGACTGGAAAACAAACAGTGATATGGAAATAGAGTTACCTAAATGATAACAATCATAAGTTTTTATTCAGAACTTACTGTAACAAGGAAGTCAGCCATCACTTGGCATTTGGTTGATACTCAAAGGCAGGCAGAAAAGTGAGAAAGCTTTATTGTGGAAAGAAAGGGAAGGTCTCGGATATCCTAACTGGAAGTAGTTGTCATACAGAACCTATAGGCAGCTAAGTAGAAGCATGACATTTATGTAATTGGTTAAGTTCAGTTGAGTCGCTCAGCTGTAGTCCGACTCTTTGCAACCCCTGGACTGAAGCACACCAGGCTTCCCTGTCCATCACCAGCTCCTGGAGTTTACTCAAACTCACGTCCATTGAGTTGGTGAGGCCATCCAACCATCTCATCCTCTGTCATCCCCTTTTCCTCCCACCTCCAATCTTTCCCAGCATCAAGGTCTTTTCCAATGTGTCAGTTTTTCACATCAGGTGTCCCAAAGTATTGGNACCCCTGGACTGAAGCACACCAGGCTTCCCTGTCCATCACCAGCTCCTGGAGTTTACTCAAACTCACGTCCATTGAGTTGGTGAGGCCATCCAACCATCTCATCCTCTGTCATCCCCTTTTCCTCCCACCTCCAATCTTTCCCAGCATCAAGGTCTTTTCCAATGTGTCAGTTTTTCACATCAGGTGTCCCAAAGTATTGGAGCTTCAGTTTGAGCATCAGTCCTTCCAATGAATTGTTCAGGACTGATTTCTTTTACGATGGACTGGTTGGATCTCCTTGCTGTCCAAGGGACTCTCAAAAGTCTTCTCCAACACCACAGTTCAAACGCATTAATTCTTTGACACTCAGCCTTCTTTATGGTCCAACTCTCACATCCATACATGACCACTTGAAAAACCATAGCTTTGACTGGAGGGATTTTTTTGGGAAAGTAATGTCTCTGCTTTTTAATATGCTGTCTAGGTTGGTCATAACTTTTCTTCCAAGGAGCAAGCATCTTTTAATTTCATGGCTGCAGTCACCATCTGTAGTGATTGGTTAGGGATGCATATTTGATTTTCTCTGATTGGTCTGAAATTGGAAATAGAAGGAAAATTAGAGAAGCTTTTAATTGTTAATCAAGTCCTAGCCAGTTTGAGTCATTAGTTTCAGGGATGATTATTTGGCTTCCTTGAGTGCTTCATACAGATAGCAGTCAGACTTCTTCGACTAATTATTACAGATAGTAAGTTGGCTTCTTAGGCTGATTACTGAACATGTCAGATCAGAGTTTCATTCTTATGTACATTCTGGTTACTCTTTTATTGTGTGTCTAGTCTGTAAGTGGGTAATGTATTCTAAGAGGGTCACAAGGGAACACTGAAATAGAGAACATCGATATTTGGGATGTATAACTTGATCGTGGTCACATGTGGCAAATCTCAGCCCAATCTAGTGCAATTACTAATTTACAAAATTGCACCTAAACTGATATACAGCTAGGATAAGAGGTGGATGCATGACACCAAAAATTCCTACTTTTAAGAGCCAAAGTATTGAAAAGACTGATGCTGAACTGAAGCTCCAGTACTTCGACTACCAGATTCGAAGAGATGACTCATTGGAAAAGACCCTGATGCTGGGAAAGATTGTAGGCAAAAAGAGAAGAAGGCTGCAGAGGATAGATGGTTAGATAGCATCACCAACTCAATGGACATGAATTTGAGCAAACTATGGGAGATAGTGGAGGACAGAGGAGCCTGATGTGCTGCAGTCCATGGAGTCACATAGAGTCAGACATGACTTGCCGACTGAACATTAACAAGAAGAAACTAGCTTAACATATACTACTATGTTATATGCCATAATCTCCACAGTAATCTCCATTGTTTGCCCTTCAAAATACCGTATCCTATCTTGATAGCATGCTCCTTTTCATCAAGTGGCATTATGATTTTCCTATTACTGTGAACTTTACTCTGGTATATTCTGTACAAACTTGAAACTAAGAATGAAGTAGAAACTGAAAGGAGTAGTTTTTATTTGGATGAACTGCCTGAACCTGTATTTCCCATGTCAAGGAAGGATACTTCTTTACCCCTTCATGCCATCTAAAGTATATTTTTGTTACTGGATTAAAAGAAATATTGGTTAATTTAATTTGAGACACTGGAATAAATGTTAGTAAATTTTCAAATTTGGTTCTGAGTAATATGGATGAATGTCTGAAGATTTAAAAGCTATTAGTAGAGCATGAAAGCCTGGCAAAAACTACAAATGAAACAGAGCTAATGATTATACTGGCTTGGCCACTGGCACCCAAGAAAGCCCAGAAAGTAAATACTGATGACATGAAAATGCATTTTGTTTATGCTTTCAATATTCACTTATTTATTTAATTAGGCTGTGTTGGGTCTTAGCTGCAGCACATGGAATCTTCATTGTGCCCTGTGAATCTTTTGTGGTGGCACACAGGCTTAGGAGCTGTGGTGCATGGGCTTTGTTGCTCCATGGCATTTGGGATCTGAGTTCCCCTCTTAGGGATTGAACCTGTATCCCTTGCACTGCAAGGTGGACTCTTAACCACTAGGCTACCAGGGGAATTCCTGTAAGTGCTTAAAAAAAAAAAATTAGGGAAAAGAGATTAAAAAAAATTTCTAGTAAATTGCTTCAAAATGTCAAAAGCAAAGTATTTCCTCTGCTTCAAATAGTTATTTTCACCCAGCCAGTAACAAAGCCCAGTGGAGGAAATCTTGCCTAGAACTAAGGCCTTTTGGACCCCGGCCTCTTATTTAACTTGGCCAGAGTCCTCACAGAAGTTGCACTTCAGTGAACACCTTACAATGCCTAATACTAAAATCCTTTCACTCCATAATTTCTTTAGGTTGTTTTCTCTCACTGAAAACTATTGGAAAAAATAGTTTAGGACTAGAGCATTTCCTGTCACCTCCCTCATACACAGGGCCTTTAAAAGGAAAACAAAAACAAAAACAAAAACAAAACTCAAGTAGTTGAAATTCCTCTCCCATGTTGGGATTCACCTTCCCCCTCGACCCTCTCTGTGGCTCCCAGAACTAACTACCTGGTGTCAGAATTCATGAGAAAACATGACCAAAACCTCACTGTGATCTTTGGGAGGAAAATACTAACCTTGGGCCTCAAGGTCGAGCTTGTGCTCCGGTTTTACTAACTGACAATATTTTAAAAAATATGCATAATCATGTGGATCAGACACTACAAATTGCTTTTCATTTTTAACTGGGTCCTCCAGTTAGTCAAAAAAGTAGACTATCAAGACCTCATTTCTATATAACCACATAGCCCAAAATAAGATCTGCTGAAGGTACTCGGACTGTTGACCACGGAAAACTCCTATGTTTCTGCTTCTTGAGAAGATGGAAAAATAGTAAGAACCAGATAGCTCAGGAGCAGAACTGTCGTGTTGTGTTAAACTCATGATTCAGAGCACCTCCCTCATTAAAATTCTTCAGCCGCTCCACACAGTGGAGGATAGAGTTCATGCTCTTGGCCAAGCATGTTCAGCCTTTTAATGACTTTGGCCCTTAGCCACTTCTCCAGCTTCTTCTACCCTCAACACCTGCCTCAGACTTCCCTAAACTCCACTGCCTCCAGTGCTTCTCTCTAGCCATAGAGTAATTGAGGTTGCCTTTCACTCAGAATTTGCCTGACTAGCTCTTCCATTTCTCAAGACGTTAAGCCATTATTATTTCTGCTGTGAAACTTCCTCTGACTTCCCTTCTTTTGTCCCAAAGAATTCTTCCTCTTCTTCCTTTATTCTACCACCATTTCCTATATTCACTCAATAACCTTTGCGCTTTTATGTTTATTGCAAATATGTCTCTCTTCTCTCCGAGAAGAAGAGCCCCTTGAAAGCAGTAAATGCATCTGTCATCACTCACTTTCAGAGCCAAGCACATTCCCTGGCACAGTCGTAGGTACTTAATGACATTTACTGAATAAATTAATTAATGTATGACAGAGGCTGTCCCAAGTTCTGCTTCGGAAAATAGACCTGTGTGCTTAGTCACCCAGTCATGCCTGACTCTTCGTGACCCCATGGACTGCAGCCCACCAGGCTTCTCTGTCCATGTGGATTCTCCAGGCAAGAAAACTGAAGTGGATTGCCCTGCCTTCCTCCAGAGAATCTTCCCGACCAAACCCAGGTCTCCCACATTTAAGGCAGATTCTTTACCATCTGAGCTACCAGGATAAGCCCAATACAATAGACATAACATTAAAAAATATATATATATATACTCAAATAACTTTAGTTTTCCTTGTTAAGGCATTGTAAAAATAGCATTTGTAAATGTAACTAAAGCTTTTACAATATAGATGTTTTTAAGCCAGCACAAACTCTTTAGATAGTGAAATTCAAATTCATTTCATACTTTATAAACATTTAATTAATCTCAAAATTGGAGGGGGGCACTTTGGGCATAATATCAGTTCCTAAATCTGTGTAAGTCCAGTTAAGTTTTATATTGTTTTGCTTTATGATTTTCTTGTCATATTTTATACTTTGGAAGATTGAAAAATAATTACTTTAAAATAGTGGATAATAGGAACTGACTGACACATGGAATTTGGAATTCTGGCTAGAGCTGTGTCTAGCAGTTCAAATGATGCCATTAGAAATCTCACACTTTCCCTGTTTCTCTCAGCTCTGCTTATCTATGTGTTACTTTCTTTCCAGGTAAACCATATCTACATGATGGCAAAGGTAGCCAACTGCAACTTAAGTCTCCTCTGGGATTTCCAGTAAGTGATCCCTGTATTTCTTTCCCTGTAGCATAAGCACAAGTCATGTAGATGACTCATTGGCTTGACTTATGTCCCATGTCCCCCCCACTTCCCTGCCTGATCAGCCACTATGACATTGGACACTAATTGGATAGAATATGTCATTAACATATCCTCCCACTAGGGATGATGTGGGATTCATTCTGGTGTACTCTGAGAACTGCATGTTTTAAAAATGCAAAATAAATAATTTCCCCAGAGAGATGCCAAATAAACAACACAAATCAAAAATATTTTGGCTCACCACAAAAGATGCTTGCTGTTTCCACAACTGTTCTATGTATCCCTCAAAGTTAAAGCAATCAGAATGTCATAAAGTGTGCAGTATTAAAATGGCCATCATGTTATAGAAGACAATAACATTTTGTTTTGCTCCTAAACATTGGTTCTAAGCATTAGATGATTTATGTGTTTCTTTTTGTTTTTTCTCTCCATAAAGCTTTATCTTGAGAAAATATTTACAATAATTCTTTTCTCCCATTCATGAATCACAATTGATTGCTCTGGGCCCGGCATTCTCTGATGAGAATTCAACTTTTTCTTGAATGCTTTGCACTAAGATCACTTTCTGTTTACTTTCGCAATTTCCAAACTTTTCCTGTTTATCCTACCCTCGCCATCTGAGGATGGAACACTCAGAAGAGTTTACTGTAATATTTAAGCTACGTTTTTTATTCTTATTTTCTTCAAAGTCATTTGTCATATCATCATCATTGAACTTAATAATAACAACAAAATATCCAAGCTTAACAACCCTTGCTCTTTTTATATGGAGTGATAGTTATCATATTTTAAGTGTCAGTTATCATGTCCTAATTTTCAGAGCCACAGATAGACTTGGGGGATGTGATTATGAGAAAAGGAATTTCTACTTGTGGAGTACAACATTAGTGGGGAAAAATTCATTCCTAAATGAGACAGAACCTGACTGCAGCCGAAGTATCATCACCAAATATCCATTTGAAATTCATCTCACCATATGGAAATGAGGTTTCCTTCTCAGCAAGGAAACTTTATTTCCTTTGACCAGTTATACAAAGAAAACTACACAGAAGAGTTAAATGCTTCAATAATCATATGGCTAATTGGCAACTTCCCAGTCACCAACTGCAACAAATCAATATTTTTAAATTTCTATAAATTTTAATAGTAATAACTGTGAGTAGATTTTATAAACATCTGATCATTCATATTGTGAATAATGGAAATCATGGCAAATGGAGCTTAAATCTTATAAATGTTTTTGTATCCCTGAATTTCACATGAAATTAGCTGATGAAAAGTCTATCTGATCTGAAATGTTTTTTTTTTAAGTAAAATTCCTATTAAGATAGACTGTTAAGAAAATCCCTTACATGGAGCTTGAGAGCCTCCTGACCTCCATTTTTGCTTCTCATGGGAAGCAGTTCAAATGAAAAGACTTTAATTATTATGCACAAGCAGCCTATATAAAAATCTCTGACTCTTTGCAGAGACAAGCTCTCTATTTGCAATTAGGGAAAAGAACACGTAATGTCTGTGAGTCCCCTGTCATTCATCTCTTACTTGTTTGCTTTTTTGGTATATGTATAGCATCACTCTGTTTTCTTTTTCTGGAAATAATTAAGGGAAAACTTGCTTATCAGAGGCATCAAAAAGAGGAAAGAAGATATGATTGTAAGTCACAATGGATATTTTCATTCTGCATTGAGCAAGACAACTTCCCATTCAGTATTGGTTACCCCATGAGGACTTGACTCTAGGCAACAGGGATATCCCTCTGAGGGCTACCCATTTTAGCTATATGATCTAGTCCTATAGGAGTAATGGAGTCTAGAAACTGTTCAGGCAGCTGAATGTTACATGCATACATATATATATATATATATATACTCAAAATGTTTTTTGGTTTAAAGTCACTAAGTTAAGTGTTTAATAGATGTGATATTTCACTGTGTTAGGTAGTAGTATGTAGTTACCATTTGTTACCTAAAATCTTGAATGCTGTTGCTAAGTCGCTTCAGTCGTGTCTGACTCTTGTGTGACCCCATAGACGGCAGCCCACCAGGCTCCCCTGTCCCTGGGATTCTCCAGGCAAGAACGCTGGAGTGGGTTGCCATTTTCTTCTCCAATGCATGAAAGTGAAAAGTGAAAGTGAAGTCTCTCGGTGGTGTCCGACTCTTTGCGACCCCGTGGACTGCAGCCTACCAGGCTCCTCCATCCATGGCATTTTCCAGGCAAGAATACTGGAGTGGGGTGCCATCACCTTCTCCAAATATCTTGAATAAGATAGGTTAATATTGGAGTATTCATTTATCTCACATCAGTGANGGTGGTGTCCGACTCTTTGCGACCCCGTGGACTGCAGCCTACCAGGCTCCTCCATCCATGGCATTTTCCAGGCAAGAATACTGGAGTGGGGTGCCATCACCTTCTCCAAATATCTTGAATAAGATAGGTTAATATTGGAGTATTCATTTATCTCACATCAGTGATACATTTAGAAAACTATTCAATTTTATTTATTTTTAATAAGAAACTCATGAATAATATTTATTTTTGAAGTTTCAGTGGAAATAATGAAATGTAGTATCAATATTACTTGAAAGACTTTTTAACTGGAGGATAATTGCTTTACAATGTTGTGTTTGTTTCTGCTATACAACAGTGTGAATCAGCCATAAGTATACATATATCCCCTTCCTGTTGAGCCTCCCTCCTACCCCCCTCAAATCCCACCTCTCTAGGTCATCACAGAGCACCAAGCTGAGCTCCCTGTGCTATTCAACAGCTTCCCACTAACTGTTTTACATATATTAGTGTATATGTGTCAGTGTTGCTCCCTTAAATTCTTTCCACCCTCTTCTTTCTCCCCTTGTTTTCAAAACATATTGAGTTCACACATAGTCTAAATGCACTGAAGGTTTACATTCAGCACTGTAACTATTAGGACATAATTAGACTTCAATTGTCATTATCTTATGATTTCAGTTTCATTGCAGTCAAGCCTCTAAATAATGATCTTGAAATGTTGTTGCTGAACCATGAAAGACACTGAGATTATTGGCCTCCAGAGGATAAGAATTCAGTTTGGGGCTTGAGATGAGGCTTGATTGCTCAGAGCTTTTGGGTAATAAAGTTTTATTAAAGTATAAAAGAGATAGAGACATCAGATAGAGACATAGACACCAGAAGGGGGTAGAAAGAATACCCCTTGCTAGTGTTAGCAATGGAGTTATATACTTTTTATTTAGTTATTACAATGAATCAAAAGAATGTCTGGAGGTTGTAAAGATCTTATTAGACCCACTACCATAATTTACATTTTAAGATAACAGGATTCAGTTCAGTTCAGTCACTCAGTCTTGTCCAAATCTTTGTGACCCCATGAATTGCAGCACTCCAGGCCTCCCTGTCCATCACCAACTCCCAGAGTTCACTCAANTTGTGTATGTTGCTGTTGTTCAGTTGCAAAGTCGTGTCCCACTCTTTGCAACCCCATGAACTGTAACACGCCAGACATCCCTGACCTTCACTATCTCCTGGAGCTTGCTGAAACTCATGTCCATCGAGTCAGTGAGGCCATCCGACCATCTCATCCTCTGTTGTACCCTTTTCCTCCTGCTTTGAATCTTTCTCAGCTTCAGGGTCTTTTACAATTAGTTGCTCTTTGAATCAGGTGGCCAAAGTATTGGAGCTTCAGCTTCAGCATC
Organism: Neotragus pygmaeus; assembly: GCA_006410875.1. Classification (NCBI taxonomy): domain Eukaryota; kingdom Metazoa; phylum Chordata; class Mammalia; order Artiodactyla; family Bovidae; genus Neotragus; species Neotragus pygmaeus. The sequence continues at coordinate 1,110,716 of SJYV01042641.1, forward strand.
AGTCCTTCCAACGAATATTCAGAATCAATTTCCTTTTGGATTGAATGGTTTGATCTCCTTGCTGTCCAAGAGATTCTCAAGAGCCTTCTCCAGCACCATAGTTTTTAAACATCAATTCTTTGGCTCTCAGCCTTCTTCATGGTCTAACCCTCATATCTATATGTATATATAGAGCATGCTATCCAAGGAGAGACTGCTGAGTGCTTGTTGCTTTTCAAGAATGTTTGTGTTGATAAACAGATCCGGTGGCTTCCTAGGCATTCTGGTCACTTATGATTTTCCTTATTTATAACTATGGGGTTCAGTTCAGTTCACTTGCTCAGTCATGTCTGACTCTTTGCAACCCAATGAATCGCAGCACACCAGGCCTCCCTGTTCATCAACAACTCCCAGAGTTCACTCAAACTCATGTCCATCGAGTCAGTGATGCCATCCAGTCATCTCATCCTCTGTCGTCCCCTTCTCCTCCTGCCCCCAATCCCTCCCAGCATCAGAGTCTTTTCCAATGAGTCAATTCTTCACATGAGGTGGCCAAAGTACTGGAGTTTCAGCNGCTGCTGGTTTCACAATGATTCATGTTGGCTGTTTGTTAGGCAACACCGACCCCATGGCTCCTCACATTATTCTTGATTTTAAAGGAAAATCTTTTAGCTTTTCACTGTTGAGTTTAACATTAGCTGTTGGTTTGTAATAAATGGTGTTTATTATGTCGAGATGTGTTTCCTCCATATCATCTTTGTTGAGATTTTATCATGAATGGATGTTGGATTTTGTCAAATTCTTTTTCTGCATCTATTGTGATAATTATATGATTTTTATTCTTCCTTTTGTTAATATGGTATATCACATGATTGATTTGTGGATACTGAACCATACTTGCATTCCTGGAATAAATCCCACTTGAACATGATGTATGATCCTTTTTACATATTGCTAAATTCAGTTTGCTAATATTTTGTTAGGATTTTTTGCATCTATATTCATCAGAGATATTGATCTATAATATTCTTTCTCCTTTTTTTTGTTACTGTTTCTATCTGGTTTTGTTATTAGAATGATAGTGGCCTTATAGAATGAGTTTGAGAGTATTTCATCCTCTTTGATTTTTGAAGTAGTTTGAAAAGAATAAATATTAGTTTTTCTTTATATGTTTGATGGAATTTCCCCTGTGAAGCTGTCCAATCCTGTACTTTGCCTCCCTGTGAAGCTGTCCAATCCTGTACTTTGCCTTGCTAGGAGTTTTCTTTATTATGTATTCACTTTTCGCACTAGTGATTAGTCTATTCAGATTGTCTTTCTTCTTGAGTTAGTCTTGGAATGTTGTATGTTTCTAGAAATTGGTCCATTTCTCCTAGATTGTTCAATTTGTTCATACTATTCTCTTATGATTTTTATATGTCTGTGATATCAATTGTTATTTCTCTTCTTTAATTTATTATTTTGTTTGTTTAAGGCCTCTCTCTCTTTCTCTTGATGAACCTGACTAATGTCTTATCTTTTATTTATCTTTTCAAAACATCATCTCTTCAGTTCAGTTCAGTTCAGTCGCTCAGTCGTGTCCGACTCTTTGCGACCCCATGAATCACAGCACGCCAGGCCTCCCTGTCCGTCACCAACTCCCGGAGTTCACTCAGACTCACGTCCATTGAGTCGGTGATGTCATCCAGCCATCTCATCCTCGATCGTCCCCTTCTCCTCCTGCCCCCAATCCCTCCCAGCATCAGGGTCTTTTCCAATAAGTTGATTCTTCGCATGAGGTGGCCAGAGTACTGGAGTTTCAGCTTTAGCATCATTCCTTCCAAAGAAATCCTAGGGCTGATCTCCTTCAGAATGGACTGATTGGATCTCCTTGCAGTCCAANGGTTGAGATTTTTCTTGTTTCTTAGTATAGCATTGTATTGCTCTAAACTTCGCTCTTACAACTCCTTTGGCTGAATACCATAGATTTTTCAAATTTGTGTTTTCATTTTCATTAGTTTCAAGATATTTTCTGACTTCTTCTTTAATTCCTTCATTGAGCCATTGGCTTTTTAATAATGTGCTGTTCATCCCCTGTTTTTGTTTTCCCATTTTTCTTCCTATAACTGATTTCTAGCTTCATATTGTGGTCTGAAAAAAGGCTCGATGTAGTAATTTCTGTCCTCTTAAGTTTGTTGAGACTTGTTTTGTGACCTAGCATGTGACCTAACCTCAAGAGCATTATGTGTATACTTAAAGAATGTGTATTCCACTGTTTCTGAATAAAATGTCCTGTAGATTTCTATTAATTTCAATTAATCTATTTGGAAATTTAAGACCACTGTTGCCTTATTGATTTTTGTATGTGAATGATCTGTCCATTGTTGTAAGTAAAGTGTTAAAATTACCTATGATTATTGTTGTATTGTCAGTTTCTACCTTTATGTCCTTTAATATTTATATATTAGTGCTTTATATATTTAAGTGCCCCTATACTAGGTGCATATATGTTAATGAGTGTTATATCCTCTTCTTGTATTGGTCCCTTTATCATTATATTATGTCCTTCCTTGCCTGTTCTTACAGCCTCTGTTTTAAAGTCTGTTTTGTCTGATATGTATTATGCTGCCCCCACTTTCTTGTCTTGTTCATTTGCATGAAACATCTTTTTCCATCCTCTCATTTTTAGCCTATTTGTGTCTTTAGCCCTGGTAAATCTCTTGTAAGCAGCATATAAATGAATGTTGATTTTTAATCCAATCAGCCACCCTGTGTCTTTTGAATGGAGCATTAGTCACATTAACATTTGAAGTAATTGTTGATGAGTATGTGCTTCTTTCTAGTCTGTTACCTGTTTTCTGGTTGTTTGTACAATTCTTATCTTTTTTTTTTTCTTTTTCTTCTTCTCATTTCTTCCCTTGAGGTTTGATGATTTTCTTTAGTGCTATGCTTGTGTTCCTTTTGCTCTAGGTTTTGTGTTATCTTTTATAGGTTTTTGATTCGTGGGTCCATGAATTTCATGTATATCGCCTTATATCTGCTTGTTTTAAATTGATAGTCATTAAAGTTCTTCTCTGCTCAGTGGCTACACCAACCTTTGGGGTGTAGCTCAATTTGGAGGTCAAAATTGGTTCCCAGAATGCTAGAGCAGAAGCCCTGAAGGTTGGGTCTGAACTGTTTTTGTTAACCTCTCCCTCTTAACACTGGCACTCTCAAACCAGAAGGGAGTAGCAGTGGAGTAAGAAGGGCTAGAGAAAGTGCTTGGTGTGAGTCTGGGTCTAAGCTATGTATCTGCAGCCCTAGTCAAAGTCCTGGACTGCCACTAATGCCTCTGTAAAGTGCCAGGAATGGCTTCTACTGCCTTTCTCAGATGCCATTCCAGGTCTGAGCTAGTTCCATCCATCACAGCTGAATTCTCCCTCCAGCTTCTGTCAGCTGCATCTCATCCTAGTGTGAAGTTGAGTCATGAATTTCCTGGGGCCGGACTGGGCACTCAATTCAGGCTGGGACATGTGCTGGGACAATCAAGGGAAACTGACCAGAATCCTGACAGTTTCAATCTGTTTCAATCTGACTTCTCCACCATGTTTCGAAAGCCAACAAATGTGTGCATGTTCTTTTCCAACAGAGTTTAGGTTTCTTACAGCTCTCCTTTTAGTCCCACTGATTTTCTAATCAGCTAAAGAGACCTGTCTTCCTGATGTCAAACTCCAGAGCTGGGTGTCCAATCTGTGACTCAACCACTCATGCCCAAGAAACACATCTCTCCATGTAATCTCTCCATGTAATCCATGTTTTCTCCCAGCCACTGTGAAGAAGGCTGAGGGCCGAAGAATTGATGCTTTTGAACTGTGGTGTTGGAGAAGACTCTTGAGAGTCCCTTGGACTGCAAGGAGATACAACCAGTCCATTCTGAAGCAGATCAGCCCTGGGATTTCTTTGGAAGGAATGATGCTAAAGCTGAAACTCCAGTACTTTAGCCACCTCATGTGAAGAGTTGACTCATTGGAAAAGACCCTGATGCTGGGAGGGATTGGGGGCAGGAGGAGAAGGGGATGACAGAGGATGAGATGGCTGGATGGCATCATGGACTCGATGGAGGTGAGTCTGAGTGAACTCCGGGAGATGGTAATGAACAGGGAGGCCTGGCATGCTGCAATTCATGGGGTCGCAAAGAGTCGGACATGACTGAGTGGCTGAACTGAACTGAGCTGAATCACTTCTCATCCCTTCCTACTTGATTCTATGTGTATCATTCCATGAATAGATGCACCCTTGTTGTATTCCTGAAAGAAGATAAGCTCTATGTCCTCCTACTCTGCCATCTTGATCTCTCTCCTACAATGATAGATTTTACACAATCAAAAGAAATAGTTGTTGCTGCTGCTGCTGCTGCTGCTGCATCGCTTCAGGCATGTCCGACTCTGTGCGACCCCATAGACGGCAGCCCACCAGACTCCCCTGTCCCTGGGATTCTCCAGGCAAGAACACTGGAGTGGGTTGCCATTTCCTTCTCCAATCCATGAAAGTGAAAAGTGAAAATGAAGTTGCTCAGTCGTGGCAGACTGTGACTCCATGGGCTGCAGTCTACCAGGCTCCTCCTCCATGCATGGGATTTTCCAGGCAAGAGTACTTGGAGTGGGTCACCATTGCCTTCTCCGAAAGAAATAGTAAATACATTTAATTCCAAACTGCCTCCTCTATAACTGATATTTAATTTAATTTTACTTGTGAGATTAAAAAGATCACAAAGTGAAGAAAGGAAGGAAGAAGGGGAGGGTGAGAAATATGGAAGGAGGAAGGAGTTTTGTGAGGAAGTCTGTATTGCTAATTTATAGTAAACTACATTCCAGTGATAGTGGAGAACAATCAAGAATGTTAAATCATGATCCACTATTCCCCAATTGTAAAATTTTAGGCCAGTTGTGGAAAATATAGAATATTTCTACAATTCCAACTTTACGATTGAAGAAAAGGGGTCAGGGAACTTGATTGTACTTTAAACTCAGAAATGTCCCTTTTAATATCATGTTGAGTGAAGGAAAAATTTGTCTGCCAAAAACAAGTTTTCTGACTTTTAACCTTAATTTTCTCACAAATGGAATAGGAAAAGAAGCCCTTTGGAGGATTTTTCAAATGCAGCCATAGTTTACTTCTCAGATGTTGTTAATGGGAATGTTGTAATGTAGATTTTCTTTTCTTTCCTTCTTTAAAAAAATATTCCTGAGAAGCAAATTAATGCAATACTTTAAAATGCAATACTATAAAAAATGCCCCACTTTGGGCTTTCAGGGCTGGAATCAAAGTTTCTCATAGGTGACTTCCCATCATGTAGGGCAAAGGTTCAGCAATGTAAATCTTTCAGAGATTGAAATTTATTTTTATTTTCCCAGAGGTTTCTGAGAATTGGTCTGTTATTGCTCTTTGACTGTCTTCAGAGATGGTGTGACCTGGTGTGTGACCCTCAGCATATTAAAATTCTGAGACAATGAGTTTAAAAAGGAAACTCCACAATTTATAGGCTGTCATTAAAAGACACAGGGTTGTAAATAAGATGATTTTTTGAAAATAGAAGTAGAAGAAGAGACATTCTTAGAGGATATTATTAAGGTCCTCATTATCCCTCGTGTACTCCTGTCCTGTATGCTTATCTGTCTGCTGCCTGGTGACCTCCATCCAAAGGCTCTTGCTATTATAATATGATTGTGTTATTGCCCTGCTTAGAATTCCCCAGTAATTCACTTTGTCTATAGGAAAAAAAAAATCTAAATTCTGTTTTATGTCTGGTAGTGAATTGTATGTGAGCCATTCCACTGTCCTTTTTGTCTTAAGCTGCAGTAATGTGAACTTCCTGTCCTTCCCTCAAATGTGACATTCTTTCCCATGCCTCCCAACAAGTTTCCCTTCGCTTTCTTCACTTTGGAAAAGCTCTTCTATTCCAAACTCCATCTAATCCCTCTTGTACTTCGTCCTTGTTATTCTTAACTTTTAACAAGCTGCATCTTGTCCAGGCCTTGTACTAATACTTTCTCCTTTGTGAGGCCTTAACTACCCAGGTTGTCATGGATGTGCCTTCTTATATGCCTTTCTGTGGGAGGTTGAATAGTGCCTCCCTCCTTGGATATCCAGGTCCTGATCCCTGGAATCTATGAATTTTACTTTATATGACAGATATGATTTTGCTGATTAAGTTATTTTGTATCATCCAAGTGGAGGGAAAAGGAGAAGGCTATGTAGTGACAGATACAGAGATTGAAGTAACATGCCTTAAAGATGGAGAAAGGGGTCATAAGCCAATGAATACAGGCAGCCACTAGGAGCTGGAAAATGCAGGAAAATGAATTATTCCCTAGAGATTTTGGGTGACTGCAGCCTTGCCAGCCCTTTGATTTTAGGCCAGTGAAACCCATTTCAGACTTCTCGTCTCCAGATCTACAGAAAATAAATTTCTTATGTTTACACCACTAAGTTTGTTTCAGTTGCAATAGGAAAGTAACACATTTTCTCTGCACTATATATTCCTCCATTTTAGCAATTGTTTCATGATTAATAGCCATTGAGTTGCCCTGTGAATAAACCCTTTCTTTGCTGTAAATCTTGGCATCTCAGTGTTTGACTTGCTGTGTTAGGCAAAACGAACCTGGTTCCATAACATTAGCATTTGTGAGCATTTGTGCTCACTTGCTTCAGTCAGTCTGGCTCTTTGCAACTCCATGGACTGTGATCCACCAGGCTCTACTGTCTCTGGGATTTTCCCATTAAGAATACTGGAATGGGTTGCCATTTCCTTCCTTAGGATTTACCAATTATCTGACTCTATTCATTTGCTCTAAATTTCGACTCTCCTTCCAAATATGCCTGCTTATTAGTCTCCAGAACCCTCCAGATCTTTCCATTGGGTTTTTTGGAGGGTGGGGGTATTTGTTTTTTGGACTTTTTTTTCTTTTTTTTTTGCATTTTGGCCAGGTTAATGATTGTTCTTTGTGGGAAGATTAGTTCCTTAAAAGCTCACTCTTCAATATGAGGAGTATTTTAATTTTATTTTCAGAAAAAAAAATCTAAATGTATTAAGTAACTGCTACTTAAGCTCTATATTATTTTACATGAACTTGAAGATGTCAAGCACAATTCATGATATATGATCTGTTTTCACAGGTATTAGGTTGCCTTTTGCTCTAGAAATTCAACAGTTTCTACATCTCTAATAATTCAGAACTCTGGATAGCAGTGTACTTGCTTAAAGCTACTACTGTGTCTGTGTTAAAAGTGGGAAGGTTCTGTGATAATTTTGCAAATGGATGAAAATACCAGTGGGCTTACTTTGAACTCACCCTGGGTGTTAATTGCTCTGTATTTCTGAAGGCAGCAGGGGAGAGGGAAGTTAGCAAGAAAGAGTAAGAGCAGCCAACATTGCCTTCTCTTTTCTCTGTGCTATAGTGAAAAGGGGATGAAACATCACAGAAAGATGAAAATCTTTTGGTTTGCCCTGAATCAGGCCAGCAGGCTTGATGGCTCAGGGAAGGCATTGATGGGTACAATGTTATAAGAAGAAAGTAACAGCAAGGGCAGGTTATGAACATATTGTTCTGCCTGTAAAATAGCTACTTGCCTACTTGCCTGGTACAAAAAATGATTTATCTAGGCAAGAACACCCTGTAGGGAAGTGGATCAAAGGAGAAAACCAACAAGTGAGATGAACTAGAGCAGGGCTTCTCAAACTTTAATATGTAAGCCAATTTCCTGGGGGACCATGTTCAACTGCAGGTTCAGACTCAAGAGTTCTGGGTGGGCCTCAGATTCTGCATTTCTCACAACCTCAGGGTGATGCAGGTGCTGCTGTAAATAGCAGTGAGCCAGAGACTTTCCTGTAGCAGCATTTTACCTAGAGCTGACCCTGGTGCCAGGTGAGAAGCATTAAATGATGATTTCATTTATTTTACACCAGGAAAAATTCCATGGGGGAAAGCAAAAATATTTTTGCTTGGGTTGGTCAATTTTTGTGCATATTCAAAGTATGATGCTAATTTATTATGGGGAATAACACTTACGAAGCTCCCACTCATTCTGATTGCTGTGCAACAACACAGGTTGTTATGCGTTGTGAGGTGTCAACAGTTGTGTTATTGATGTTAATGCAATGTCCCTCACTAATAATTAGCATCAGCTACTATTTTAAACTTGAGACTATTTTACCCTGATATTCTTTTTGGTACGTTTGGCACTGTACTTTAAATTTTTTTTTTTTCCTTTCCTGTGTATTAAGAAATGAGCATCTATTCCTATTTGTAATTAAGCATGAGTTTTATGTTATATTTTACTCTAGTTTTTAATATTTATGGTTACCANAAGAGTCCAAAATGCAGTACTTGGATGCAGTCTCAAAAATGACAGAATGATCTCTGTTCATTTCCAAGGGAAACCATTGAATATCACAGTAACCCAAGCCTATGCCCCAACCTGTAATGCTGAAGAAGCTGAAGCTGAATGGTTCTATGAACACCTACAAGAACTTCTAGAACTAATACCTGAAAGAGATGTCCTTTGCGTTATAAGGGACTGGAAGGCAAAGAAGTCAAGAGATACCTTGACTAACAGGCAAATTTAGCCTTGGAATACAAAATGAAGCAGGGCAAAGGCTAACAGAGTTTGCCAAGAGAATGCATTGGTCATAGCAGACACCCTCTTCCAACAACACAAGAGAAGACTCTATACATAGACATCACAAGATGGTCAACTGAAATCAGATTGATTCTGTTCTTCGCAGCCAAAGATGGAGATGCTCTGTACAGTCAGCAGAAACAAGACCGGGAGCTGACAGTAGCTCAGATCATGAACTCCTTATTGCCAAATTCAGACTTACATTGAAGAAAGTAGGGAAAACCACTAGNACTGGAAGGCAAAGAAGTCAAGAGATACCTTGACTAACAGGCAAATTTAGCCTTGGAATACAAAATGAAGCAGGGCAAAGGCTAACAGAGTTTGCCAAGAGAATGCATTGGTCATAGCAGACACCCTCTTCCAACAACACAAGAGAAGACTCTATACATAGACATCACAAGATGGTCAACTGAAATCAGATTGATTCTGTTCTTCGCAGCCAAAGATGGAGATGCTCTGTACAGTCAGCAGAAACAAGACCGGGAGCTGACAGTAGCTCAGATCATGAACTCCTTATTGCCAAATTCAGACTTACATTGAAGAAAGTAGGGAAAACCACTAGACCATTCAGGTACGACCTAAAACAAATCCCTTTTGGTTATATAGTGGAAGTGACAAATAGAGTCAAGGGATTAGATCTGATAGACAGAGTGCCTGAAGATCTATGGACAGAGGTTCGTGACATTGTACAGGAGGCCGTGATCAAGACCATCCCCAAGACAAAGAAATGCAAAAAGGCAAAATGGTTGTCTGAGGAGGCTTTACAAATAGCTGAGAAAAGAAGAGATGCAAAAGGCAAAGGAGAAAAGGAAAGATATACCCATTAGATTGCAGAGTTCCAAAGAATAGCAAGGAGAGATAAGAAAGCCTTCCTCAGTGATGAGTGCAAAGAAATAGAGGGAAACAAAAGAATGGGAAAGACTAGAGATCTCTTCAAGAAAATTAGAGATACCAAGGGAACATTTCATGCAAAGATGGGCTCAAGAAAGGACAGAAATGCTATGGACCTAACAGAAGCAGAAGATATTAAGAACAGTTGGCAAAAATGCACATAAGAACTATACAAAAAAGGTCTTCATGACCCAGATAGCCACAATGGTGTGATCACTCACCTGGAGCCAGACATCCTTGAGTGCAAAGTCAAGTGGGCTTTAGGAAGCATCACTACCAACAAAGCTAGTGGAGGTGATGGGATTCCAGTTGAGCTATTTCAAAACCTAAAAGATGATGCTGTGAGAGTGTCACACTCAATATGCCAGCAAATTTGAAAACCTCAGCAGTGGCCACAGGACTGAAAAGGTCAGTTTTCACTCCGATCCCAAAGAAAGGCAATGCCAAAGAATGCTCAGACTACCACACCATTGCACTCATCTCACATACTAGCAGAGTAATACTCAAAAATCCTCCAAGCCAGGCTTCAACAGTACATGAACTGTGAACTTCCAGATGTTTAAGCTGTGATTTAGAAAAGGCAGAGGAACCAGAGATCAAATTGCCAACATCAGTTGGATCATTGAACAAGCAAGAGAGTTCCAGAGAAACATCTACTTCTACTTTATTGACTACACCAACGCCTTTGACTGTGTGGATCATAGCAAACTCTGGAAAAGTCTTCAAGAGATGGGAGTACCAGACCACCTCACCTGCCTCCTGAGAAATCTGTATGCAGGTATAGGAGCAACAGTTAGCAGTGGACACGGAACAGACTTGTTCCAAACAGGGAAAGGAGTACATCAAGGCTGTATATTGTCAGCCCGCTTATTTAGCTTAAATGTGGAGTACATCATGAGAAATTCTGGGCTGGATGAAATACAAGTGGGAATCAAGATTGCCGGGAGAAATATCAATAATCTCAGATATGCAGATAACACCACACTTACGGCAGAAAGTGAAGAGCAACTAAAGAGCCTCTTGAAAGTGAAAGAGGAGAGTGAAGAAGTTGGCTTAAACCTCAACATTCAGAAAACTTAGATCATGGCATCTGGTCCCATTAGTTAGTTAGTTCAGTAGCTCAGTCGTGTCCGACTTTTTGCCGTCCCATTACTTCATGGAAATAGATGGGGAAACGGGAAACAGTGAGAAACTTTATATTTGGGGCTCCAAAATCACTGCAGATGGTGACTGCAATCATGAAGTTGAAAGACACTTGCTCCTTGCAAGAAAATTATTACCAAGCTAGATAGCTTATTAAAAGGCAGAGACATTACTTTGCCAACAAAGGTCCATCTAGTCAAAGCTATGGCTTTTCCAGTGGTCATGTATGGATGTGAGAGCTGGACTATAAAGAAGGCTGAGTGCCGAAGAGTTTATGCTTTTGAACTGTGGTGCTGGAGAAGACTCTTGAGAGTCCTTGGACTGCAAGGAGGTCCAACCAGTCCATCCTAAAGGAAATCAGTCCTAAATATTCATTGGAAGGACTGATGCTGTAGCTGAAACTCCAATACTTTGGTCATCTGATGCTAAGAACTGACTCAGTGGAAAAGACCCTGATGCTGGGAAAGATTGAAGGTGGGAGGAGAAGGGACGACTGAGGATGAGATGATTGGATGGCATCACTGACTTGTTAGACACAAGTTTAAGCAAGCTCAGGGATTTGGTGATGGACAGGGAGGCCTGACGTGCCCACAGTCTATTGGGTCGCAAACAGTTAGACAGAACTGAGTGACTGAACTGTACTGAGAATTAGTGGACTAGTGATATACTTGTTTACTTGTTTGTCTGGTAAAATTTGCATGCTAAGTTTTCTCCTGAGATAATCAGGGAACAAGTGGGACTTAGATAAAGAAAAACACTTTTTAGTATCAAAAACAATAAAAGCTGTGAAGAAAGATTTAATGTCAAATCAGACAAAGAACCATTTTTCCTCTTAGGGTAATTTTAATTTTCATATCTAAAACATTAATAGTATAAGAATTATAAAGTATAAAGAATACATTTGAATCAGTTCTAATGAGATGGATGAAACTGGAGCCTATTATACAGAGTGAAGTAAGTCAGAAAGAAAAACACCAATATAGTATACTGACATATATATGGAATTTAGAAAGATAGTAATGATGACCCTGTATGTGAGACAACAAAAGAGACACAGACATATAGAACAGACTTTTGGCCTCTGAGGGAGATGGAGAGGGTGGGATGATTTGGGAGAATGGCATTGAAACATTTATACTGTCATGTAAGAAACGAGGCCCTGGTCTATGTTCGATGCAGGATGCAGGATGCTTGGGGCTGGTGCATGGGGATGATCCAGAGAGACGTTGTGGGGTGGGAGGTGGGAGAGGGATTCAGGATTGGGAGCTTGTGTACACCTGTGGTGGATTCATGTCGATGTATGGCAAAGCCAATAGAGTATTGTAAAGTAAAATAAAGTAAAAAAAAATAAAAAGAAAGAAAAAAATATATAGTAAACATGCTACAAAAAGTTTTCAAATACAATATCTCACTTAATCATGACCCTTTTCCAAAACAAATAATGTGAAGCTCAGGATCTTTATGTAGTTTACCCAACATTGTACAGGTAATAAGTATAAAAATGCACAGAACTTGTATCTCATCTTTTGAAGTAAGCCCAGAACTCCTTAGAAAATGCTTCGTTTAAAAAGGAAATTACCACTTCATATAAATATGGTTCAAAACTGAGCTTTCTTTATTGAGACATTTGTATAGACCAATAATACATATTATCTCATTTTTATAATTCTCAATGTGGAAAGACACACAATAATCATACAAAGTTCTTCATAAAATATCATGGCAGAGATGAAGAAATATTTTAAATGTGACAGCTGATTTTACCTTCCTTCTGAGCCATATCTAAATCTCATTCTTTTTAGAGAATAAAGGTGGTGATATCCATACATTTAGGAAAGAATATTACAAACATTATGTTTTGAGTTTTAACTGAAAAGGAAAGCAAGTACATATTAATTTATCCCATACTAATGACTTAAACCACTGCTATTCTTCTTGCATATATCTTAACTATGGTATTAGGGTAAATTTAACCAAGTTTTCACATATGATAATAATACTATTCACCTGTGAAGTCACAGAATAGCCTTATTTATTACACATAAGACCATTCATGTTCAGGCACTCTTTCACATGGTCATCACCATCTTCTGATATAATTAGAAGTCCATAATCCCTGGATATATTTGTCCATGTGCATTCATAAAGTGCAAGTGCTTTCTAAATCATAAATCATACTTTTATGAAATCCTGGGATAAAGCATCTATCTTTCAAATAGTGCTTGAAGAAAAATCTTAACCATTGAATGAAAGCCAGCTAATAAATTCCTACAGTTACACTTTCTTTCTTTTTCTCTTTCCATCAGTCCACAGATGATTGATTATCAAGAAGTTTCCCTTCTTTCTATAATAAAAATCTATATGTTTACATACTATGATTTAAAATAATTTAAATAAATTAAGTATATGCAGATTCTTCAAATCTAAAACAAGACTATAAACAAGAGAGTCTGGGACAATGGTGCAGGAAGGAAAGTTGAAAAAAAATGAACAGAATGCCATCTGACACATTCACTAAAAGAGCATGCAGAGCAAGAGAAGTATCTCTTGACGTGAGTAAAAAGAGATACTTTCAGAATGATAAAGATGAACAGATACTACCTGCTATGAGAATAATGAAAGATTTAACTGTAGTGATTTCAATCATATGGGATTTATAATAACTTTGTAAATAATACTAAAAATGTATTAACAAGTGGGACTTTGAAGGTGGGAAACCAGACAACAAAAAGCTGAGAGGAAGCTAAAGAAAAGTTATCACAATCAGATTGAAAAGAATATCTATCAAATCAGTTTGTGATTTCAATTTTTTCTTTATAAATCCTCATTTCATTTGGTACAATGAATAAAATGTAGTTTTACAGCAAAAGTACTTATCTACATTTTGCTAGATCATACTAAAATATTGACATTTTATTCCCACATGACACTTAAATTTCATGGTACATTCAATTCAGCAAATTCACTCAACAAGGTGTTTGGGATATGAATTGTGTGCAAGACTCTTTGCTAAACACTGAAAGAGATATAAATTTAAAAAATCCCTGTTTTTTTTTTTTTAATAATGAAAATGAAACAGACTCCTAAGTATTCTTGGTACAAAACAGGGCAAAACAAACTTGAGTTCTTGCCAGAAGACTATTTAAGGGAATCTGAAGGAGATCAGCCCTGGGATTTCTTTGGAAGGAATGATGCTAAAGCTGAAACTCCAGTACTTTGGCCACCTCATGCGAAGAGTTGACTCATTGGAAAAGACTGTGATGCTGGGAGGGATTGGGGGCAGGAGAAGGGGACGACAGAGGATGAGATGGCTAGATGGCATCATTGACTCGATGGATGTGAGTCTGAGAGAACTCTGGGAGTTGGTGATGGAAAGGGAGGCCTGGCGTGCTGCAATTCATGGGGTCACAAAGAGTCAGACATGACTGAGCAACTGAACTGAACTGAACTGAAACTAGGAAAATATGAATATTTAAGAATGAGAAAAAATTTTAAAGATTTGGGACACGATCCATGTTGGGATGCTGCAGATTTAATTCAAGTCTGTATTCAAGCATTGTATCTGCTATAAACTAGACAGAGACATCAGACTTTAACTAAGGGTACTGTACAGGGAAAAGAGCAAAGTCAAGATGGAAAAAGAAAATACTTCTACTTCAGTTCATAAGAATGGAAAACAGCATCTCTCACCATATACCAGTTAATATTTTACTATTGATGAAATCATACCAGTGAGTAATCAAACGTAGAGTGTGTAGGAGTGAAAGGTGTTTTGGCATGAGGTCTTAGAAGATGCTTTTGTTGGTTTCAGTCAGATTATTGATACCTCTTATCCAAAGAGAACTAATAGATGAAAATTTTTTCATTATTTTACAGAGATATACTTCACACAGCTCTTTAAATATGGCAGTTCCTCATAAATATGTTCACAAATCATCTTTTTAAATGGTTAACTTTTCTTTCTAAGTCTACCACAATATACTTATAATTTCTTGAGATCATCTTTTAAGCATCATGGTATCTCCCAACTAATAAAANAGCTCTTTAAATATGGCAGTTCCTCATAAATATGTTCACAAATCATCTTTTTAAATGGTTAACTTTTCTTTCTAAGTCTACCACAATATACTTATAATTTCTTGAGATCATCTTTTAAGCATCATGGTATCTCCCAACTAATAAAAATACAGAAAGGCAGATGCATATTTCCTGTTGTGATTAATGCCCTTAAGCCCTTGAGCAAATGTCTTCCCTTTTTGTTAGACTTATGTATTCAACCTGAATTAAGTTTATCTTGAGGTCTGAATGTATCTTCAGTCAGTCAGTTCAGTCACTCAGTTGTGTCCAGCTCTTTGAGAAATCATGGACTGCAGCACTTCAGGCCTCCCCGACCTTCAAAGACACCCAGAGCTTACTCAAAATGAGTAACCAACCATCTAATCCTCTATCGACCCCTTCTCCTCCCACCTTCAATCTTTCCCAGCATCAGGTCTTTTCCATTGAGTCAGTTCTTAGCATCAGGTGGCCAAAGTATTGGAATTTCAGCTTCAGCATCAGTCCTTCCAATGAATATTTAGGACTGATTTCCTTTAGGATGGACTGGTTGGACCTCCTTGCAGTCCAAGGACTCTCAAGAGTCTTCTCCAGCACCACAGTTCAAAAGCATAAACTCTTCGGCACTCAGNTCAGAACTCTTCACCATGACCCATCCGTCTTGGGTCGCCCTGCATGGCATGGCCCATAGTTTCATTGAGTTAGTCAAGGCTGTGATCCATGTGATCACATTTGTTAGTTTTCTGTGATTGTGATTTTCTTTCTGTCTGCCCTCTGATGGAGAAAGATAGGAGGCTTATGCAAGCTTGCTGATGGAAGAGACTGACTGAGGGCAAAACTGGGCTTTGTTCTGATGGGTGGGGCCATGCTCAGTCAATCTTTAATCCAATTTTCTCTTGATGGGTGGGACTTGTTCCCTCCTTTTTCTTTGACCAAGTCCAAACTATAGTGGAGGTAATGGAGGTAATGTGGACCTCCTTCAAAATGTCCCATGCATGTAATGGTATACTCAGTGCCCCCAACCCTGAAGCAAGTCATCATCGACCCACACCTCCACCACAGAGTTGTGGACACTCATGGGCATGTTTGGGTCCGTCACTTGTGGGGTCAATACTTCTTTCTTCTGGGTTTTGGTGCACAGCAGCTTTTGTTTTTGCCCTCGCACAGTCTGTTTCCCAGTCCTGAGTAAGTTCTGGTGGCTCTATGGTTGGTTAATGATGATCTCCTCCAAGAGGGCTTAAGCTATACCCAGGTGTATTGTACCCAGAGCCCCTGTCCCTGCAGCAGTCCACTGCTGACCCATACCTCCTCAGGACACACCAAAACACAGTTCTGTCTCAGTCTCTGTGGGGTCTCTAAGTCCTGGTGTGCACAAGGTATGTTTGAGCCCTCTAGCCACCACTTGTTCTTAGGATGGAGATTATTCCTAGTGGATAGCACCCAATTCAAAGCCTCACATTGCTGAGAAAATGTAAGCCACCTGGTGACTTTAGTTATGAAGAAATGCTGCAAAATCAAAAAAAAAAAAAAAACAGTCTTTTTCTAACCCAACATCTTTTCTGTCAGCAAAAGTATACAACTATATGATGGAAAATATGACATTTAGGGAGATTTCATTAGAACTAAAGACTGTATTCCACTTGATATATTCAAAGACAGTTTGTAGGTGACACGTTTAAATTTGCCTCTAAAGAGTATTAATTTTCTATGTCTGAAAGGGAACAACGGGGACCACTGACTGAACTGAGGTCCACAGTTGGATAAACAGCAGCCTTTCACCCCAGCAAGGGTATTTCTGGTGAGAGCCGCCACTATTTTCTGCCAGTGCTGTTGTAACCATCCAGGAGTATCTTTCAATTTATCTTCTCTAATTCTATCCTCCACATTCCCAACTGTTTTTAATTTTTATCAATTATGAGAATAAGGGATGTTTAGAGTATAATATTTTGGAAATGTTTCTACTTCCCTCAGTATTGACGCAGTGTTGAAGAAACCCCAGGAAATGTCTTGAGTACATTGCTTGGGAAGACCAGTCCAAATTTTATTTCAGTGATGGTGGGAAGAAGCACAGACTAGAAATTAAGGTGAGTATGAAGGAAGAGTTGACAGTGATTCCCTTACTTCGCTATATCTTAAAAGATAACATGCCTAAATAGATGCTCACTTCTTCATTGGGTTGTTTCTGTTATTTTTGTTTTTCTGTATTTTGAATTAAATGTGTTTTTCTTATTCATTTTTACATGGAAACACTTTATTTTATTGAGGTAATTCACATACCATGAAACTCACAATTTTAACCATTTTAAAGTGTACGGTTCAGTAATTTTTATTATTTGTACAATCATTGCCACCACTTAATTCCAGAACATGTTCATTACCCTAAAAAGAAATCCTGTATCCATTAAGCAGTCACTCTGCATCTGCACCTCCCCCTAGCTGCTGGCAATCACTGATCTACTTTTGTGGTTCTGTTTATTTGAACCAGTGCAATTGTTGGGTCTTATGGTAACTATGTATTTGACTTTTTTGAGGAAAGTCCTGAATGTTTTCCACAGTGAATGTACCACTTTAGATTCTCACCAGCAACATAATTTATAGTCTAACCAATACTTGCAATATTCTGGATTTTTAAAAGTTGCTTGTTTAAAATATAGTTATCTTTTGGGTGTGAAATAATATTTTGTTCTGGTCTTCATTTGCATTTCTTTAATGACCAGTGGTGTTCAGGATCTTTTCAATGTGCTTATTGGCCATTTAAATGTATTCTTTGGTAAAATGTCTATTCAAGTCCTTTGTCATTAACTGTCATTTTGTTGTTGTATTGAAAGAGTTTTTTATTTAGTCTGGATACTAGAGCTTTCTTAGATAAATGATTTGCAAAGACTTTCTCCCATTCTATGGATTGTCTTTTCACTTTCTTAATAGTGTTCTTTGAAGCACACGATTTTTAAATTTTGACACAGTTCACTATATCTAACTTTTGTTCCTTGTGGTTTTAGTGTTATAAGAAGCAATTAACTAATCCACAGACACAAAGACTTGTACTGATGTTTCCTTATAAGGGTTTTATAGCGCTTACATTTGGTTCTTTGTTCAGTTTAAAGTTATTTATATACGGTATGAGAATATGGTAAAGTTCATTCTTTTGCATATGGATATTTCTTCATTCTAGCAGCATTTGTTAAAAAGACTATTCTTTCCTTGGTTAATGGTCTTGGTAACCTTGTTGAAAATCGTCTGATCACTGAGGTATTGGTTTATTTCTGGATTCTTGATTGTATTCCATTGATTATCATGTTTGTCTTTATTCTAGTACCATGATATTTTGATTACAATAGCTATGTATTAAGTTTTGAAATAGGAAACTGTGAGTCCTGCAGCTTTATATTTTATTTTTCAAGATTCTTTGCCTATGATGTGCCATTGCAATTGTATATCCATTTTAGGATCAACTTATTGTTTTCTGGGAAAAAAAAACCCATTAATTTTGTTAGAGAGTACATTGACTATGAAAATAAATTAGGGAGTATTGCCATATTAACAATATTAAGTCTTTTAATCAGTGAACATAGTATTTCCATATTTAGGTCTTCCTTAGTTTCTATCTAACAATATTTTATACTTTTCTATGTATCTTACACATTACCGGCTAAATTTACTCCTAAATATTTCAATATTTTGATGCTATTTTAAAGGAATTGTTTTCTTAATTTTATTTTCAGAATATTCATTACTTGTATATAGATATACAATTATTTTTGTATTTACCTTTATTCTGCAGCTTTGTTGAACTAGGGTGTTAGTTCTAAAAGTTTTAAAAGTAGATTCTTTAGGTTTTTTATACAAAGATTATGCCATCTGCACAATTCCTAGTAGATCTTTTATTTATGACCACGTTCATAATACCTAGTTTTATTTCTTTCTCTCCAAACTTTTTATCTCTTTATCTTGCTTAACTGCCCTGGTGTGAACTTCTAATACAGTGTTGAAGAGATGAGAGTGGACATCCTTGTCTTGGTCCTGATCTTAAAGGAAAGCTTTTAGGTTTACACTGTTAACTATAATATTGGATATAGGCATATTTCACATATGCTCTTTATCAGTTGAGAAAGTTCTCTTTTTTCCTAGTTCATTCAATGTTTTTATCATGGAAGTATTGTATTTTGTCAAATGATTTCCCTATCGAGATGATCATATGGGTTTTTTTCCTCTTCATTCTATTAAAAGATATATTATGTTGATTGGTATTGTATTTGACCTATTCTTGCATTGCTGAGGTAAATCTCACTTGGTCATGGTGTTTAATTCTTTTAATAAACTGAGGTATTTGATTTGCTGATGTTATGCTGATGATGTTCATGAGTATATTCATGAAAGTTAGTGGCCTGTAGTTTTCTTTCCTTATGCGGTCTCTGTCTTCTTTGGTAATAATGACCCCATAGACTAAGTTAGGAGGTATTCCCTCCTCTTGTATATTTTGGAAGAGTTTGGGGAGAATTACCATTAATTATTCTTTAAATGTTTAGTAGAATTCACCAGTGAAGACATTTTGTTATCAGAAGTTTTTTGATTAATAATTCATTTCTTTACTTTTTGTGGGTCCATTTAGATTTTCTTTTTTCTTTTTCTTGAGTTATGTTAGTTGGGATTTTGAAAAATTTGTTCAATTCTTATAGGTTATCTAGTTTGTTGATCATATAATACTAGCTCCTTATAATCCTTTAATTTATGTAAGGACAATAACCTTCCTTTAATTCCTGATACTACTGACTTTAGCCTTTTCTCATTTTTATCTCAGTGAGTCCAGCTAAAGGTTTGTCAATTTTGTTGATCTTTTCAAAGAACTGATTTTGATTTTGTTTACTCTCTCTATTGCTTCTTTGATTCTCTATTCATCCCTGATCTACAGTTTACTATTTCTTTCCTTCTCCTTAGTTTGGATTAAATTTATTGTTCTTTTTCTAGTTTTCTTAAGGTGGAAAGCTAAGTATTGACTGGAGATTATTGTTTTTTTTAACATAGATATTGAGAGCTATAAGCTCTTTGACCACTATTTAATCTACATTTCATAAATTTGGGTTTATTTTTTTGCTATTCATTCAAAATATTTCTAGTTTTTCTTACAATCTGTTTATTCCACTGGGTATTCAAGAGGTTGTCCCATTGTATTGTTTAATATGCTATGTTGTTTAATACGCTATGTATGTATATTCCCCCCTCCCTTTTTTTTTTGCTGTTGATTTCTAAATTTATTCTATCATAGTTGGAGAACATACTTGCATGATTACAGTATTTTTAAATTCACAGGATTCACTTTGTGGCCCAATATGATCTATTCTTAATAATATTTTAATGGGAATACCAGACCACCTTACCTGCTTACTGAGAAATCTGTATTCAGGTCAAGAAGCAACAGTTAGAACTGGACATGGAACAATGGACTAATTCCAAATTGGAAAAGGAGTACAACAAAGTTATATATTGTCACCCTGCTTATTTAGCTTATATGTAGAATACATCATGCAAAATGCCAGGCTGGATGAAGCGCAAGCTGAAATCAAGATTGCCAGGAGAAATATCAATAACCTCAGATATGAAGATGACAAAACCCTTATGGCAGAAAGTGAAGAGGAACTAAAGAAGATGAAAGTGAAAGAGGAGAGTGAAAAAGCTGGCGTGGTGGATTCGTGTCGATGTATGGCAAAGCCAATAGAGTATTGTAAAGTAAAATAAAGTGGAAAAAAAAAAAAAAAAACCTTAACACTCAAAAAACAAAGACCACAGTATCTGGTCCCATCACTTCATGGCAAATAGAAGGGGAAACAATGGAAAGAGTGACAGACATTATTTTGGGGGGCTCCAAAATCACTGTAGGTGGTGACTGCAGCCATGAAATTAAAAGATGCTTGCTCCTTGGAAGAAAGCATATGACAAACATAGACAGCATATTAAAAAGCAGAGATATTACTTTGCCAACAGAGGTCTGTATAGTCAAAGCTATGGTTTTTCTAGTAGTCATGTATGGTTGTGAGAGTTGGACCAGAAGGAAAGCTGAGCACCAAAGAATTGATGCTTTTCAACTTTGGTGTTGAAGGAGACTCTTGAGAGTCCTTTGGATTGCAAGGAAATCAAACCAGTCAACCCTAAAGGAAATGAGTCCTGAATATTCATTGGAAGGACTGATGCTAAAGCTGAAGTTCCAATGCTTTGGCCACCTGATTCAGAGAACTGATTCATTAAGAAAGACCCTGATGCTGGGAGGGCTTCCCTGGTGACTCAGCTGGTGAAGAATCCACCTGCAATATGGGAGACCTGGGTTCAATACCTCAATTGGGAAGATCCCTTGGAGAAGGGAACAACTACCCATTCCAGTTTTCTGGCCTGGAGAATTCCGTGGGCTATTCCATGGGGTCATAATGAGTCAGACACAACTGTGATTTTCACTGATTTTGGGAAAGATTGAAGGCATGAGGAGAAGGGGATGACAGAAAATTAGATGGTTGGATGACATCACTGATTCAATAGACATGAGTTTGAGAAAGCTCCAGGAGTTGGTGATGGACAGGGAAACCTGGCATGCTGCAGTCCATGGGGTTGCAAATAGTCAGACATGACTGAGCAACTGAACTGAATGCATTTAAGAAGAATATGTACCTTGCTGTTGTGAGAAATGTTTTAGCTATGTTATATATAGGTGATACAAGTTTAGGTGATATAATGTTGTTGAAGTCTTATATTTCTTTGCTAATCTTTGTTTAGTTTGTTCATTATTGAAACTGAGTTATTGAAATGTCTGACTGTAGTTTTTGAACTGGCAATTTCTCCCTTCAGTTTGAGCAGTTTTTGCTTTATATATTTTTGAGTCTGTTGTCATGTTCATGTGTGTATCTTCTTGATGAATTAACCCTCTTATGTAATTTTTGTCTGTCAAGTCAATGTTTGTCTTCAAGCCTGTTTTGTCTGATATTGGTACAGACACTTCAACTCTTTTTGTTATTGTTTGCATGGAATATTTTTTCAGCCCCTTTTCTTTCAAATGATGTATCTCTTGTATTAAAAGTGAGTCTCTTATAGACATTTTAGTTAGATCATGTGTTTTTGTAAAAACTGATTCTGATATGTTACCAGTTAATTGGAAAATTTAATATATTTATTGTCAACTTATTTACTGATAATCATATTATTGTTAATGTGACTACTGATAAGGAAGGACTTATTTCTGCCGTTTTACCATTTGTTTTCTATGTATCTTATATCTTTTTTGTTCCTCAGTTCTTCCATTCTTTCCTTCTTTGGTTAGTTATTTGTATTATTTTAATTCACTTTAATTTCTTTTGTTATATATTGTTATTTTTTATGATTGTACTGATTACAATGAAGATGTTCATTTATAACTATCAACTCAGGTTAATATCAATGTAATTGTAATAGTATATACAAACTTTGCTCTAATATGGCCCTAAAGTGAAGTGAAGTCGCTCAGTCGTGTCTGACTCTTTGTGACCCCATGGACTGTAGCCTACCCGGCTCTGAGGAGTCTCTCAATCCATGGAGTTTTCCAGGCAAGAGTACTGGAGTGGGTTGCCAAGTTGTTATAGTCACAAATTATATTACTGAACTCATTAACATAGATTTGCTATTGTTTTATGCAGTTTTTTAAATCACATAGAAAAAAGGAGTTATAAACAAAAATACATAATGATTTTATATATATTTCTGTAATTATTTTACCAATATTCTTTATTTCATTTTGAATATTTGACTTACTGCCTATGTCCTTTCAAGTCTAAAGGATTCCCTTTAGCATTTCTTATAGGACAGGTCTACTAGCAACAAATTCTCAACTCTTGTTTATGTGAAAACGTATCAATTTGTTATTCATTTTTAAAGACATTTTCACTGGACATAGAATTTTCAGCTGCAGATTATTTTGTTTTTTTCTTGTTGTTAATATTTGATATGCCATCCTCCTGGCTTGTGTCCTCAATGGTTTCTGATGAGAAAGCAGTTGCTGCTCCCTTGTACATAACAGCATGTTTCTCTCTTGCTGCTTCCAGATTCTCTCTTCGTCTTCATCTTTTGACATTAATAATGATGTGTCTTGGTGTGAATCTCTTTGAGTATATCCTGCTTGGATGTTTTGAAGGTTCTAGAATGTATAGGTTAAAGGTTTTCTTCAATTTGGGAAGCATATGGCCTTTATGCCTTCAAATATTCTTTCTCTCCCCCACCTTTTAATTCTCCCTCCCCCTTTTTTTTTGTCTCTTTGCTCCTCTGACCATATAATCTCAAAGACCTATCTTCAAGTTCACTGATTCTTCCTTCTATTGTCTCAGTTCTACTGTAAAGCAACTTTAGTGAAATTTTTATTTTAGACAATGTAGATATCAACTACATAGTTTCTATTTTTTCTTTTAAAATTTCTTTCTTTTTATTGATAGTCTTATCTAGTAAGACACATTTTCATGGTTTACTCTTATTCTTTGTCCATAGTATCCTTTAACTCTTGATTATATTTATTACAGTTGCTTTAAAGTGTTTTTCTAGTATCCAATGTCTGGGCTTTCTGAGAGACAGCTTCTATTAACTACATTTGTTCCTATGCACGCAGCATAGTTTCTAGCGCATTCTCTTCTTAATACTGGCTTAAACAATGATAACTATATAGAACTTGCACTGCTTTTGAACTGTGGTGTTGAAGAAGACCCTTGAGAGTCCCTTGGACTGCAAGGAGATCCAACCAGTTCATTCTGAAGGAGATCAGCCCTGGGATTTCTTAGGAAGGAATAATGTTAAAGCTGAAACTCCAGTCCTTTGGCCACCTCATGCGAAGAGTTGACTCATTGGAAAAGACTCTGATGCTGGGAGNGAAATGTGGTTAGTGCAACTAAAGAATAGAAATTTTAATTTTATTTTAGTTTAATTAATTGAATTAAAAATTTAAATAGCCTCATGTGGCTGGTAGCTATTATATTGCACAACATAGCTCTAGTTACTTACTATTTAAAATTTTGTCCCTATACCAGTAGCATTTCCTAGGAACTTTTAGCTATTCAGAATCTTGGACTCCAACCTAGACATAGAGTATCTGAATCTGCAATTTAACAATACTCCGTGTAATTTGCAAATTGAGAAATATTGCTTTAGGCAATTACTCATCCTTCAGAATTCAAGTCAAAAGTCATTCCTTTAGGTAGCCAAGACCAATTTGTAAGCAGTAGACACAGTGACGAGGATCCACTTTTAGGGACTTTTAGTACTTTTAGGGACCTTTGAAAATGTTTAAATTTATTTTAAAATCAGAAGAAAATTGTGAATATTCAGGTCAAAGGAAAGAAATTATATTAACATATTCATATTTATACAAATACAGTCATAAGCTGTCATACATCTATTATATATATATTATAATATGTAAAATAAATATGTTGATTGCAGTAAAAGGTAAAAAGAATCAGTTAGATATGTGTGTATAATTGTATCATAAATCAATATTTTATTGATTTGGTTTCAATATCCCCATTAAAATGTAAGCTCCATGAAAGCAAGGTGCACTGAATAAATACCTGTGGACTAGAGGAATAAGAACTGAGAATATTGAACAAGGTCCATTGTTTAGATGTAGGATCACAGTCTGAACAGGTGCTTGTTATGGCTGTTGTACTGTATTCTCTTTGTTCTTCTTTTTAAACACATCTTCCTTATCAAATACCAACAAAACTCTCCCTCTGTGGTCTCAGCTCATTGACTTCCATTCTAACCTTGCTTTCCTTCCTCCAGCCCTTTCGCATTTTTGCTCAAGTCCTTTGCCTTGCTCTTTCAACCTCACAGGTCCCTGCCACTTGCCCTCCTTTGGTGTAGCATTACAAAATCTTTGAGTAAAAAAAAATTTTACTCTTTAAAAGTAAAATAGGTACTTTTGCCCTGGAGAAGGAAATGGCAACCCACTCCAGTATTCTTGCCTGGAGAATCCTGTGGGCAGAGAAACCTGGTGGGCTGCTGTCCATAGGGTCACACGGAGTCAGACACAACTGAAGCGACTTAGCAGCAGCAGGTACTTTTGGGGTGGTAGTGGTAGAAGAAGGTGGTTGAAGGAGGAGGTGAAAAGGGAGAAAACGGAGTTGGCAACTGCAGTTGGCCGTTGGCAGTTTACTTTGGTAGGCAAGGTGAAGGAAGGCATTTTTGTGAACATTATAACACTCTCATGTTTATACTTATTTCATCAAAGAAGAGTTGCGTTTTCAATATGTCTACAACCTAACAGCAACTAAAAGTCATAAAAAATAGCAATACTAAAAAAACTGATAACTTTCTATTAGTCTGCTTAGCTGTATGTTTTAGTTATCTGTTGCTGTATAGCAAATTACCCCAAAATCTAACAGCTGAAAAGAACAAAAATTTATTATCTCATAGTTTTTGTGAAGCAGAGATCTAGCTGTGTCTTACGTTGTTATTGGCAAGATTCAGTTCCTCACAGGTTACTGGACTGAGTTCCTTGACTCCTGGGTGTTTCCAAGAGCAGCTCATGCCAGCTGGCTCCCTTTGGAGCCACGTGAGTCATAAAGTTAGGTAGAATGTGCAAGATAAAAGCCACATCTTTTTGAATCTAGTCTCATGAATGACACCTCTTACTCTCACCTTATTCTATTTGTTAGAAACAAACCCCAAGATGTAGCCCTAAGTTTAGGGTAGGGGATTATACTAGAGATGAGGATCATATAATGAGAGCCATCTTAGAGAATACTAACCAAACTATAGTTGCCATTCAGTAAGTCCATTTGGAACAAATAAGTATATTGAGAGAGGCACAGATAGAGGGTAGGTATATTGAGTGAAGGAAAGTCTCTTGAGAGAAGATACTTTAGTTGGACTTAATTGGTGAGTAAGATTAGATTATGTAGAAGTGAATAAAGTGTGTTTATAGTAAAGAATTAGCATCAATGAGAACCTGGAGGAAAGAATGCAAGAGACAGGAAGACTGTTAGATTGCCTATTTCTTTAAAGGTGTCATTATATGTACACCATAAAGACTTCTATTATATGTTAAACTAATGAAGTTTTGTTCTTGGTGAGTGGTGTCTGGTCATCTTGGGCAGCTATTAAAAATAAATAAGAGATATTTATTTCTCACTGTTCCAGAAGCTGGTAAGTCTGAGGTCAGGGTGCCAGCGTGGGTCAGGTTCTGATGACGATCCTCTTCCTGGCTTAAAGACAACTGGCTCCTTGCTGTATCCTCACACAGGGGAGAGAGGGAGGAAGAGAGAGAGAGTGAGCGCTCTCTAGTCTCCTCTTATAAGGACACCAATTCCATCATGAGGACCGCATCCTAAGACTTCATCTAAACCTAATTATCCCCCAAAGACTCCACTTCCTAATCCCTTAGGGATTAGGGCTTCATCATATGACTTTTGGGAGGATATATTCAGTCCCCAAAATGGCCTTGTTCAGAATTTGTGCAAAAAAAAAAACAACCAAAAAAACCCTTGAATTCATTAAGAGTTAAACTACAGTTAAGAAGTTCTCCTAATTGAAAGATTTTTAAAGGCAGGGGTGATTGTGTTCATTTAGTCAGCTTCCTCCAATTTTGAAAACCACCCATACTCACCCTTTATCTCTTTCTCTTCTGCTTCGTTAACATACTTGCCTTACAGCCATCAAACTTTTCAACCCAGGCTGAAAGCATTCACCAGTTGGATTGCTTTAGAAGTCCAAAAGTAAAAGGTGCAAGTGATTCATGGTGACAAAGGTTTTGAGCTGAACAATAAATAATAGGATTAAGTAGCAAGGATAGTTTTGGTTTTGGTTTCCAACCAGAAGAAACTTCTTCTTAGAAGATGGCCTAAGCCTGGAAGAAAACACTAAGCATTAGGCTTATACTCGGAAGGCCAGTAATACATTTCAAGTAAAAAAGGAACAAAATCTTAAGAGTGGTTTTCATGTCTCTCTGTCTTTTCATCTTGTCAGTGACAGTATGGGTGCAATAAGAGAAGAGGTATATTTATCTGCTGCTGCTGCTGCTAAGTCGCTTCAATTGTGTCCGACTCTGTGCGACCCCATAGACGGCAGCCCATGAGGCTCCCCCATTCTTGGGANTCTTTTCATCTTGTCAGTGACAGTATGGGTGCAATAAGAGAAGAGGTATATTTATCTGCTGCTGCTGCTGCTAAGTCGCTTCAATTGTGTCCGACTCTGTGCGACCCCATAGACGGCAGCCCATGAGGCTCCCCCATTCTTGGGATTCTCCAGGCAAGAACACTGAAATGGGTTGCCATTTCCTTCTCCAATGCATGAAAGTGAAAAGTGAAAAG
This sequence comes from Neotragus pygmaeus, assembly GCA_006410875.1. Taxonomy (NCBI): domain Eukaryota; kingdom Metazoa; phylum Chordata; class Mammalia; order Artiodactyla; family Bovidae; genus Neotragus; species Neotragus pygmaeus. The sequence goes on from SJYV01042641.1 coordinate 1,137,727, forward strand.
TGAAAATGAAGTTGCTCAGTCGTGTCCGATTCCTAGCAACCCCATGGACTGCAGCCCACCAGGCTCCTCTGTCCATGGGACTTTCCAGGCAAGAGTGCTGGAGTGGGGTGCCATTGCCTTCTCCATATTTATCTAAGTGGAAACAAATGTATCTGTAGTAAAGAAACCTAAAGTATATGCATTTGGTTAAAAATAAAATAATGTACATTGATTCCTTGAAAAAAATTATTCAATGTGGTATGTATCAGGTGAGTTTCCGAATTAAATATAACTGTTTCAAAATCTATGGCTATATTTTAAGTTGCTTGGCTTTGGATGATAGAGAGGAAGAATAATTGCGAATAATAATTAAGAATTGTTTTATCTTTTCCATTTATAACATTTTTAAAAAGAATCATTCACTTTTATTTAAAATTCTTGGCAAATTTCAAAGTAGTACTTTGACTTGTCTATTAATACAATATGGAAAGGTCTGAAATTTTAATTTTTAATAATGTTTTGACATTTTTGTTCATTTTACTATTCAGTCTATTGCTTTAATACCATCAGAAAATGGGGGGAGAAATCTAAGAATATTAAATGACTGCAAAGGAAAGGCACTCTTAAATGATCTGTTGTCATAAGCTGTAAAAATAACATTTCCTTAAAGGAGCATTGTTAGCACTGTGTGTGTTGGTGTCTGTAGGGGCACGTGGGGAGGTGGGTGTGGAGATTATGGGGGTGTGGATGACAGTGGGATGGAGGAGGTTGTTCTAATGCTAATCTTTAGTGTTATATTATCCTGAATGAGGGTTTATCTTCTTTCCTCCCTCCTTCTCTTCCCCTTTCTTCCCTCTTTCCCTTCCTTCCTTCCTTAAATGAAGAACTCAGTTTCCTGTAAATTTGAGAACAAGACATAGATAAATGTGGAATTGGAATGCATGCATGATTTAGGAGAATCCTAAAGTCATCTAGAGTCTGCTTCCAGGCCTTTCTAAAAAAGCATTATTTTTTGTGTGTAGAGGCCCTATGGAATATCTATAATGTATAAAATATTAAGCATAAGTAAAATCGATGTATTACATTTTTCTATTTTGACAAGTGATAGTGATTCTATGGCAGAAAGATTCAGAGGCAGCTTTCTGTATCTTGTACAAAAATGGCCAATAATAGCTGATCGGTCGTTCCCACATACTGTTTTCTTATGTTAGATCTAGAGACCTGTTTGGTGTGCTCTCTTTTTTTCTCCAAAGCTCTGAGCTACGTTTCTTCTCTTAATGAACCATTTGAACTTCTGGAGTCACAGTATAAGAATAATAATTAATTCATACCAAGACATCTATTAAAAGCATTATATGACTTGATGTCATCTTTACACACTTTGTGTGTCTCGCTTCCACTTCTTCTACTTTCATCATTACCCTTTCTTAAGCCAATTAAGTACCATGTTGGGGTTGCCCCAAATGTAATTAATATTATCTCCTACATATACACATCTAAATTCACAAAAGCTCAATATGCATTTGACAAGCTATTGAATACTAAAATATTAAACAAAAATGTGCTTTAACCCCTGCTGCAGTAAATAAAAGCTTCTGGTAGTGAAGGTATTTATCCTATTTGATAAATCAGTTAAATCATTTCAAATGATGAATTTGAAATGTTGATTTTCCCAATTCTATATGCCTTTCCTTGGTAGTTTGAACATGACCCTTCGATTCCTTAGGCTCATGACACAATGCCACATTAAATATCTTTCTAATTGCAAATTTGATTTTTAGTCACATTCAGGCTTATGTTTATGCATTATACCTGTCAGAGTATTCTGGCAGTTGTTCCTTTGGAATTTGGATGTGTTTGATGATCTGCACAATCAGATATTTTAAATATCTGATAGCAAAAAGTAAAAGTGAAAGCAGCTCAGTTGTGTCCAACGCTTTGTGACCCATGTACTATACAGTCCATGGAATTCTCTAGGCCAGAATACTGGAGTGGGTAGCCTTTCTCTTCTCCAGGGGATCTTCCCAACCCAGGGACTGAATCCAGGTCTTCTGCATTGCAGGCAGATTCTTTGCCAGCTGAGCCACAAAGGAAGTCCAAGAATACTGAAGTGGGTAGCCTATCTCTTCNAATTCTCTAGGCCAGAATACTGGAGTGGGTAGCCTTTCTCTTCTCCAGGGGATCTTCCCAACCCAGGGACTGAATCCAGGTCTTCTGCATTGCAGGCAGATTCTTTGCCAGCTGAGCCACAAAGGAAGTCCAAGAATACTGAAGTGGGTAGCCTATCTCTTCTCCAGGGGAGCTTCCTGACCCAGGAATTGAACCAGAGTCTCCTGCCTTGTGGGTGGATTCTTTATCAACTGAGCTATCAAGGAAGCCCAACAAGAAGTAAGACACAAGCCAGTTGGAACAGACACCTGAAGGAACCCTGGGGCTGGTTGCTGGAGCCCCTCTACTGGCCCAGGCTATAGCCCTTTAGCTAAAGGAGGATTCTTGGATGTATCTAAAGCTGCTCTATCATGGCAGCCAAGGCAATGGTAGGGGATGACAATCAGGATCAGGATGGCAGCTTTAACCAACTGGAATGAGGTAGTTCAATATCAGTGCATACCTGCTGAGTTTCAGCCTTGTTTTTTATTTTTATTTTTTTGTCTATTCAGGGGCCAGTAGAAAAGATAATAACTGTTTAGGTGTTTAGAATTGTGTGTTAGAGTAGCTAATGCTCATCTACTCATACACTCTTTAGGCTCACACAATTGCATTTGAAATTAAACAGTTACTAAGAGGACAGGTTCTAGTTGGAGCAGAATTCACTCTTTGGTTCTAAGAGAATTAATGTGTTGCCTGAAGGGTAAGGTTATGTGTGGCATGAACACAGACTTAGCTTTAGAAGTCAGATAGGAGTCGAGGGGGCTTCATAACTGACCCATCTTCCTGAGTCCAAGTAATAGGAATGAGTTCTGCATGGGGAATGGGGAGAGTGAAGGGAAGAACATTCCAGAAAGAGGGAGCATTTTGTGAAAAGGCACAGAAGGGATAAACATTATGCTATGCCAACTTTAAAACAACTCTCAAGTAGGTTAGAATTGCTGGAGCATTGGGGATGAGCATGGTCTCAGGCAGGGTTTGTGAGACAAGGTGCAAAGGTATAAAGGAGCTGGGTATAAAAAGGTCATAATGAGGGAAAAAAAAGTTCATTCATTCCAAGACAGTAGTGATCAAAGTATATGGAGCAAAAAGTAGGAAATTTGCCTCAATAGAGAGGATAATGGCAAATCATTGTGGGCCTCCAAGTGGGGCTCAAAGGAGATGAATTTCCCATATGGACAAAGACAGAAATTGCCTCTTTTCATTTGTAAAATCAGAACTTTCCACAATGTTTATTACAGGCAATTTCCTATCAGTTCAGTTCAGTTCAATTGCTGTCATGTCTGACTCTTTGTGACCCCATGGACTACAGGCACGTGCCAGGCTTCCCTGTCTATCACCAACTTCCGGAGCTTGCTCAAACTCATGTCCATTGAGTCAGTGATGCCATCCAACCATCTTATCCTCTGTCATCCCCTAGAGGAGTTTCCTATAGAAGTTTCCTATAGACGCTTTTTATAAGCACTGCATGGCCCTGGGGCNAGCTTGCTCAAACTCATGTCCATTGAGTCAGTGATGCCATCCAACCATCTTATCCTCTGTCATCCCCTAGAGGAGTTTCCTATAGAAGTTTCCTATAGACGCTTTTTATAAGCACTGCATGGCCCTGGGGCAGTACTGATGTGATGCTTTATGGTTGAGTCAATTCATATTTATTGTTTAAAAAAAAATGAAGGAAATGAGTCTTTAGCATGAAGTCACAATATTAGAGGCTCTCCCAGAGTCCTAAAAATATATATTCAGTCACATCTATCTGAGTCATAACTGAGGCTACTAATGACATGAAAATTTCATTCCAGTGTGACTTTCTACTTCCAGCGAGGCTCAGTCAGAAGCTGCTAGCCCAGGGACTAGCAGCCCAGTGATCAGAACCCATCTGCAACTGCAGCTTAGTGTGTATGACACTGCAGGCATGAGATACAGAGGCCTGCTTCATGATCAGACTAGCAAGGAGTTAATCCTCATCTCTCTAGTTTCTAGAATTAGCACCTCTGATGAAAATTTGGAGACACTGAGCTGTTGAAGGGGAGGAAACATCCCCTGAGAAAGTTGTGTGTGAACCAATTAGCTTCCCAATGCAAACTTTACCAGAAATACTGCTTTGTTTCCTAAATGCTAAGTAGGTTTGTGATGTGGGTTGTAAAAATGAGATAATCAGATTAATAGTTTATTTTTAACTATTTGCAAACTTTTTAACTCTAATAATTATTTGCATCAATAGAATGAAGAAAAGTTAGATTTAATTAAGATGATCCTTTCACTGCAGCAAAGTATGACTTAATTAAAATGGTCCTTCATTGCAGTGCCTAATAAAATTTAAATTTCCTAATAAAACTATTAAAAATGATTGTATACAAAATACACCAAATATCAGTCCACATACCACCCAATATATGTGAGCTGATATTTGACGCAACTTGGATGTGTGACATATATTCTGTTTCCCTTTCATACCATTATCATGTTCCATATACCTTTCTAAGAGCTGGTCTGATCTCTGTCTAACCTTTCTCACTTCCCATTTAATGGATGAGAAAACTGAGGCAACAGAAGACCACTTCTCCCAAAGAAATCAGTCAGTTCTAGTGGATGTGGATTTAAGTTCTAAGTACTGACTTTTTTACCAGGCATTAGGGCAACTGGTTCAATCCACACAGGGGTTCCCACAGGTATCTTTATCTCATCTGGTCTTTAATGATCTTCCATATGGTTCATGTCTCTGCAAACCCTTGGCCATATAGCCATTTGAACTTAATATGCACTGGCTCTGGCTACTTCTGTGACCACATCTACAGGGATCAAGACTCATGACCTTTTTTTTTTCATTCCAGATCATCTAAGATTTCATCTGCTTGACAAACTTTTGAGATATTTCTTTACTAAAGTGTTGTTATTGCAATACCGAGAAGTCATTCATTCATTTAAATTAACATGCTTTAGGCACCGTCTATGTTTATATGGGAACAATATACTAGATACTAGGGAAATAGTCATTAAATGTGCTTGCAGGAAACTTCAATTCTAGTAGGGGCATACAGGTAATAAATAGTTACTAAGATGATGATAAGGCCTGTTGAACCCTTCATTATTTATATTTTCATCACTTAGCTTGGAAGGTTCCAAATGAAGAACCTGAAATATGAACTTGTGTATTGGCAATGAACCCAAGAACTTAGAGTGAGGAACTGAAAAGAGTAGAACAGGAAATGATAAAAAGTCAATATAAGCATGCAGAATCAAACTGATTGCCAGAGTGACCATCTGGAGTTCAATTTTGCCTGTATTTTCTAAGGTTATAGTATGTCTTTTAGATTTTCCATTTAAGGATTGAAAGGGAAATGCAGGTATACTTTGGCTTCTGCTCCTTGTTAATTGAGATAGCCTCTCTGCCTACCAAATAATATTAAGATGCTGTCATTGTGCTGTGAATTGAGATTCACATGGAACTGTTCAATGAAGCTGTGGATGGAAGCAGAAGTGAGTCCAAAGTGAGGAGACAGGGCAAAAAAGTGTTTAATATATCAAACTATATAGTTTGATATAGCTCAGCCCCATTCAACTTAAATCAAATATGTTAATCTTTAAGATGGTTGCCTTTCCATATCTGCCTGTTTGTTTTACTTCATTGATCCCTAGATGATAAGATAATTGAAGGGAGAGATTGCATCTCATTTATCCTGGTATAGCTAGCACTTAGCATGGTGTTTGGGCTTTAGCGAATACTTATTTTATTTTTTACTTGGAAGCACACATCCAAACGCATTTTAGAGATCTTTCTGTTCTGTCTCTCTCATGCATAGGGGAGAGAAATAAAGACTAATCATGGGAAGGGACTTGGTTAAGTGCATTCATCCACTTGGTGAAAGAGGAAGGAATAACTCATCAGTATGGTGAGTACAGCCATGAAATTAAAAGACACTTACTTCTTGGAAGGAAAGTTATGACCAACCTAGGTAGCATATTAAAAAGCAGAGACATTACTTTGCCAACAAAGGTCCATCTAGTCAAGGCTATGGTTTTTCCAGTGGTCATGTAGGGATGTGAGAGTTGGACTGTGAAGAAAGCTGAGCGCTGAAGAATTGATACTTTTGAACTGTGGTGTTGGAGAAGACTCTTGAGAGTACCTTGAACTGCAAGGAGATCCAACCAGTCCATCCTAAAGGAGATCAGTCCCAGGTGTTCATTGGAAGGACTGATGCTGAAGCTGAAACTCCAATAGTTTGGCCACTGATGTGAAGAACTGGCTCATTAGAAAAGACCCTTATACTGAGAAAGATTGAAGGTGGGAGGAGAAGGGGATGACAGAGGATGAGATGGTTGGGTGGCATCACCAACTCAATGGTCATGAGTCAATAAACTCCAGGAGTTGGTGATGGAGAGGGAAGCCTGGTGTGCTGCAGTCCATGAGGTCACAAAGAGTCGGACATGACTGAGTGACTAAACTGGACTGAACTGATATATAAATAACATATTCATATTATATATTGTTTCATTATAAGATGCAAACCTGAAGTCCAATCTACTGAAGAACATTTCCTGACCGACCAAATTAATTTAGAAAATTATCACATTTCCATGTGTTCCCACAACTTTACTCCATCCTTTTTTGCTATCCCCTGATAGGACTTGGGCTTCCCTTGTGGGTCAGATAGTAAAGAATCTGCCTGCAGTGCAGGAGACCTGAGTCTGATCCCTGTGTTGGAAAGATTCCCCTAGAGGAGGGCATGACAACCAGCTATAATATTCTTGCCTGGAGAATGATAGAAAGTAAATCCAAGTAAGGATTGGAATGATTAAAGTTGTACACTGAAAAACAGTTTAAACTTGTATTTTGTTTCATTATAAGATGCAATGAAATAAAATTGAATTGAGGGAATGTTTCAGAAGAAGAAAATATAAACAAATGATTAAGAACAAAATGTCATTCTATAAAGCAATGTGGCAATTTTCAATCAAATTAGGTATTCTTATAAATCATGCCCCATAAATCCTACTCTTGAGTGTGCAAATTATTTAGCCTCTCATAAAGATTCATACGGGAAATATGTGAAAACATTATATAGCATTGTTAGTGTGGTAATGGAGAGTTAGATAAAACTCATTGTCTGTCAACAGAGGAATGGATAAATGTATTGGTTTGAACACGAGTACAACTGCACTAAGAAGAGTGAAACTAGTATAAACAAGGTGGCTTAAATAAGGCAGAATTAATGTATCTACATCTGAGTATCAGTCCAGTTCAGTCACTCAGTTGTGTCCGACTCTTTGCAACCCCATGGACTGCAACACACCAGGCTTCCCTATCCATTATCCAATCCCTGAGCTTGCTTAAACTCATGTCCATCATGTCGGTGATGCCATCCAACCATCTCATCCTCTGTCATCCCCTTCTCCTCCCACCTTCAATCTATCTCAGCACTGGGGTCTTTTCCAATGAGTCAGCTCTTCGCATCAGTGGCCAAACTATGGAGTTTTAGCTTCAACATCAGTCCTTCCAATGAATACTCAGGACTGATTTCCTTTAGGTTGGACTGATTGGATCTCCTTGCAGTCCAAGGGACTCTCAAGAGTCTTCTCTAACATTACAGTTCAAAAGCATCAATTCTTTGGCTCTCAGCTTTCTTTATAGTCCAATTCTCATATCCATACATGACTACTGGAAAAACCATAGCTTTGACTAGATAGACTTTTGTTGGTAAAGTAATGTCTCTGTTTTTAAATATGATGTATAGGTTGGCCATAGCTTTTCATCCAAGGAGCAAGTGTCTTTTAATTTCATGGCTACAGTTAACATCTGCAGTGATTTTGGAGCCCCCCAAAATGAAGTCTCTTACTGTTTCTACTGTTTCCCCACCTATTTGCCATGAAGTGATGCAATCAGATGCCATGACCTTAGTTTTCTGAATTTGAGTTTTAAGCCAAGTTTTCCACTCTCTTTCACTTTCATCAAGAGGTTCCTTAGTTCATCTTCTCTTTCTGCCATAAAGGTGATGCTATCTGCATATTTGAGGTTTTGCTATTTCTCCCAGCAATCTTGATTCCAGCTTGTGCTTCGTTGCGCTTGTGCCCAGCATTTCTCATGACATATTCTACATGTAAGTTAAATGAGCAGGGTGACAATGTACAGCCTTAACGTATTCCTTTCCTGATTTGGAACAAGTTTGTTGTTTCACATCCAGTTCTCACTGTTGCTTCTTGACCTGCATACCGATTTCTTAGGAGGCATGTCAGGAGGTCTGGTATTCCCATCTCTTGAAGAATTTTACATAATTTGTTGTGATCTACACAGTCAAAGGCTTTGGTGTAGTCAATAAAGCAAAATGTTTATTGCTTTGTAGACGTTTTTCTGGAACTCTCTTGCTTTTTCAATGATCCAGTGAATGTTGGCAATTTGATCTCTGTTTCCTCTGCCTTTTCTAAATCCAGCTTGAACATCTGGAAGGTCACAGATCACATACCATTGAAGCCTGGCTTGGAGAATTTTGAGCCTTACTTTGCTAGCATATGAGATGAGTGAGTTTCAGTAGTTCAAGGCTAAGATGGCAGGTCTATGATGTCTGTGGTAAACATCCTTTCTATTTAGATAGTCTGCCATTCCAAGACACTCCTCTGTCTTCCCAACACATATGTCTGCCTTGTGGTCTAAAATGATGCTCTGGCTTAAGACAGAGGGAAGGAGAGAAAGGAAGAGTGAAAGGGGTATCCCTTCTTTGTAGAAGGACAACCCAGGAGTTTAACACATTAATAACACTCATGTAATTATTCAGAATATAGTTCACTTGACCACATAACTTCAAGGAACTCTGGTAAGTGTGGTTTCTAGTTGGACAGTAATATTCTCACCTATCCATTATTACTAAAAAAAGAAGGAGGAATGGATATTGGAGAGGAATGAGCCCTCTATGGCATTGTGACTAAGATTATGACAAAAATATATTGTTTAAGTTTGAAGGTTTCTCAAAAAACTAGAAGTAGAATGACCATAAACTAGAAGTAGAATAACCATATGACCCAACAATTCCACTACTGGGTATTTATCAAAAAAAAGAGAAAGAAAACACTAATTCAGAAAGATACACATACCCCAGAGTTCATAGCAGCATTATTTATAACTACTAAGATACAGAAGCAATCTAGGTGTTCATCAACAAATAAATGGATTAAGAAGATGTGGTATATATATATATACAATGGAATATTGTTCAGCCATTTAAAAAGTGAAGTTTTGACATTTACAACCACATGAATAAACCTAAATGGTATTATTTAGTGAAAAAAGTCAGACAGATAAAGATGAATACTGTAGGATATCCCTTACACATGAAATCTAAAAAATACAACAAACTAGTGAATATAATCTGAAAGAATCAGATTCACAGATATAGAGAGCAAACTAGTGGTTACCCAGCAGAGAGAGGGAAAGGGGGAGGGGTGTATTAGGGTAGGGGATCAAGAGGTACAAACTACTATGTATAAAATAAACTATAAGGATACTTTGTATAGCACAGGGAATATAGCTATAAATATTTTATGGTAACTATAAAGGAAGTATAACCTTTAAAAATTGTGAACACTTTGTTGTACATCTGAAATTTATATTGCACATCAATATTTCTCACTTAAAACATTTAAAAAAATTAATTGTTGTGTAAAATGTGGCAACAGAGTCAATGAGCTCTATGTATTCCAGAAACATGGATAATTCTTAAAAACAGAATGTGGAGTAGAGAGAGAGAGGCAGGGGGAATGAGAATGGGCTAAGAAAGAATGCATTAATAAATAAGCATAAATATGTAAATAATTCCTGTAAACAAGTATGGGACCTTGAAAGTACAAACAGTAATATTGTGCTAAGAAATAAAGGTTTACCCAGCCAGATCTAAATACTAAATCTAGTTCTAGCCATATGGTCTATTGGAAATTACATAAATGTTGTAAGGCTTATTTTTTTCTTCTGATCTGAAAATGATAGTTATAATACACTCATCTTACAAGGGTAGGATAAGCTTGTATATTTAAAGCACTTATTACAGTGCTTGATACATAGTAAAATTCTGAATAAAAAATAGGAGTTATTACTTTCTCTTTATTACTGTTATTTTTAGAGAAATTGCATGAATATGAGAGATCAAGACTTTGTTTAAAGTTGATTCTTGGTAAATGTTTGTTGGATACATAATAGAAGAATAGAATATATTGATCACAACTGCTAGAGAGGAATGACCTGGGAAGTATTCAGCCATATACTAAATATTTATTAAACGTTTCTTGTGTGTCAGGACCCAAGGATACAAAGGAAAGGATACAAACTATGGATCATAACCAGTACAGGTGAAGGCAATTAGTAAAAAAAAATCATCCAAACACATGTAAGATTCCAGTTACTACAAATACAGTGAAAGAGAGAAGTGTTCTATGTGTGTATGTGTGTCTACTATACATGTCCATGTGGGTATATATGGCTTCCCTATTGGCTCAGTTGGTAAAGAATCTGTCTGCTGGGTAGGAGACTTGGGCTTGATCCCTGGGTTGGGAAGTTACCTTGGAGAAGAGAATGGCAACCCATTCCAGTATTCTTGCCTGGTGAATTCCACAAACAGAGGAGCCTAGCAGGCTACAGTCCATGGGTCTCAAAGAGTTGGACTGAGCAGCTAAGTACACATCCATATACACACACATACATATATATATGGCTTCCCTGGTGGCTCAGATGGTAAACGTCTGCCTGCAATGCAGGAGACCTGGGTTTGATCCCTGGGTTAGGAAGAACCCCTGGAGAAGGAAATAGCCACCCACTCCAGCATTCTTGCCTGGAGAATCCCAGGGATGGGGGAGCCTCATGGGCTGCCATCTATGGGGTTGCACAGTTGGACATGACTGAAGTGACTTAGCAGCAACATATATATATGTATACACACATATATATATACATATATGGAGATTTGATCTACTTAGTAGAGAAGAAAAATACATATATATGTATATGGAGATTTGATCTACTTAGTAGACAAAAAAAATCTTTCTGAGGAAGTGCTACTTGAATTGACATAGATTAAGAATTAACTTGGGCTTCTCTGGTGGCTCAGATGGTAAAGAATCTGCCAGCAAGGCAGGAGACCCAGGTTGGATCCCTGGGTCAGGAAGAACCCCTGAAATGAAAGGAAAGCACTTTCAGGAAAGTAACAGCATAGGAAAGTAGTTGTGACAGCCATGTTACAAGCTACATGGTGGACAGAAGGAAAAACAGTGGCGCTGGAGCAGAAGGAAGAACAGAACATGTGATGAGGTCCACGGGAGAATAGGTAGAAGTGAGATTATATACAGGACACGTGCTTTTCAAAGGGATTCTGTCTTTACCTCATAGGAAAGGGCACTGTGTTAGTTCCTATTGCTGCTGTAAAAAAAATTGCCACAAACTTAGTGGCTTAAATCAACATAAGTTTGTTCCTTTACAGTTCTGGAGATCAGAAGTTCAAGATTAATTTTCCTAGACTAAAGTCAAAGTGTTGGCAGATCTGTTTCTTTCTAGGGCTCTCTGGGAGAATCTCTTTCCTTGTATTATTAGGTTCCAGTGGCCACCTGTATTCCTTGTCTTGTGTCCCTTTCTTCATCTTCAAGATGCATCTATCCAGCCTCACTCAAATCTCTGCTTCTGCCATCACATCATCTTTAGCTCTGACCCTGAACACTCATAAATCTTTCTTACAAAGACCATTGTGATTACATCAAGCTCACCTACATAATCCAGGATAATCTACCATTCTCAAGGTCCTTACTGAATGCACTACTTGCGTTCATTTGAAAGTTCTTTTTGCCTTGTAGGGCAACATTCACAGCCTCTGATAACTGGAAGAAAAACAAAATCGAGAGCCAGTATTCAGCCAAGTACTGAAGACTCTACATTTATTTAAACAGAAAAAAATGACATACTCAAATTTGTATCTTTAAAAAGTTTCCCTGGCTTCCTTGTGAAGGACAAAAAGGAGGAGGACTGGATATATTGTGAACTAATTGAGAGGTAAATGCAGTGGTCCTGGTAAGGAAGGAAGGAAAGTAATTTCATCATGGAGCTGTGAACTATAGTACCTTGCCTAAGGAGGGGATATGTATATACTTATAGCTGATTCCCATCGTTTTACGTCAGAAACCAACACAATGTTACAAAGCAATTATCTTCCAATTAAAAACAAATAAATAAGGAAGTCTTAGACTGTTAGAGTTAGCATGAATCTTAGAGAACACTGTCAGTATTGTGCTGGATCAGTCTTGTACTTGTTTTCCAGAGCTCATATGTGCCTCTAATCTAACTCAACATTCAGTGATAAATTGATAGCTTGAAATCAACCATGGTGGGTCTATTTACATCATAGAAGTTGGCAAACAATACAAATCAGAAATCCCCAAGCTCTCCCAGAATCCAGTTGTTTATGTAACCTACAAACTGGGCTAAGTGACCTCCTTGTTTTCTCAAAGTCCACTTTCAGTAACAGCGAGCTCTCTCCTCTCTACCATGCTATTGACCAGTCCTGATTCTCATTCATTTTTCAGTGGAAACAGAAAAAACTTAGTAAAGGCCAGTCTTTCAGAATGGGATTGCTCCCTTCCACTTCAGTATTTCCTATGAGTTTCATAATAAACATGTAATATTTTTGTCATTATAACAAATTAAAGGCAACTTTTCTTTTTAAATGTGTGTTTAAAAAAATACATGTGAATGAAGACACAATGAAAAGTGTATTTTACAATGTTGATTGCTAAGCTATGATCTACTCACTGTAAAAATAGATTCCTACCTGCAATTATGTATAAGTTAGTCTTGAGTTTTCCATGGAATTTGTTACAGATCTTTTTCTCTTGATTTGTTTAACCTAGGAAGGAAGATGATCTGAGTGATGTTGATAAAAATAATAACACATACTTAAAAGTAGTAAACATTCAAAATTGTGAAATTATAGAACACAAAACATCATTAAAGAGTTGCAAAAGGAATTTTATGTTGGAGCTGTACATGCTCTTGAGGCAATAGGAAGTAACTAAGGGTACAGTCTCTGGAGCAGGGCTTCCTGGGTTCAAATCCCAGCACTACTGCTAGTTTCCTCTGCTCTCTGGGAANAAAACAGTATGTTGCACAAAAAAAAAGTATCAGTTTCAAGAAGTACTAATGGCCTGAATTCCTTGTCAGCAGCATAACTAGTATGATGAACAAACAGAACCTAAGACATAAATAAAAACACAACTTTCTTTTGCTCTCCCACCATCCCTTCAAACTTCCTATAATAAAGACCATCTTCCTGTAGCTGTGGTTGGAAGCGCACTAGGTCCCAAGGTTTTTTGCACATTTAAGGGGAGTAAATCACAATATGGTTATGTCGGTTTAGAAATACATTTAATTTCAGTAATTAGAATATCTACTATCAGATACTCAAAACAGTTCAGTCCTGATGTTGCTTGAAATCTCTTTCTTCCACAAACTGTAAGCTCAAGGAAGCTGGATGAGGGTGGCAAGCACCACTTCTCTATTAGCTTCTCTCTTTACTCGCAAGCTGTAGTTCAGCTTCTTACCAGATTTGCTTTGTGCCGTCTGGGTGGAATAGATGGGTAAATCTCTTGGTGACTTCAGCATACCCAGCTGATAAACAAAGCCAACTCCTTCTCTCATAATCTTTTTTGAGCTTCAGAATGCTTCCATGCTCCACTTCTTGCCTGAAATGCCCTTGTCCTTGGTTGATCTGTCTCTACTATACGTGGACTTGTGACTCAGCCCCAGACCCATTGCATCCAGAGTCCACTTCCAGACCTTATTGCTTCCTCCTGATATCCAAGTGGACACTTCCCATCCAACCCCCCACCAAATCCTCATTGAGTGGCTCACATCTGACTCACTAGAAATAATCATACCTCTTTTTCCTTGGCAAGATTGGAGAGGGTGGGCCTATCCCAGTGTAGCCATCAAAGTTGTTAATAGGACCTTCTTTCCTCCACTGGATTTCTTTCTTGAGCAGGAAGAAACCCAAGAGTTCATTCTGCTTTACCTTGCTTTGTTTTGCTGCTAAGTCACTTCAGTCGTGTCCAACTCTGTGTGACCCCATAGACAGAAGCCCACCAGGCTCCCCCGTCCCTGGGATTCTCCAGGCAAGAACACTGGAGTGGGTTGCCATTTCCTTCTCCAATGCAAGAAAGTGAAAAGTGAAAGTGAAGTCGCTCAGTTGTGTCTGACCCTCAGCGACCCCATGGACTGTGGCCTAACAGGCTCCATCGTCCATGGGATTTTCCAGGCAAGGGTACTGGAGTGGGGTGCCATTGCCTTCTTCTTTTTCTGCTTTGTTTTGGTCAGGCACAAATAGTCAAAGTTTCCTGACTATTTCAAAGGACAAGAATTGCGAGCCTAGAAGCCTGACCTCTTCAAGCTTGGGGTTGGAGAGTAACTTCCCGCCTAAAGCCTCTTCCTCAAAAGGGGATGGAGCAACCAAGCAGTACAACAGCTCCAGAGAAACCTCTTTACTAAACCCTTTCATAAGATCCTCTCTTCACACTGTGACCATCCTCATAATGTCCAAGTACATGAGATGTTCAAGAAATAAAAGAGTAGGTTCTTAATCCATTTCTTTGAAAATCTTCATGGGTAGATTTGTCTCAAACTCACTTTGGTATCTGATATAATCAAAATTGAGTCTACTTTGAAACTGAAGTCCTAACACATACCCTAGAGTCTATATAAATGCCATTTTATCTTTGACTGAAGATAAGCTTATTAAGTTACTAAATCAAACCATTAAAATTCACAAATGAAATGTACAGCTTTCAGGAATGTTACTTGGATAAAGCTTAATGGCTTTAAAAATGAAGTGGAACTAGCTTTTGAGTAAAGCCTGTTAAAGCCAATAGTGTTAGAGGATTTTAATGACCAAACGAGTGTATCACCTTTATCAATTAAAAGGCAGGATAATTTATTTCTTCAGTGAAATATTTAAAATAGAGGAGAAAATAAATATTTTCTTGTAAATTATCTAGAGGCAGAAAGCTGAGATTTTAGCAATCTTAAGGTGTACAGGGTCATAGACCATCAGATTTGAGAGTCTAAAAATACTAAATAGGCTACACTCCACCCCATACTTAAAAAAACACAGACATACATACACACACAGAAGAATGTTTAAAATATGGCATACAATTTCAGCCATGAACTTGAGATTAAGCACCCCTCAAGGACATGACAATTCTATGTTCCTTCAAGCTAGATTTCTACCTTGAGAAGCAATTTGTGTGTTACAGAACAGTGTAGTTAAATTCTCTGCCAAACAATCTTCTGTTAGCAGATTCCCTTAATAATTACAGTCCAAAATAGAAACAATTATGAACAATATAAAGTTATTCTTTCTGGATTATACTCCTGCTCACACATTAGTGTCAACCTGGGTTTTATTTCAATCTCCAAATTTATGCACTATATCACATATATCTATAACTTTATGAAAGAAGTGAAAATAATGTAAAAACAATGAAAATACTAGGGAGAAAGAAGATATAGAAATACTTATCCTAAAAAAAACACTTTGTTTTTGTTGTCCAACTTAATAAATACAACAAATATGTGATTTTTTTTAATGGGAATTATCTATTTTATAATTGCAGAATGGAGAAAAATAAGAGATATAAAGCTTCTCTGACACTTTCTATCATTGACTACATCTCCATTAACTTTCAACTATATCAAGTACTCATCACATGTTTGCAGAATCCTCAGATTTTAGTTTAAAATTTTAATAGAAATTGCTCTCTATATGTTTTAGTTGTAATTAAAGGGAAGTAAAGATGTGAGCAAATGGGAAGAAACATTTATAGACAAAAGGGAGTAAATAACTGAAAGGGGAGAGATCAGATAAATACCTTCTTGTAATTTTATGCCACCTGTAATTCCATGGAAATTTTCTGTGACAAATGACAATTATCTTGCATAATGAGAATTTTCTTTGGAATATATGTGTATGTATATATATATATATATATATATATATATATATATAATATTTGACCTCNTCAGTTGCTTCATTTGCTATTGTTTTCTCCCATTCAGAAGGCTGTCTTTTCATCTTACTTATAGTTTCCTTTGTTGTGCAGAAGCTTTTAATTTTAATTAGATCCCATTTGTTTATTTTTGCTTTTATTTCCAGTATTCTGGGAGGTGGATCATTGAGGATCCTGCTGTAATTTATGTCTATCAATATTGACTGAATTAGAAATAAAAACCAAAATTTTAAAAATAAAATTAAAAAACAAAGCAAGCATACATAAACACATTCCATTAGTCATGGATTGACAATATTATGCTGGTAGTCACTAGAAAACTTGCCTGGATACTCATGAGAGAATAAGAGTGAAAATATAAATAAGCTTCTAGTATTACTATGAAAATAGTTTTGACCACACAGATCTCTGAGTCTCAGGGGCCCCCAGTCGTCCTCAGAACTCACTGAAAACTGCACTGTGTTGCAGGATTGGTAACTGAGAAAGTTAGCACAACACTCAGTGACAAAACTTTAAAGAGACCCAAGGAGAAAAAATTATCAAATAACATCCCTCAGGCTGTATAACTGGAAGTTCATATTTCTATTAAAGATACCTCGGTAATGTCTTCAAGCATATGATATTTATTCAAGGAGTAAAATAATGCCTAGACAGCATATTTAAAAGCAGAGACATTACTTTCCCAACAAAGGTCTGTCTAGTCAAGGATATGCTTTTTCCAGCGGTCATGTATGGATGTGAGAGTTGGACTATAAAGAAAGCTGAGCACCAAAGAACTGATGCTTTTGAACTGTGGTGTTGGAGAAGACTCTTGAGAGTCCCTTGGACTACAAGGAGATCCAACCAGTCCATCCTAAAGGAGATCAGTCCTTGGTGTTCATTGGAAGGACTGATACTAAAGCTGAAACTCCAATACTTTGGCCACCTGATGCAGAGAGCTGACTCATTTGAAAAGACCCTGATGCTGGGAAAGATTGAGGGAAGGAGAAGAAGGGAGCAACAGAGGATGAGATGGTTGGATGGCATCACTGACTCAATGGACATGGGTTTGGGCAGACTCCGGGAATTGGTGATGGACAGGGAGGCCTGGCATGCTGCAGTTCATGGGGTCCAAAGAGTCGGACATGACTGAGCAACTGAACTGAACTGAATTGAAAAACATGAAGGAATGGGCAGCATTATTTTACAAATATTTATTGAGTGCCCATGTAATATAGCAGGCCCTGGAGAGACAGAAATGATGAAGATATGATCTTGTCCCCTGACATATTCATAGACAAGGGAAAGAGATCACAAATGTACTCCAATAGAATTAAAAAGAAATTTTCAGACAACCCAGTGGAGGGAATGATTTCTAAAAAGCTGTTTCAAGAAGTCTCCATAGAAGAGGTGATGTTCATGGCCAGGCATTCACAAAGAGTGCTCACAATGATCAGAAGTGCTCCCAATGGTTAGTTCTGAGACAACTGCTAGCAGAGGGCAACTCTACACAAAGGTCTGTACAGTCAAAGCTATGGTTTTTCCAGTAGTCATATATGGATGTGAGAGCTGGACCAGAAAGAAGGCTGAGTGCCAAAGAATTGATGCTTTTGAACTGTGGTGTTGGAGAAGACTCTTGAGAGTCCCTTGGACTGCAAGGAGATCAAACCAGTCAATCCTAAAGTAAATCAATTCTGAATATTTATTGAAAGGATTGATGCTGAAGCTTCAATAATTTGGCCACCTGATGTGAAGAACTGACTCCTTAAAAAAAGACCCTGAAGCTGGGAAAGACTGAAGGCAGGAGGAGAAGGGGACGAAAGAGGACAAAATGGTTGGACAGCACCACTGACTCAATGGATGTGAGTTTGAGCAAGCTCTGGGAGATGATAAAGGACAGGGAAGCCTGGTGTGCTGCAGTTCATGGGGTTGCAAAGAGTCTTATATGACTGAGCGACTGAACGACACCAACCAAACAAGAAGAAAGGTGTGTTGCATAGGCTCTGGAACCAGTTAGTTCAAACACTGATTTCTCCTTTGTTTTGGGAATTGCCAACAATTACCTAATTAATATATGCCTTAATTTCCTCATCTGTAGGATAAAAATGTAACAGTAGCTACTTTACAGAGTTGTAATGATGGAATGATTTGATACAATAAATATTGTAAAGTAAAAATAATAATAATAAAATACAATTAAAAAAAGAAAAAAAATTTTTAAAGAAAATATTTAGGGGTGAGGGAGAGGTTATCTATACTAAGTCTTCTTTGTTCTTACATATAAGTTCATTCCATTTCACAGATAAACTTCTAGAAACAAAATATGTCTTATGATTTTATGGAGCATGTTCATATCTGGGTGTTAGATTTGCTATGGCTGATCCCTTAAGATTATAGTTCTAAATGAAGTGGTCTATATTCAGTATCATGGATGTCAGCTATATGCTGTATGTAAAAGGTAAAAACCAAATGTTTATACCTTTATTTGAGTTATAAAAAGAAATCAATTAAATCAGAGTAGTTTAATTGAGAAACTGAATTGTGATAAAATTGTCAAAAAAGCAACTATTTTATTATTCAGGTATATTTTTAAATGTATTTGATGTCTTTAGCCTAGAAATGATAAAGGGTATCTCAGAATTCAGGTTGTAAGATGTTCAGATCAAGAGCAGGAAAAAAAAAAAAAAACAAGATGTACCTTTGTTTCTGACTCTAAAAAGTCCTATCTCAGAAATGAAATGAACAAAACTACTCTCTAATAAAAAAAAAATATATATAATGTAGGATTGACTAAAGCAGCTTTATTATGTTATACTTTGCAATACCTGTTATTTATCATTTAGGTAAATAAAAATAATAAGGAGAGAGCAAAAGGAACAGATTCTAGAGATATTTAGAGATTAGGATTCACAGGATTTTTGTGGCATTGTTGGATGATGGTGAGAGTCAAATTATTTTAAATGTTTAAATTCAGGAGAACAATGGATGATAGGCGACGAAGGATGAGTACAAAGGGCATGGAAAGAATGCAGAGGAACAAAGACCTATTTTCACACAAATGCTTTTTTAATAAAAATGATGGGAAATGCTAGCCACAGTTACCTGACATAATATGAAGGTATGGTGTGTGTGATTGATGAGGAGAGATCCAGTTTTAAGAAAGAGAAATTCATTTGTGAAGATCTCTCAGACCAAATCAGAGGAAGAATAAAATAACAAAGTCTCTCACAATAATATATAATTTCTCATTAAAATCAATGCTGTCTTTACTGCAGGGTGATGTGCAACTTCTAAGGAAAGAATATACAAAAATTAAGAAACTGGGAATTAAAACTTGACACTGGTTTTTGTTTGTTTTCTTCAGCATGGTAAAAAACGGCTAAAAAATTATTAACATATTACAAGGAGGATGGCAGCCAAAAGGCCCAGTTTAGGCAAATTTTTGTTGTAACAGGTCTGCTTTAGAGAAATAAATGGTGTTAGACAAAGAGAAGGCAATGGCACCCCACTCCAGTACTCTTGCCTAGAAAATCCCATGGATAGAGGAGCCTGGTGGGCTGCAGTCCATGGGGTCGCTAAGAGTCAGACATGACTGAGTGACTTCATTTTCTCTTTTCACTTTCATGCATTGGAAAAGGAAATGGCAACCCACTCCAGTGTTCCTGCCTGGAGAATCCCAGGGACGGGGGAGCCTGGTGGCTGCCGTCTATGGGGTCACACAGAGTCGGACATGACTGAAGTGACTTAGCAGCAGCAGCAGACAAAGAGAAGTTTTTACCAATATTTACGTGGGTTTGGTGCTAATTTAAAACATAGGTTCTCTAAAGGATGTGCAAACCTTGTCATAGCTTCATTAGCAGTTAAAAAGGACTGAGTGAAAGCTAGAACAAAATAACACTTTCTCAAACACAAATAATCAATAAAGTAAAATGCCCAAGGTATCAGAGGAATAGTTAAGATGGCTATCTTTTACATACTGTGCTTATGTTAAATATGATGATGTGGAAAAAATTCATCAGAAAGCAATTACTTGGAGAAGGAAACTTCCTAATCTCAGAATAAGGTAGAGAAAAAGAAAAAAATCTATGAAATTGAGGGATTTAGTTTACGGTGATCATATTCTGCATCACTTGTTTCTTCAGAAGGGAGAAGGGGAGGGGGTAGGTGCCCTCTTTGAAATTAGAATAGTGTATAGGAGACCATAACAAGCCAACCCCATGCTATTAGTTTTTAAAATTTGTGCCAATTCATAGACTCTGCACTCAGATGCACGTCATATTTTATTGTAGTCACGTCCAAATTCACAAAATGTGAGGCATTTTGTTTTTACAGTGCAATAGAACTTCTCTACCCACCACGTTGAATTTCTTGCTTAGCTTCAGAAAGAATTGGCTCATGTCCCCTGAATGGCTGAAGATCTAAACAACAGTATCAAATTAAAGACTGTTCTTAAAGCTTAAAGTCAGTATGGGGTATGTCTGAAAAAGCTTTTTTTTTTTTTTAATGCCCTTCCTATTCCTTTACTGAAATACCATTGATCAGTGTGTAAAATGGGAATTGGCTGTGTAAACTACCTTGTTGCATGAAAGAATGCCTTACATGGTTGCTAGTTTCCTAACCCAGAAGGAGAATTCAATCTCTAGGATCGATGTAGCACCTCACACTTGTTCCTCCCTGTCCCCCAACACACATACTCCCTTCTTGCTGGTAAGCCCTCCTTGGGGGTTATAAAATGGATGAGATCTTTCTGAGATCTAAATATACAGAAATGCAATTTTAACATATTGTGTCATTAAGAAGTTTAGGAGCTTTTAGACAATCTGGAGGTAGTGGAAAATTAGATGCAGTGTTGCATTAGACATGTTTTTAGTATTTTCTTCTTTTTGTAAAAGCTGTAATTTTCAGAGTTTAGAACCAATTTAATGTCCCTGGAGTTACAGCTTTTTTGTATCCATTGTCCATTAGGTGAATTACTAAGCCAAGAATGGAATCCATTTATAATGTATAAAATACTGTGAAATGTCTTAAAAACAGTCTTTGTGGGGGGTGAAAAAGCACTGGGAGTCCATTAAATTTGAAGACAGTGAGTTCTGAGGTTCTTCTTATAATCATATAATGGTTTTTTGGTACTTTGATAATACGATGCATTAGATATTGGAAGATTTATTTAAAAGTTTGAATTCAATGAAAATTTATGTAAAACTAATGCAAAATGCATTATGTTTGACATTCCAGACAGCTTTCAAAACTGAGTGTATTGTTAAAAAAAACTTTGATAATATTTATTATTTTTGACACAAATGAGTAAATAACCAATACAATTCTACTAAATGTCTTATCAAAGATGATGTCACTGTTACTGACGTATAATAAACTTAGAATGCTTGGCTTTAAACATCTTTTTTTAACAGAAAAATTAATTGCTTTTTAATAGATTTTGGAAATGTATTAGAAACTCATTAATGTATTTATTGTTGTTTACTTGTTCCGTCGTGGCTGACTCTTTGTGACCTCACGGACTCCAGTATGTCAGGCTTCCCTGTCCTTCACTATTTCCCAGAGTTTGCTCAACTTTTGAGATATAAAATCATCCAATAAAGAAAATCTTAAAAATAGAAATAATTTGAAATTTAAAATCCATATTTTATAGACTCATAAAGATTGACAATTCCATAGTTTCATATATTTCTGTTTATTATTTTATAATGAATTAAAAGAAATCTGTGATTATATAGCCTACTGACAATAGGAATTCTGAAAGAAAGCCTCAAACAAAGCAGTCATTTTTGTTTCTGTATTCTCTAATGTAGAGAAATGTGACATAGTTAATATAAGCTAATAATGGTTGCTATAAAAAGTACTTTTCCTGACTCTCATTGATATGGTTTTTTAACTTAAAATCTTATTACCCAAACCCTAATAATCTCCTGTGTGTGTCTATGTACACATTCATATTTACTACTGTATTAGTTTCTTTTTTTTTACATTTGTGTTTATTACTGTTTGGTTATTTTTTGTTTTGTCTTCAGCCGTATGTTACAGAAAACCCAACAGACATGACTTAAGTAAACTCAAGCTTGTTTTTCTCACTTAAAATCTGGAGGTAGAAACCCTAGAGTGGATATAATGGCACTATGATGTGATCATGGTCCCAGCTTCTTTCTATCCTCCTAATCAATATGTTTAACCTTTTAGGCAGCTGACAGCTACAACATCAAACCCAAGACAGAAAGGAGAGAGAGAAAGCACACGATGGTACCAGTCTCATCCACCCCTTTTATTAAGAGAACAAATGTCTTTCCAGAAGCCCTAGGTTATGTTGTATATGTCAGAAAAATGTCAATTGGCTATATTTGACTATGGCTGGAAAGGTAAATTTATTTTCCAAACTCCAGGAAGTGTCAGAAGGCAGAGGTGGAAAAATATTGGGAGAGTGTTAGATTATTGATCAACAAATCAACGTCTACAAATTTCATCTATTTTTTTTCTTTTCTATTCTTTCTCATGTTTGCCAACCTATACATTAACAGTTTTACATTAGACTGAAGTATATAGAACGTCTAATGTCACTACATTGCTGATTTCTAAAAATGGCTATTTCATATGACTTAATCCAATAGTACTCTAAAAGCTATTGATAAAGACATCTCTCTTGTTACCAAATACTTAGAAAATAACCTATAATGCCTTAATGTCTAGCATTCTATAGTTCATTTTAATTTTCTGATATCTTTGAAAAATCCATGTTCGAGTCCATATCAGTAAGCAAATAACAAAGTTATTGAGTTTAAGGAAGTTCTGAATTGTTGTATGTTTAGTTCTGAGACCATGCTGAATGTGTTATGCTTATTAATACATAACCAACATGATAAACAAGACTAATACGTGACTTCTGATCAAAAGGCAGTGTAAAATTTTATCATCTCTTTAAACTTTACTCACTGGGAGTGAGATTTCCTTGTCCATACATGAAATGCAGGCTAATGATTCTTAGCTATTAGATGCTCCTAATTCATCACATTAAGTCAAAAATAAGTCTCAATTCAGACTCAGTTTGCATGTTCACACCCACAGACATTTTGAATTTCTCCTCTTCCCCATCTAGGCCTGCTTCAGACTAAAACAAAAATATGCCTGAGGGAGAGAGTCTGTCAGCGACTTCCTATTGCATAATAAACCTAGTGACTTGAAACAATTAATTTGTTCACCAATCTATAGATCAGAAATTTGGATGAGGTTCAGTGATGCAGTTCTTTTATTGGTCTGAGCTAAAATCATTCATACTTCCTTCTTGAGTCACCAGCCAGCTGGTGGTTAGTAACCTCACATTCATATCTGTTGGCTGGCTAGGACACCCCAAAACATATATCTCATCCTCCAGTAGGCTGGCCCAGGCTCATTCACAAGGTGGTGGTCACAGGATTGCCAAGACCTGCAAGAGAGGGCAAGCCCCAACGTGTAAGTGATTTCAGCGTCTTTCAGGTTTAGCCAAAGTGAGTCAATCTGGAAAGTGTGGATAAATAGACTCCATCTTTTGAGGAAACAATTTGTAATATTACATTTCAAGGGGGTGGATTGTGGCCAATTTTGCAATCTACCGCAAGAATGTGAACTTCTGTTCAATACTTTTTGCCCTCCCATGTAATCTCCATGTCTCTGGCTACTATTCACTTTCTGCCAGGATCAAAAAAGGAGGAAAGAAGAGAGATAAGGAAATGGGTGTTGACTCAGCTAGGTGGCTTCTGGCTTCCTCGACCTGGCAGATGGCTGAAGTTGACTCTTGAGTGGGACACAGTCATGGTTTCCTCAGTGGCTATTGTCACCAGAGATGTCTATTATTCTTGACCTTTGCAAGATGCGCTTATTGTCTGAGTACTTACTTGCGATTTCCCTCTTGGCCTCCGGTCTCTCGTTTCAGACCTTCAACCTCTTGAATGAAACCCAAGACAACCTGATACCTGCTCTCTCTCTGTACCATATCTCCCATCTGGTCAATAGGACCATATTTTTGCCCTATCAATTTCCAAAACTGCAGGACAATCTCAACACAGAAACACCCCAGATACAACATTAAAACAGTTCAGCAGCCTTTCCTTTGTCCTCTTAGTTTCCTGGGTGGGAGTCAGACCCGGGTTCTCAATCTACATTAGCTTTATTGGTCATAAGAACAGCATCAAATTTCTGTTTCTCCCATGTGAAAACATTTCAAAGTTTTCAGTGCATCCCTTCAAGCTTTGGGTTAGGCAATCTCATTCACTCACTCCTCAACCAAAGGAACTAGCAGAGACTTCCAGCTTAGAGAGTCTCTCTCCAAAGAAATCATCTCACCAGTCTGTTCTCTTTAATTTTTTTTTCTGATCCTTGTTTACATCTTTGATCTGGCTTAGGGGTACAGGAGTCATGGAACAGATTACATTTGTAAATTCTGCATATGGTGTATGTATTGGCAGAGGATATTTATTCCCTTTGTAAATTCCACATATGGTATGTGTGTGTGTTGGGGGTGGTGGTGGATCATATTGGTATCTTAGTGAAAATTCCTGGGGCAGGAAGGATTCCATCCTGATAGGAAGGGAGGGGGGAAACAGAGAAGGAAATCCGCTTTTTCAGTATCTTGCTTTAGAGCCTGTTCATCTTTATTTTGAAGATGTTGACTTCAGTATACAGAGCAAACAAGGTGATTACACACATACACTTTATAGACTACCAACTGCAGTGCTGAACTCTTTATTTTATTTTCTAAGATGAGATATATCCTGACCTCTTTTTATGTGATACTAAAATCCCCAGAACCAACAACAACAAAAAAGACTAGAAAATTCCTTCATTTGAACAGCTCAGGACTGCAGGATTTTGAAAGGAAGGGCTATTTAGGGATGCCCAACCATGCAGGCCGACCTAAGGAACAATTGCCTGGAAACTCATGTGAAGTTAAATTGGCAATCAGCTCTAGCATTTCTTATAGCCAAGCTGCCTATTGGGTAAATAATATGAATTTTTATAAAAACATTCATAAATGTAAATTCACACAAGAGACTGAAATGGCTCCTTCGGGTTAAATGAAATACATATTAACAACATTTATGAATAGTAAATAGCATGCACTTTAAAAATGTGTGCGATGTGTATTTACATAATAGCCTGTAAGAGTTCCACTGTCAAGTAAATAATACTGTAGTTGCCCTTAAAAGTCTTTAATTACCTACAGTATTTGCAAAGTACACTGTAATGGGTTTCTGGTTTGTGTTAGCACTTCACTCTCTTCTCAAATTCGTTCCTTTTCTTTTCTTCCCTGGTTTTAAACGCATATATATTTATGAAAATAATTTTAAATTGGCATGGAAAGAAACCACCCATCTAGGTAGAATAGCCTTGAATGGTTTCACTTGTGTCAGAAGGGAACTTTTAAAGTGAGATGGCAATATTGTGCTGACAGCATACCCATAAAGAACATCTTATAAATGAAAACAAGTAAACAAAACAGGGAGCCCCTGAGGTGTGATGGAGCAGTCAGCTGTGGGCAGACTATGCTTTGGTGAACAGGAGCCAGGGTTTCTGCCCTCTTCTGTGCCGTGTGGGACCTGGTAGCTCTCAGATCCCTTTCCTATTCTTCTCTGTATTATAGGGATTTATCCCCTACAAACTCTGTTTCCTACTCCCTGTTATCAACTAGTTTCTGGCTCCTTTAGGGCAATGGGAAGTACTGGCTAGAAATCATCAAGATTTATTCCTTTTTCTCTCTGCTTCAGGCATATATCTGATAATGGTTGTGGCACCACACACCATTGTCTATCTGGCTTACCCCACAGGTTTTCCATGATTCTATGTCCAGAGTGGCTCAGGCTCCTGGGCTCCAGGTCCAATCCTCTCCAGTTCTCAAGGCAGTGGCTAATTTCTATGTTGCCTCATATTCTCTTAGCTGACCTATCAGTTCTTACCTCTAGTAACCAATAACCCAGCTTAAGTGATCACTAGTGAATTACTTGGTATGATAAGCTTTGTTTTCTTTGATGGTCTCCGATTAATAAAGTTCTCTGATGAAGTTGTCTAGGTGCAGTCAAAGATATAATTTTCCTCTATCTTATTCTCTATCTCTTATGACTTCACATGAAATCTGTTAGAATCCACCTGATATTAGTACCTTTTTAGAAGGAAAGAGGAAATTTTAGATATTAAATTAGACAAAATAGAGATAAGTCTAGGTGTTCAAAGCCAAGTTCTTAAAAAGACAGTATTGCTTCAGAAAGCTCATTAATGCAAATGCAAAAAAAAAAAAATGTTGTATTAGACCACTTTTGTCTTGCCTTACTGCTTTGACATTTCTGACTTTCAGAGGTTCCCAACTGTAAGATTTTTGCTTCTTGCTTTTTTAGCAGTGGAAGTCAAGTGAAAAGACGGTAAAGAAGATCTTGATACAATCATTTTGTCTTGACTAGAGGGATACAACTTTTGCTTTCTAACTGATTCCATGTGAATCACATGAAATATAGTTGTTGACAAATATGGCTCTTTGGAACTTTTTCAGATTACTTCATTTGGCAAGAATCAGTCACCTGTTTTTTTACTGTATTCCCATTCTCTCTCTGTCACCCTTCCCACCACCATGATCAATCACATTCCTGCCTTGGATTTAATGGATTCATGGATCTTACCCCACTCACACCTCTAGTCAGTTAATACTCTACAGCCCTTATGTCTTAAGTGCAGTATCAACCACATCCATTCACTCTCTGTCCCTGTGGTTCCCATCCTATCATGAGAAATGTATGGGATTTGAAAATCCCAGCTATTCAATATTTTTAAAGTTTCTCATAATTTAATTTTTCACTCTTATTTTCTACAAACAAATTCAACTACTCCACATTTTTACTTAGTAATTACATCAAATGTCACCACTGCTAGGTAGGGAGAAATGGGGAAATCACTGAGTGCTTACTATGATCTCGGTACTGTTTTAAGTGTTTCCATTAATTTCATCTCATGTGACCCTTACACCACAATCTTCTTCGCTATGAAACTGTAACTGAGAACAGTGCCCCTGGGAGAGGTTTAATCTAGAATAGATGGGAGTGGGTACAGGTGAAGAAAGACACTAAAAACAACTTCTTTAGCTTATGGCGCTGCCTGGAGCTGAGAGCTTTCCTTCCTTGAGATGGCATGGGCGCCCAGACTACCAGAGCTGGCATGGCCCAAGGCAGTCATTGAGCCCAGTCTCCTCTGCTTAGCATATTTGTTAAAAGCCTGTCCTCCATTACTTGTGTCCTAAATATGGGGAATGAACTGGTGAGAGTGATATTCAGGACTCCTTTCCTTCTGGAAACTCTGATTCTATAAAGGAAGGGTTTTGGATGGATGTTAAACAAACAATTACATAAAAAGATAATTTTGGAAATAAAGTTAATAAAATGGGATGCTGTAAGAACAAAAATTAGCCAAATAAGGAGCTACATTCGATCGGGTGATGAGATAGAGCCTCTAAAAGGATAGTATTTAAATGATAAGAAGTTAGCCACGTAAAGCTCTGCGGGAGGAAGGTTTCATGTAGAAAGACAAGCAAGTACCACAGCTCTGATTCTAGACAAGTCTGACTCATATGCAAAAAGGAAAGAAAGCTGGTGTAGCTAAGATCATAGGAGAGAGGGGACATAGGAGAACAAGTAGTTTAAGTTTCATTCCAAGCTCATAATGACAAGGAAGCTGAGGTTCCAAGAGGTGAAGTGACTTGCTGGATTGTACATGGCTTGGGAATTGATGAAAACTTCATTCAGTGTTCACTATCTGTATTATTTTTGTAGTACTCATTTTTTTATGTATTTATCTGCTTAAAAATAACAATTACCATGGCAGGAATCTCTTGACTCCCCCCTTTTTTTTAGGTTTCTTGGCTGCAAAATTCCTGTGACATCACTTGGTCTGATCTTGTACACTATATGATAGAGCAAAGTCTTGGTGGTCCTTAGGCACAGGAGTTCTTTAGGAAAAACACTGGGGCTTATGGGAGTATGGAACACATGCAAATCAATAAGCAACATTTCTGTGTCATTCACCACCCGGAGTTTGTTCAGAGTGCTAAGTGGGGCTGCCCTCTGAAGATACTAGCCTATGCTAGAGCTGTAAATCTGAGGCCATGCTTGCTTGTGATTATTAAAGATCCCCTGGCATTTTTGCAAGAGATGAGGTGTTAATACCAATGCCCTGCCCTCGCTCAAATCTAGCCCAGGAAATTACTTTTTGCCTACCTAAATTACACTTAGATTTCCAACTGGAAATTAATTCTCAAGTTCTTTCCTGAAAAACATTACTGTTGCAGTGTTACAAGGAGTCCTTGTGCCCAAGAATTTCTTCCTCTTCCTAGCCTTCTCCCCAGTCACTTTCTCTAGCCCACTCCCCAGAATATATACACTCAGCCAGCTTGTTTGGATATATCTCAAATCTCTTTTGCAGCAAAGTGAGGCAAATACCCATACTCCTTTGTGTTTCTTGATGTAAGTAAACCTCTTTCCATCAACACTATTACCTGCTTTGAAGCCATTAGAGAAAACTCACTGTGTTTTTTATTCCTACTTAGATCAGTCTCCATAAGAAGCCAGAATATATGAGTAATATCCTTTCTCCTGGAATATATATTCTCTCCTGTTCTATTATCTCTGTTGTGTGAATGTGCACACTTGCTCTTGCTCTTGTATACACACACACGTGCACATGCACTCACACACACTGATCAGAACTGCTTACATTCTTCTTTTCTTCATTGTCAGTTTACTTTCCCTGAAGCACTTCTTGTCATCAACATATTAAATATTTTATTCATTATTGATTCTCCAGTTCACCTTAGAATATAAACAATGTGAGTGAAGGAACTTTTTTTTAACTTTTATTTTCTGTCCATATCTCAGCAGTAAAAGTAGTGCCTAGCATATAGTAGGTGCTCAATATATACCTGTTAAATCAAGGAACTTTTAAATAACTACTCCAAACCTAGTTCTTTGGGTAAGAGCTGAGAGACGCATTTAGTTGGACACTCATTGTTCACTTAATCATTTATTATTAATTAATTAATTTGATGAACTTCTGCTAGCACCTACAACATCCAGAAAAATGCGACATGAGGAAGCTGAACAGACATATTCTGGTTCTCACAGAGTCCTTAATCTAAATAAGGAGAAACACATGCAGGGAACTAAGGACAATTATGAACCAGCGAGATCAAAGCCTATTTCTGATAAAGGCTGGAGAATTGTGACTCAGTTCTGTTCATGGATAGTTCTAATAAATTCCTCTTAGAATGTGATAGCAGGGAAAAATTCCTTTCCTAAAGAGACTGAAGATTCTTTTTATTAGAGAACAGTCTCTGTTTCCCTTTTCACTTTATTGGCCTGTCAATGAAAATTTAAATGTAATAATCAGTTACAGTCAAAACTGTATAGCAAATATCTCACAGATTTCTCTGCTTTTCCCTACTTTATATGGTTTCTGATTGTTTTTTCTATCTGTAATTACTTGTTTTGTAAGTGTATACATACACAAATGTGTTTGTGTCTTTGTGTATGTTAAATTCTGTCATTAACCTTCCATAAATTCTGTGCAGTATCCATAAGGCAAAGATAATAAATAAGCCATTTCATGCACATGTGGATACTACAAGTTGGAAAGAGAAAGGGGAAACATAATTTACTCCATATAAAGTCCCCAAGAATTCTAGTGAGGCTAACCCACTGGTATGGACTTTTGTATAAGCTTCTTCTCAGCCAGCATTTGACTTTCTTAGTATTAATTTTCTCTTTCTTTTAAACACTTACTTTAAATTGATTTTGCTATATTTTAGTGTTTTCTGGTCAGCCACCTTAAAACCCTTTTGAAGCAAGGTGGGATACGAACAAAGAAAGTTCTGTAAAATCAGGATTTTGGAATCGTGTCTGCACATTGAAATACATGGTTATAAAAGAGCCTCCAACATTGCATCCTAGACTTACTTATTCAGTGATCAATTCTGAGAGTTTGTATTTCCAGATGTGAAAGATAAAATGATATGTGGACACTATCTTAGCTTATTAGCTGCTTTGATAATAACACAGACTGGGTAGCTTATACCATCAGAAATTACTTTTCTAATTTCTGGAGGCTAAGAAGTCCAAGAACAAGTATCATCAGAATTAGTATCTAGTGAAGTCCTGTCTCTCTTTCATTGAGAGCTGTCTTTCCACTGTGTTTTCACATGGCAGAAGAGGCAAGAGAGCTCTCTAGGGTCTCTTTTACATGGATGTTAATTTCATTCATGAGGGCTTCCCACTCATAACCCAATCACCTCCCAAAGACTCCACCGCCTAATACCATTGTAATAGGGGTTAGGTTTTAACATATGAAATTGAGGGAGAAACATTTAGCCTGTAGCATTCTATCTTTGATCCCCAGATCCTTCTCACATACAAAATACATCCATCACGTCCTAACAACCCCAAAAGTCTTAATGTATTCCAACATCAACACTAAAATCTGAAATCCAAAGTCTCATCTAAATATGATTCAAATCAGATATGGGTGAGATTCAAGGTATGATTCATTCTAAGGCAAATCATTCTCCAGCTGTGAACCTGTGAAACCATAGAAGTCATGTGCTTCCAAAATACAGTGGTGGGATAGACACAGGATAGACATTTCAATTCCAAAAGGGAGAAGTTGGAAAGAAGAAAGTTATACAGACATTAGAGATATTTCAGGTTTTTTTCCAGACTACCACAATAAAGTGAATATCACAATAATAAAATAAGCCACATGAATTTTTTTCCAGTGCATATGCAAGCTATATTTACACTAGTTTGTAGTCTATTAAGTGTGCAATAGCATTATGTCTTGAAAAACCATGTACATACCTTAATTTAAAAATGATTAATTGCTAAAAACTGCTAACTATCATCTGAGCCCTCAGCAAGCTGTAACTTTTTGCTTGTGGAGGGTCTTGCCTCAGTGTTGATGGCTGCTGACTGATCAGGATTGTGGTTGTTGAAGGTTGGGGTATGTGATGATATAGACAACAGCGAAGTTTGCCACATCAGTTAACTCTTCTTTTCATCAGCAATTTCTCTGTAACATGCAATTCTGTTTGATAGCCTTTTACCCACTTCTTTTAGGCTTCCCTGGAGTGGAACTTCTTTTGGGCTTCCCTGGAGGCTCAGTGGTAAAGAATCTACTTACCAATGCAGGAGATGCTAGTTTGATCCCTAGGTTGGGAAGATCCCCCCTGGAGAAGGAAATGGCAACCCACTCCAATATTCTTGCCTGGGAAATCCCATGGACAGAGGAGACAGAAGGGCTCTAGTCCATGGAGTTGCAAAAGAGTCGGACACAAATTAGCAACTAAACAACAACAGCAGAACTTTTTCAAAATTGTACTGAATCCTCTCAAACCTTGCCACTGCTTTAGCAGCTAAATTTATGTAATATTCTGAATCCTTTGATGTCATTCCAATAATCTTCACAGCAACTTCACCAGGAGCCGACTTCATCTCAAGAAACAGCTTTCTTTACTCATTCATTAGAAGCAACTCCTCATCCACTCAAATTTTATCATGAGATTGAAACAATTCAGTCACATCTTCAGACTTCACTTCTAATTCTATTTCTCTTGCTAATTCTGCCACATCTGCAGTTTTCTCATCCACTGAAATCTTGCACCCTTCAAAGTCATCCATGAGGGTTGGAATCAACTTCTTCCAAAGTCCTGTTGATATTTAGACCTCTTCCCATGATCATGAATGTCCTTAATAGCATTTAGAGTGGTGACTCATTTCCAGAAGGTTTGTAACTGACTTTGCCCGGATCCATCAGGGCAATCACTCACTCTCTATGGCAGCTATGCTGCTGCTTCTAAGTCACTTCAGTCGTGTCCGACTCTGTGTGACCCCATAGACAGCAGCCTACCAGGCTCCATCGTCCCTGGGATTTTCCAGGCAAGAACATTGGAGTGGGTTGCCATTTCCTTCTCCAATGCATGAGAGTGAAAAGTGAAAGTGAAGTCGCTCAGTCGTGTCCAACTCATCGTGATCCCATGGACTGCAGCCTACCAGGCTCCTCCATCCATGGGAGTCTCCAGGCAAGTGTACTGGAGTGGGGTGCCATTGCCTTCTCTGTATAGCAGCTATAGCCTTATTAAAGGAATATCTTAAATTATAAGACTTGAAAGTTAAAATTAGTCTTTGATTCATGGGCTGGAGAATGGCTGTTGTATTAACAGGCATGAAAACAGTATACTGGAAAAGTGACAGGAAGATAGCTCCCACATCCTGGTCCTCTATCCTCTGGGAAGGAAAGACTGTTGGCAGTAACAAATGACCTGCCATAAGAATTATCACACATTCCAAGTCTCCCTTTTAAGGATAGAGGTTATTTCTTTGGGGGTGTAAGGAAGAAGGGTGGAGGGGAAAAAAAATGCTCAAATGGGTTTCTGTAGCACTAGAGATAATTTATTCTTAATCCTGTCATGTAGTTACACAGGTGTTTGCTTTCTTACATTTCTATAAATTGAACACTTACATTTTACATTTTGGGGGGAGTATGTATAATTCCACATAATAAACACCTTTAATTGACTATCTTTACATTCTGTTTATCTTGCTAATGAATGACAGTTTCTCGTTTTATTGTTTACTGACTCAGAGAGTCAACCAGTTTTCAAATGGTCCTAGTCAAAAAGTCCTGTTATTGAGAGTAAACTTTTAAAAAGCAAGATGCAGAAAAGTTGCTCAGTTGTGTCTATTTGAGACCCCATGGATTGTAGCCCACCAGGCTCCTCTCTCCATGGAATTCTCCAAGCAAGAATACCGGAGTGGGTCACCATTCCCTGCTCCAGAGGATCTTCTGGACCCAGGGCTTGAACCCAGGTCTCCTGGGTTGTAGGTGGATTCTTTACTGTCTGAGCCACCAGGGAAGCCTATATAAATATCTAAAGCCCATTCTTTAAAAACCCTTATCTAAAAAAAACTGAAAGGAAATACTTTGTAATATTTCCCACTCTTTTTATAATGAATATGTATGTATTTTATAATTGAGAAGAAATGGTACAAATAAAAAAAGTAACTATAGCCTAGAAATATAGAGCAAACTGGTTTTAATATACTAGAATTTGTTTTCCAAAAAAAAAAAAAAAAAAAGTTTCCCCATCTCACCTTCATTTGTGCTCTTGAAGTTTAGAAAGAGCTGCCTCCCAGAAACAGAACAAAAAATAAGTATTTTCAAATACCTTTTACTTTAGAGAGTTTCTTCTCATATATATTGTTCTGTTTCATCATCACAGATGTTCTCTTAGCTCAGCAGAGCAGAAAATGTACTGATGAAGATTTGATCAAACTCATATCTTATTGGACCTTTATTAGGTTCAGTCCCAGTCACTTTCCTAGGCCTTTATAGTATCTCATTATTCCTCTCAGCAAACTTATAAAGTAGGTGCCATTTCCCCACTTTATGCATGAAGAAACAGAATTAAAGAGGTTAAAAATTGTGCCTTAGGTCACACAGCTGCTAACTAGCAGAGCCAGAATTTGGATCTCAGTCCGATGCCAAAAGCCCTGCTCCTTTTCCAATGCTCCTCACTGAGCTGTGACCAGAACGGGAGGCCTCAAACTCCCAATCCCATATTTTCTCTATATCACACTGACTCCCTGCAGTGCTAAGATAATGCTCTTAGAAACATCTTTAATGGTTGTTTTGACACCTCGTTAAACAGAATTTTGTTCAGACTAAACATTCTTGGCAAGGCACTGGTTCACCCAAGTGCTTTGTTAATTTTAAAGAGCAATATAAGCCGAAGCCCTTACTACAGGAGATAATGCAGTGCACGTGCGGTGGAAAGAGAGGTTGGCACTGTCAGTTCGGCTTCAGAATCCTTACTTTTGGTAACTCATTTTTGTCATGCAGGGGATGCATTTAATAGCTAATCTTGACTGATCTCCCTTTCCACCTCGCTCCTTCATGCTTCCCTCACCTCGCTCCTTGCTGCCTAGAGCTGTGAATGAAATTGTACCATGAACTTGACTACATAGGGTGCATAGGAAAGAGATTTATTTTTTCTTCCATCACTGCCTTCATGCTTGATAACATATCCCCTGATAACAGCTAGAGCATGTCACCCTTGACATAACAACCATCGCACCTTGATAATTGTAATACTCAAATATGAAAAAGTGGCTACCTAGTCTTAAAATTTCCATCTGGTATCCAAGCCAAGGCTTATCTCCTCCACACCATTTGGATACTCTACCTCTTCCTTCTTTCTGCCTGTCCCCCACTTAGGGATTAGACAGGAAAGAGTCAAACAAAGGCCCCAAATCTTTTACTGCCCGGTGCCCTTTCTGGGGCAGCATCCCCACATTTGCTTCCCTGGGCAGCCGTGTGAGTTCTTCAGAATGGTTGCTCACTTCACAGGACCTTGTTGTGAATATATGTTTTCCACCTGACTTCCCCACATGCCCTCTTCAGTTTCAGGTCACTGAGAAACTCACTACACTCAGTTTGTACTGTTAGATCCCTCCTGAGGCGGGCATCAGCAAGGTGGCTCAAGCTGGGCCACTTGGTAGGGGAAACTCCCATGTCTTATCAAAGGTGAGTGTAGTGTCTTGCTCCTCCCCTTCTCTCTCACTTCACTCTGCAGTCTTATCTCCAATTTCTATTTCTTTCCCTCTCAAAAACCAGAAGAAACCACAGAAAGTCTTCCATTTAAGCAGACACCTATCAGGAAATGGGGGCTTCCCTGGTAGCTCAGTTGGTAAGAGTCTGCCTGCAGCGCAGAAGACCCGTTTTCATCTCTGGGTGGTGAAGATCCCCTGGAGAAGGAAATGGCAAACCACTCCAGTATCCTTGACTGGAAAAGCCCATGGACAGAGAAGCCTAGTAAGCTACAGTTCATGGTATTGCAGAGCTGGGAACTGAGTGACTAACACACACATCAGGAAATGAGAGGCCTGTCTTACCTTCTTGCAAATATCAATCTCTGCAAATAATTCTCTTTCAGATCTCTTCATTGGCTAATTTTGGAGGGGTGAGCCCTCCCTCCTGCCCTTGGAACTCCTCATGCCCTAGTTCTTTGACTCAAGACTTCAACATTCTCTCAAATTCTCTGTGTCTCTGAGAAGAGGCTTCGAGGAGATAGGCAATGATGGTCACAGGGCCCGATTTCCTGCTTTTATAAGAACTGCGAGGATGTTTTTAAGATCGTTAGTTGCTCTCTTTAGAATGAGAAGATAATTTTGGCATCCATTGTTCTCCATTTATAAAGTTTGACTCAGTTATAAGAGAACAACAAGAGAGTCCCATTTAACATCTTGTTACATTAGAATCAACAAATGGTTTTTTATGAACCAGAATAAAATTGCGGGTGATTGCCACCAGAATGTATTTCTATTGCCTGTCACCCCAAAGTGATTTGTTCAATGAACATTTATGCATTAAGCTCTGCCTTAGACATTGAACTTATAATGATGAATACAACCTTATTGTTAGTCCCCAGGATCCTGCACATATTATTTCAGGAAACCAATAAAAACATCAAAATTAAGTTTATTGGAATGACTTGAGAGATCCACCTAGTTTATGTAATAACAGAAATAAAGTATTAAATGGTATCAGTGAGGAAAACTATTTTGAGAACTACTGATGCTATAAAATATCATTACTACTTCAACCAATGGTAAAGATATTAATTCTAGCATACAGTTACCAATTATCAAATATTGACCATGATCAAGAATAACTAAATGTTTTACATGTATTATGTAGTCATCAAAATCATTCTATATGAGGTAAAAATTCTAATTGTCCCCATTTTACCATGGAAAATAGAAAAATAAGGCTTGGTAAAGAGAGGCTTTTTCAGTGTGACTGGTCTGATTTTCTACTATCTCTGCATTCTTAACTATTAGACATTCTTAGCTATTAGGCATTCTTAGCTGTAAAGCAACACTGCCTCCTTGAAACCCATGGTTTGCAGGCATATGGTGAGGAAGAATGCATGCTTTTTAGTAACAATAGTATTAAAATAAGTAGTACTTTAACACTATTTTATGTATAGTAGAAGGTTTGTTGAGAAGTCTAACAGATGACCTTCATGAATGATTAGAACTGGGTCCCCTCTAGCCTTCAACATGTCCTTGTTTGGCTTCCAGAAATTTGCTTTCCATTGTCTACTTTCTGTTCATTCTAATGGGCTGAGTGGCATATTTGGGAGCTGAGTTTCTGCTCTTCTTGAACTTTACAAAATGTGAGATTGCCAGTTACTCTAAGATGAAAATAGCACCAGAATTTAGCCAAGAGTTTTCAGAATTGGAAAAAAGACTTTTGGAGAATTTTTAAGAGCAAATGAAAAGAGGTAGAATTTTCAATAATGTCTAATTGTAAATAGAACTAAAGAAAAAAGATTAATATTTTTAAATGCATACTTGCAGAATATGTTAAATTGTATGAATATTCCCTGTTTTCTTCACTAACTAAAAATTATTTCCTCGAAACTGAACAAGAATATAAGTACTAAATCTGACTGCCTTATCCTTTTCACTTGCAATTTTATGAAATTGCTTTATGCAATACTGAATAAGTTGAGTCTTCTGAAAGGGTAGGTTTCATAGCAGAAGGAATACTGTCAGAGTTGCAAAATGGTGGATGGTTAAGAGTTACTACTGCCAAAAATTTAATCTAACTATTTAAACTCGCACAGCCCCAAAGGCCAAACATGGAGGGAAATTAGACTGTGAATCCTGTCTCCTGGAAAAAAAAATGCTTTCAAAGTTTCACAGAATGCTAAAGCTGCGAAGGAATTCAGGATTCTACTACCTTAATCTCTGACTTTGTACATGAGGCAGTTGAGTTACAAGAGGCTACCTTGTAGGGAATTCTATGTACCTCTGTTCAATTTTGCTGTGAATCTAAAACTGCTCTAAAAATAGCCTATTTAAAGAGTATTTTTTAAAAGTCTGTCACTCTGGATGTTTGAAGTGAAAATATTGGTTACAAATGACATTCTGCTGCATTTAAGTGCAATGGCTTTACTATACAAGGGCTTATTATTGATACTTAGGTGATAAAACGTTTGATAGAATACAGATTATGGCTGGCACACCAATTCTATGTCACTGATTCTTTCCTTATCTTAATCTTTCTTATCCATCATCTGTAGAATGTGGCTTTCATTCCCATGGTCATCTCAGTGTCATGCCTTACCTCTAGTCTCATATCTGCATTCCAAGCAAGTAGGAAAAGAAACCAATTAAGAACAAGAGATGCAGCATTATTTCAGAAAAGTGAAACTTGCCTTGAAATTGCCTTCCTATCTCTGCTTTTACCTTACTGACCAGATCTATGCCCATTAATAGTCACCCACATGAGATAAAGTGAGAAATGTAGGCTTATGGCTAAGCATATTACTGCTTCTCCTCTTCCAAGAATATAATTTAGGTATTCAAAAGACAAGAAGAATGGGTATTTGGTTGAGAGTTAGCATCATTTACCATGAAAAAGAAGCAAATATGTTACTACTGCAAGGTTGAAGAGAATTATGTAATAATCACCCCAGACTTTCAGATTTTTCTCACTAATATTCTTGGATTAATTGCTGGATTTTTATTTCACTTAAAAATGTGATAATTAGGTTAAGAATAATCTTTACTATAACTTCAAGGATTAAAAATTCAAGTATCTATTACAAAGAGTTGTGTGGTCCAATAAAATAACCACTAGCCACACAGCATGCATGCATGCGTTGGAGAAGGAAATGGCAACCCACTCCAGTATTCTTGCCTGGAGAATCCCAGGGACAGAGGAGACTGATGGGCTGCTGTCTATGGGATCGCACAGAGTTAGACACGACTAAAGTGACTTAGCAGCAGCAGCAGCAGCAGCCACACATAGTTATTGAAGGATGACTAGTCTGAATTGAGATGATGTATAGGTTTACCCTTCCACACTTGATATTAAAGAGCTTGAAAAAAATCAATTATCCAATTAATAATTTTTACATTGATTACATGTCAAAATTATATTTTAAATATATTGAGTTATTAATTTTAATAATACATTTTACTTTTCACCTTCTTTCTTTCTTTAGTGTGGCTACCTAGGAAATTGAAATTGTATATGTAGCCCATATATGTGGCTTGTATTATATATCTATTGAACATTGTTGACATAGAAGAAAATATATTTTGACTTTCAGAAAGACTTCCCTAACTTCAGTTCATTTCAGTTCATTTCAGTCACTAAGTCATGTCCAACTCTTTCTGACCCCATGAATTGCAGCATGCCAGGCCTCTGTGTCCATCACCAACTCCTCAAGTTCACTCAAACTCACGTCCATCGAGTCGGTGACGCCATCCAACCATCTCATCCTCTGTCATCCCCTTCTCCTCCTGCCCCCAATCCCTCCCAGCATCAGAGTCTTTTCCAATAAGTCGACTCTTTGCATGAGGTGACCAAAGTGTTGGAGTTTCAGCTTTAGCATCAGTCTTTCCAACGAACACCCAGGGCTGATATCCTTTAAAATGGACTGGTTGGATCTCTGTGCTTAACTTAGGGCAGTCTAAATCTACTTGCACATTACCTTGATATGACTGAATAATCAATGCAATCATAAATCTACTCTTTTGAATTTCTAGGAAAAATACAAGATAATTAAGTACTCAGTAGTCTCTGAAAACTGAAACAAAAATGATGTCTAAATACCCCAGCTTCTTAGCCCATTGGCAGACTGTCTCTGATAATGTATTTTAAAGCAAATTGTAGACTTTTTGCAGTGGAATGAAGTCCCAGATGTGTATAATGAAATTCTCCTAATATACTCCTTATTGACTACCTCCTCTCCCTTCTCACTTTCCCACTGCCCTACTAATTTGTTGAAAAGGTGTTAGTAGTTACCTACGGCTAGGGGATGGAGAAGGCAATGGCAACCCACTCCAGTAATCTTGCCTGGCAAATGCCATGGACAGAGGAGCCTGGTAGGCTGCAGTCCATGGGGTCGCTAGGAGTTGGACAAGACTGAGCGACTTCACTTTCACTTTTCACTTTTATGCACTGGAGAAGGAAATAGCAACCCACTCCAGTGTTCTTCCCTGGAGAATCCCAGGGACTTCAGAGCCTGGTGGGCTGCCGTCTATGGGGTCGCACAGAGTCAGACACTACTGAAGCGATTTAGCAGCAGCAGTAGCAGGGCTAGGGGAAGAGACGGAGAAGGCAATGGCACCCCACTCCAGTACTCTTGTCTGGAAAATCCCATGGACAGAGGCGCCTGGAAGGCTGCAGTCTATGGGGTCGCTGAAGGTCGGACACAACTGAGCGACTTCACTTTCACTTTTCACTTACATGCATTGGAGAAGGAAATGGCAACCCACTCCAGTGTTCTTGCCTGGAGGACCCCAGGGACGGGGGAACCTGGTGGGCTGCCTTCTATGAGATCGCACAGAGTTGGACACGACAGAAGTGACTTAGCAGCAGCAGCAGGGGCGGAGAGGTGCAAGATTTGATAAGAGGTACAAGTTTTCTGGGGGAATGCTAAAAGTGTTCTAAAACTGAATTGTGCTGGTGGTTCCACAAGTCTGTGAAAATATGTAACACCCTTGAATTGTATGCTTTAAATAGGTGGATTGTATGGTATGTGAGAAAAAATTATAGTTGCAAATTAATTTAAGTCTAAACAATCATGGATATTATTGTTACAGAGAAAGAAATGATTATAACAAACTTTGACAATAAGAAATATTGAAGGGGCACCAAATAATAAAGAAATAGAAAGAGAAGTAAGAGGTAGATTATGTGTGCCGATTTCCTCATTTTTGTCTGAAAGTACGTGGTTGAAATTTTCAAACATTTTCCTTCATGTTTTTCATAATCACTTTTCTTCACCTTAAAAAATGTTTTTGAAAACTCATATTTGTAGTGATAAAGAGATATTTTTGAATTTTTCACTATTAATTCATTTTAAATTTGGTTATTTTCTTCTGTTACATTCAAGAATGTTACATTTGAAATGTATAAAATACTGTGTAAATAATGATGTCATTTAAAAAAATTATGTGTGTTTGTTTATCCTCTTCCTTTCTCTAGAATCATATGGGCATATATTGAGAATAATGTTCACTTAGCTTTAAGTGTAGTAATTTCCAAGAAAATCGGTTATTTGTAAATTTCTTTAGTCTTAGCCATTTTCTTCATTATATAAATTTAAAAATTTTATTTTTAATTAGAGGATAATTGCTTTACAATATTATGTTGGATTCTGCCATGCATTGAGCTCCCTGTACCGTAGGGAGCTCCCTGTACCGTATTTGCTTTTCTCTAATAATGAGTGATGTTGAGTATCTTTTCCTGTGTTTGTTGGCCACCTGTATGTCTTCTTTGGAGAAATGTCTATTTAGGTCTTACGCTCATTTTTTGAGCTCTCTAAATCGTAACTTCCCATTAGCTCTCTGTTTTATATATGGTATTCTCTCAATTCATTCCACCCTTTCCTTCCTCTGCTGTGGCTATAAGTCTGCTATCTATGTCTGTGTCTCTGTTCCTGCCCTGCAAATAGGTTCATCAGTACCATTTTCTAAATCCCATACATATGTGTTAATATATGACATTTGTTTTTCTCTTTCTGACTTCACTCCGTATAACAGGCTCTAGGTTCATTCACCTAATTAGGATTGACTCCACTGTGTTTCTTTTATGGCTGAGTAATATTCCATTGTGTATATGTACCACAGCTTCTTTATCCGTTCATCTGTCGATGGACTTCTAGGTTGCTTCTATTTCTTAGCTATTGTAAATAGTGCTGCAGTGAACACTGGGGTACATGTGTCTTTTCCAATTATGTTTTTTTTCAGGGTGTATGCCCAGTAGTGGTATTGCTAGGTCATATAGTAGCTTTATTCCTATTTTTTAAAGTAATCCCATACTGTTTTCCATAGTGGCTATATCAGTTTACATTTCCACCAATAGTACAAGAGCATTGCCTTTCCTCCACACCCTCTCCAGCACTTATTGTTTGTAGATATTTTGTTGATGGCCAATCTGACCAGGGTGAGGTGATACCTTGATGTAATTTTGATTTGCTTTTCTCTAATAATGAGTGATGTTGAGTATCTTTTCCTGTGTTTGTTGGCCACCTGTGTGTCTTCTTTGGAGAAAGGTCTATTTAGGTCTTATGCCCATTTTTTAAAAAGATCGTTTATTTTTCTGGTATTGAGCTGCATGAACTGTTTGTATAATTTGGAGATTGATCCTTTGTTAGTTATTTCATTTGCAGTTATTGTCTCCTATTCTGAGAGTTGTCTTTTCATCTTGTTTATAGCTTCCTTTACTGTGCAAAAACTTTTAAGTTTAATTAGGTCCCACTTGTTTATTTTTGTTTCCATTACTCTAGGAGGAGGGTCAAAGAGTATATTGTGTTGATTTATGTCAAAGAGTATTCTGGCTGTGTTTTCCTCTAAGAGTTCTATTGTACATTTAGGTCTTTAATCCATTTCTAGGTTTTCCTTGCGTATGGTGTTAGGAAGTGTTCTAATTTCATTCTTTTACATGTAGATGTCCAGTTTTCTTAGCATCACTTACTGAAGAGTCTGTCTTTTCTCCATTGTATATTCTTGACTTCTCTGTCAAAGATAAGGTGCCCATAGGTGTGTGGGTTTATCTCTGGGCTTTCTATCTTGTTCCATTGTCTATATTTCTGTTTCTGTGCCAGTACCGTACTGTCTTGATTACTGTAGCTATGTAGTATAGTCTGAAGTCAGGAAGATTTCTCCAGCTCCATTCTTTCTCAAGATTGCTTTGGCTAGTCAGGGTCTTTTGTGTTTCCATACAAACTGTGAAATTTTCTTCTAGTTCTGTGAAAAATGCTGTTGGTATTTGATAGGGATTGTATTGAATCTATAGACTGCTTTGGATAGTGTAGTCATTTCCACAATATTGATTCTTCCAATCCCAGAACATGATATATCTCTCCATCTGTTCGTGTCATCTTTCATTTCTGTCATCAGTGTCTTATAGTTTTCTGTATATAGGTCTTTTGTCTTCTTAGGTGGGTTCATTCCTGGGTATTTTATTCTTTTTGTTGCAGTGGTGAATGAGATTGTTTCCTTAATTTCTCTTTTTGATTTTTTGTTGTTAGTGTATATAAATACAATGGATTTTTGTATATTAATTTTTTATCCAGCAGCTTTACTAAATTCATTGATTAGCTGTAGAAATTTTCTGGTGGCATTTTTAGAATTTTTATGTATAATATCATGTCATTTGCAGTGAGAGTTTTGCTTCTTATTTTCCAATCTGGAGTCCTTTTATTTCTTTTTATTCTCTGATTACTGTGGCTAGGACTTCAAAAGCATATTGAATAATAGTGGCAAGAATGGCCTTCTTTTCTTGTTTCTGATCTTAGAGGAAATGCTTTCACTTTTTGATCACTGAGAATAATGTTTGCTATAGGTTTGTCATACATGTCCTTTATAATGTTGGTTTATTATGATAGATTTTCTATGCCCATTTTTTGGAGGGTTTTTTAATCATAAATGGTTATCTATTGAGATTATCATATTTCTTTTATCTTTCAGTTTGCTTATTTGATGTATTTTATTGATTTATTTGCATATATTAAAGATCTCTATCTAAACTTATTATTATGAGCATGCATAGTTGCTGTGGAAATGTAGCTGTCATTATTTCCTTGGATTGCGATTTTCTTGTAATTTTGGATTAGAAATTAAAGGTGGCAATGTTGAATGACAAACCACAGCTCACTAGTGTTCCCAAAAGAAGCAGGAGTACAGTGGTGGGTGTACCTCTAGAGGACAGATGCCAGGCATAGGACAACAGCTCTTCTAGAAGGCATATTATCCATACAGAGAACAGTGTCAATCAAAAGTTCCTAAGAGGGGAGTGGATAAGATAATGTCTTACCCACTAAGAGAATATTTGTTGATCTTCAGTAACAGAAATGACAAGGGCAGCACCTTCTCCCTCCTCCCTTCATTCATCCCATCTTTTGACCTCCCTTTCTCCCCCTCTGTTCCCTTTTATTCTCATATACTGATTTTCATCACTCTCCTCTTCCTTCTTTTATCTAAGAACAGCTGCTTTCTCTCCTTCCCACTCTTTTTCCTTCTCCTTCTCCCTCCCTATCTCCCTCCCCCACCCTCCCATCCTCCTTTCTCTCTCTCTCTGCTATGTGATTATTTTGTTTTGCCCTTTCTATAAAGACAAAAATCTAGGATTGTTTAAGATATGAAAATATTTTTCAGACAGTGACAGGAAACTACCCCTTTTGGGTTAAGAATAGATGCCATCTCCATCTATAGCTGTGCTCTGCTGAATTTCACTCTGAATTCTCCTTCTTCTCTGAAAGAAAAAACAAAATCTTCCAAAAAATCTTCCCATTAGTGAGTATGAACAGCACACTAAAGTTTTTATTTGATTGACCACGTGTTTAATTTGTCACTCAAAGAGAAAGGAAAAATGGTGATAATTGGCACATGGCAAAGGAC
This sequence comes from Neotragus pygmaeus, assembly GCA_006410875.1. NCBI lineage: Eukaryota > Metazoa > Chordata > Mammalia > Artiodactyla > Bovidae > Neotragus > Neotragus pygmaeus. The sequence goes on from SJYV01042641.1 coordinate 1,181,352, forward strand.
AAATATGTAGTTAAAAAACACTAGCGCTAAGTCACTTCAGTCATGTCCAACTCTTTGTAACACTATGGACTATAGCCCACCAGTCTCCTCTGCCCATGAGATTCTCCAGGCAAGAATACTGGAGTAGGTTTCCATTTCCTTCTCCAGGGGAACTTCCCGACCCAAGGATTGAACCCAGGTCTCCTGCATTGCAAGCAGATTCTCTACCATCTGAGCTACTAGGGAAGTCCTAAAGATGTTGAAAAAATCAAGATATAAAGTGATGTGTGTACAATGATATAAATGATAGAGAATAGTTGAATGGAGATGAGAAGGTGATCATATGCAAAATGTTTACAGCAATTGTGTTGAGGCATTGAAATGATAGTAGCTAATTCCTACTAGTTCTCAAGTTTTTTGGTATTGTATTGGACCATAAAGAAGGCTGAGCACCAAAGAATTGATGCTTTCAAATTGTGGTGCCAGAGAAGACTCTTGAGAGTCCCTTGCAGGGAGATCAAACCAGTCAATTCTAAAGAAAATCAACTCTGAACATTCATTGGTAGGACTGATGCTGAAGCTGAAGCTCCAATATTTTGGCCACCTGATGCAAAGAACCAACTGTTTAGAAAAGACCCTGATTCTGGGAAAGATTGAAGACAAAAGGAGAAGTAGACAGCAGAGGATGAGATGGTTAGATAGCATCAACAACTCAATGAACATGAATTTGAGCAAACTCCAGGAGATAGTGAAGGACAGAGAAGCCTGACATGTTGCACTCTGTGGGGTGCAAAGAGTTGGACACAACTTAGCAACTGAACAACATGTTAAAAAAGGAAGAAAGGAAGGAAAAAAAGAAAAGAAAGAAAGAAGACAATACAATATAGGACAAAAATTAAGAACTTTAGAGTCAACTTAAACCGGGTTCAGATCTCAGACTTGTTTCTTGTTCTGACCATGGCCTTTAGCACCATACTTGGTTTAGTTTTTCTTAACTCCAGTTCATCTTCTGTAAATCAAGAATAATGGCAAAATGCTGTATGGTTCTTGTCAGGATGTGAGCTGAGATAACATATTATCTGTGCGTGGTGCATGGTGTGTCTAATAAATACAAACGTATTGGCATTATGATTATTTTGAAAGCTTTCTACCTGGTATGCATGAGAAAAGAAAATATACAAAATGTTTGTCGTATGTATTTCATGCGTGATCTGTGCAAACAGAAAAGTTTTTCACCAGCTCCCCATTAAAGAACAAGAGAAAACTCGTCATGTTAGTTAAGAATTCAGAAAGAATCTGAAAAGAGGTCCTTTCTCTACTAAGTCTGAAAAAATGTACTGAACACAGCTACATAGCAAGCATGTACTTGATGGCATATGGCATGCTAAGATAGATAAAGCACAACCCCTGGCTTCCAATAGCTTCCTGCCTAGTGGTGCATGCACGTTTGTTCACAAATAACTCCAGGACAAAGATGGAAAGATGGACAAAGATGATTACAAAGGAGAAATAACTTTCACTGACCTCTGATTTTATGTTAAGTATTATTTTAAGGAATTTATATAAAAGTAGATATTATTATCCTCAGTTTACCAAGGCCCAAGAAAGGCTAATTCTCTGAAGTCACACAGGTAGAGAAAAGTGGTACATGGAGATAGCCCCAGTGAAACTTTGGTCAAAAGTTTGACTGACTTCTTTGATAGGCAGAGTAGAGGATGGAGCAATCAATTCAATCTTTGGGAGGTTGAGTTTGGAAGAAAGAATTAGGGAGAGAAGAGACCTTTTAGTTGAGTCTTTGAAGAATGGATAGGATTATGAAAATAATACCAGTGGAGGTATATTACAAGCGGAAGGAATGACATGGGGAGGGCCAAAAGACATAAAAATAAAGAGCAGCTAATATTAATATCAGGATCTGGTGTACTTTGATTTCCTGCTTCACAGAGGAGGATGTAGGGGTGAAATTAGAACCCTCAATTCTAAGCTCTCATGTCAGTCCATACATTTTGTTTCTGGAGGAATGAATAATCGAAATTGATGGGCTTATTCTGAGAAATATTTCACAACCAAAATGAAATTTAGAGACTCAATCTGTAGATGGATAAGATATGAAGAAATCCTGGAAATATTTTCTTAGCTGAAAAGAAGAAAACATCTTAAAAACAAATCTTATACAAAGACATTTACTCTGAACTCTTTAAAACAGAAACCCATGCACTAGAAAGACATATTTATTTCTTGGTGGTTATAGAGGGTTGAATAATATCTCCCACAAATTTTACCCCTTCTGGAACCTCAAAATGTGACACTATTTGGAAATAAGGTCTGTGTAGCTGTAATTAGTTAAAATAAATTCATAATGGATTAGAGAGGACCCTAGATCTAATGACTGGTATCCTTATAAGAAAGCCATGTGAAGACACACCAAAGGGAGATGAACATGTAAAGATGAAAGCAGAAACTGGGATAATGNGATTATTTTGTTTTGCCCTTTCTATAAAGACAAAAATCTAGGATTGTTTAAGATATGAAAATATTTTTCAGACAGTGACAGGAAACTACCCCTTTTGGGTTAAGAATAGATGCCATCTCCATCTATAGCTGTGCTCTGCTGAATTTCACTCTGAATTCTCCTTCTTCTCTGAAAGAAAAAACAAAATCTTCCAAAAAATCTTCCCATTAGTGAGTATGAACAGCACACTAAAGTTTTTATTTGATTGACCACGTGTTTAATTTGTCACTCAAAGAGAAAGGAAAAATGGTGATAATTGGCACATGGCAAAGGACAAATATGTAGTTAAAAAACACTAGCGCTAAGTCACTTCAGTCATGTCCAACTCTTTGTAACACTATGGACTATAGCCCACCAGTCTCCTCTGCCCATGAGATTCTCCAGGCAAGAATACTGGAGTAGGTTTCCATTTCCTTCTCCAGGGGAACTTCCCGACCCAAGGATTGAACCCAGGTCTCCTGCATTGCAAGCAGATTCTCTACCATCTGAGCTACTAGGGAAGTCCTAAAGATGTTGAAAAAATCAAGATATAAAGTGATGTGTGTACAATGATATAAATGATAGAGAATAGTTGAATGGAGATGAGAAGGTGATCATATGCAAAATGTTTACAGCAATTGTGTTGAGGCATTGAAATGATAGTAGCTAATTCCTACTAGTTCTCAAGTTTTTTGGTATTGTATTGGACCATAAAGAAGGCTGAGCACCAAAGAATTGATGCTTTCAAATTGTGGTGCCAGAGAAGACTCTTGAGAGTCCCTTGCAGGGAGATCAAACCAGTCAATTCTAAAGAAAATCAACTCTGAACATTCATTGGTAGGACTGATGCTGAAGCTGAAGCTCCAATATTTTGGCCACCTGATGCAAAGAACCAACTGTTTAGAAAAGACCCTGATTCTGGGAAAGATTGAAGACAAAAGGAGAAGTAGACAGCAGAGGATGAGATGGTTAGATAGCATCAACAACTCAATGAACATGAATTTGAGCAAACTCCAGGAGATAGTGAAGGACAGAGAAGCCTGACATGTTGCACTCTGTGGGGTGCAAAGAGTTGGACACAACTTAGCAACTGAACAACATGTTAAAAAAGGAAGAAAGGAAGGAAAAAAAGAAAAGAAAGAAAGAAGACAATACAATATAGGACAAAAATTAAGAACTTTAGAGTCAACTTAAACCGGGTTCAGATCTCAGACTTGTTTCTTGTTCTGACCATGGCCTTTAGCACCATACTTGGTTTAGTTTTTCTTAACTCCAGTTCATCTTCTGTAAATCAAGAATAATGGCAAAATGCTGTATGGTTCTTGTCAGGATGTGAGCTGAGATAACATATTATCTGTGCGTGGTGCATGGTGTGTCTAATAAATACAAACGTATTGGCATTATGATTATTTTGAAAGCTTTCTACCTGGTATGCATGAGAAAAGAAAATATACAAAATGTTTGTCGTATGTATTTCATGCGTGATCTGTGCAAACAGAAAAGTTTTTCACCAGCTCCCCATTAAAGAACAAGAGAAAACTCGTCATGTTAGTTAAGAATTCAGAAAGAATCTGAAAAGAGGTCCTTTCTCTACTAAGTCTGAAAAAATGTACTGAACACAGCTACATAGCAAGCATGTACTTGATGGCATATGGCATGCTAAGATAGATAAAGCACAACCCCTGGCTTCCAATAGCTTCCTGCCTAGTGGTGCATGCACGTTTGTTCACAAATAACTCCAGGACAAAGATGGAAAGATGGACAAAGATGATTACAAAGGAGAAATAACTTTCACTGACCTCTGATTTTATGTTAAGTATTATTTTAAGGAATTTATATAAAAGTAGATATTATTATCCTCAGTTTACCAAGGCCCAAGAAAGGCTAATTCTCTGAAGTCACACAGGTAGAGAAAAGTGGTACATGGAGATAGCCCCAGTGAAACTTTGGTCAAAAGTTTGACTGACTTCTTTGATAGGCAGAGTAGAGGATGGAGCAATCAATTCAATCTTTGGGAGGTTGAGTTTGGAAGAAAGAATTAGGGAGAGAAGAGACCTTTTAGTTGAGTCTTTGAAGAATGGATAGGATTATGAAAATAATACCAGTGGAGGTATATTACAAGCGGAAGGAATGACATGGGGAGGGCCAAAAGACATAAAAATAAAGAGCAGCTAATATTAATATCAGGATCTGGTGTACTTTGATTTCCTGCTTCACAGAGGAGGATGTAGGGGTGAAATTAGAACCCTCAATTCTAAGCTCTCATGTCAGTCCATACATTTTGTTTCTGGAGGAATGAATAATCGAAATTGATGGGCTTATTCTGAGAAATATTTCACAACCAAAATGAAATTTAGAGACTCAATCTGTAGATGGATAAGATATGAAGAAATCCTGGAAATATTTTCTTAGCTGAAAAGAAGAAAACATCTTAAAAACAAATCTTATACAAAGACATTTACTCTGAACTCTTTAAAACAGAAACCCATGCACTAGAAAGACATATTTATTTCTTGGTGGTTATAGAGGGTTGAATAATATCTCCCACAAATTTTACCCCTTCTGGAACCTCAAAATGTGACACTATTTGGAAATAAGGTCTGTGTAGCTGTAATTAGTTAAAATAAATTCATAATGGATTAGAGAGGACCCTAGATCTAATGACTGGTATCCTTATAAGAAAGCCATGTGAAGACACACCAAAGGGAGATGAACATGTAAAGATGAAAGCAGAAACTGGGATAATGCATCAACCAGCCAAGAAACTCCAAGCATCCAGCAATCACCAGAAACTGAGAAGAGCCAAGGAAAGAACCCTCCCTCAGATCTTCAGAGGCAACTTGACCCTGATGAAAACTTGATTTCAGATTTTTGGAACCATGAAAAAAATACATGTCTGTTGTTTTAAGCCACAAGTTTCTGGTACATTATTGCAGCTGTAGCAAACTAACTTAGCAGACAACTGAAAATCTCAAGTAATTCATAACAAAATAAATTTGACCATAATATGGCAATGAAAACATCACTGCAGATGTTTACTGCACCCATGAAATTAAAAGACACTTGTTCCTTGGAAGAAAAGTTATGACCAACCTAGACAGCATATTAAATATCAGAGACATTACTTTGCCAGCAAAGGCCCATCTAGTCAAAGCTATGGTTTTTCCAGTAGTCATGTATGGATGTGAGAGTTGGACTATAAGGAAAGCTGAGCACCAAAGAATTGATGCTTTTGAATTGTGGTGTTGGGGAAGACTCTTGAGAATCTCTTGGACTGCAAGAGATCCAACCAGTCCATCCTAAAGGAAATCGGTCCTGAATATTCATTGGAAGGACTGATGCTGAAGCTCAATACTTTGTCCACTTGCTGTGAAGAACTGACTCATTTGAAAAAACCCTGATGCTGGGAAAGATTGAAGGCAGGAGGAAAAGGGAACAACAGAGGATGAGATCGTTTGACGGCATCACCAATCGATAGACACGAATCTGAGCAAGCTCTGGGAGTTAGTGAAGGACAGGGAAGCCTGGTATGAGTGAGTGACTGAACTGAATTGATGGCAATGACAGTCAATATAAATAAGAGTTAGAAACCTTTGGAAATCGAGAACTTTATGTAGATCTTGGGCTCCAAAATCACTGTGGATGGTGACTGCAACCATGAAATTAAAAGATGCATCCTCCTTGGAAGAAAACAATGACAATCCTAAATAGTGCATTAAAAGGCTGAGACATTAGTTTGTGCACAAAGGTTATTATAGTCAAAGCTATGGTTTTCCCAGTAATCATGAACAGACATGAGAACTGGACAATAGAAAAGACTGAGGGCTGAAGAATTTATGCCTTCGAAATGTGGTGTTGGAGAAGACTCTTGAGAGTCCCTTGGACTGCAAGGAGATCAACTCAGTCAATCTTAATGGAAATCAGTCTTAAATATTCATTGGAAGGACTGATGCTGATACTGAAGATCCAATACTTTGGCTATGTGATACGAAGAGCTGACTCATTGGAAAAGACCCTGATGCTGGTAAAGACTGAAGGAAGGAGGAGAGCAGGATGACAGAGGATGAGATGGTTGGATGGCATCACTGACCCAATGGATATGAGTTTGAGCAAACTCCGGGAAATGACAAAGGACAGGGAAGCCTGGCATGCTGTAGTCCACAGGATCATAACATGACTGAGCAACTGAACAACGAGTAAAGACAGGTGCTGCAAAATTCCAAACAGCTGTCTTGGAAGCAGCACATACATGTGGATCCAGTAAACAAAGTTTTCTCATTTTTTTGTATACTAGACCTTTATTGTGTGTTCTCTAATAGCAGGCTCTAAGATCAGCCCAAAATAAACAAAAATATATTTACCTCTCTCTCGATTTCACTTTTTCTATCCATCCGTCCATCCATCTATTCATCTACATAATACAGAGGTAAGTAGAATATGTCAGGGATACTGAATCCACAGGCAGTCACGAAATAAGAATCAATACTGTCAGTGGCTAGGGGAAAAAAGTCACTTTAAAGACAAACTTCAACCAATAAGAAATTAGACACATTTATTGCACATAGGATCCCATACTAAGAAAGTTCTTGTGTTGCTATAAATGATGAAATTAAGCTGTGTCTAAGTGGAAAGGGGCCCCTGGGAGGGAATAACAGCAACCCAGGCATTCTGTACTGAGAATGATGCCAAGCAGAAGAACTTCAAAGTCCTGTGAAACTCTGAAACTCTCTTGGGCTGGAATTCTACTTCTCACCAACTTTATTTCGCTTCATCTGCCAGTCCCTCTTCTCTCCCAGCTATGAATTCACAGTCAGGCAGCGTCAGTATATGCGGTGTGTTGCAGTGAAAATGCAAACACATTTTCTATAATGAACATATGGGAGACTCCAGTTGAAAAGAGTTCCGATTCTATCCCAAGCATGTTATTGGCTATGACTGCAGAGAAGCAGGCAGCAGACGGAATCAGGAAGCGTGGAGGCAAGAAAGGAAGGATGTGTACTTGACTGCTGTTTCAAGATCCTAGTCTTGCCATGCCATGCTGCAGCCTCTTTCAAGAAGCAAACTGGTTTGGCTGGGTGCTTTCCTGATTTTTAACACTTATCTTTCATTCTCCGGTCCATAGCTTTACATAAGGGGGAAACATCTTAATGTAAATTTTGTTTGTGCCTTGAAAATTGAATATTAATATTTAACAATTTTAATTATAAAAATATTAAGCATTCAAGAATTAAGATAAATAAATGTACAAGTAAACTTGCATAACTGTACTTAAGCTCAACATTGTTAATACATATTTTTCTTCATACATATACATTCTAAGGTACACAAATATAACATATGCATATATACATATATGTGTGTGCCATCTTAATAATATACCCTTAAAAGCAAGGACATTCATATCCATAGCCTCTATACAGAGCATATGTATTTTTGAAGAGTTGTATGTTGCTTTGTTATCAATTTTCTCTAGGATGATACAGATTCAAAATGACAATAAATTAAAATTATTTCTCTTCCCCAAATAAAATTACTCGTTTAAATGTCAGCTCAAGAGTGTTTTCTATCAAGATTTATCTTTTCATTCTGATGTGAAGGAAGACATATAGCTATACAGATCTGTCAGTGGTGAGTACAATCATGGGATATGTTGGGAATCAAAGAAATAGCATTACTGTTGACTGTACTGAGAAAACTAAAGGTCAGAAAAGCTGCTGTCAGGTTGGTACATCAGAAAACTGCAACCATCTACTTAGTCAAGGATATTACCACCCAAATACAATTGCACTTGGTCATATGTAGTAATCTCTTCTCCAGCCATGAGGTTTCATGCAGTATAACAGGATGCTTCGGATAGACGTTCAAGAGCTTATTACACTCAGTTTCTAGATTTGTAGGGAGTGTCTTCATTTGTGTTAAATGCAATCTGTTTTCATTTTAGTACATGATGGAAACGAAGTTATGTGTAAAGAGTGATAGATTGCAGAAAATGCAGGACTAAATATAACATCAAAATTTGGGGTACACTTCTCCCTATTTATAGGGCTGAAAAACTAGTTGGTTGCCTCACTGAAGTAGAAATAGTCATCTTTAAACTTGTTTTCTCATTGTATGTCTCAAAGGATATCACTGAATGTCTGCTTGCTCTATCCCATTGACTATTGCTTCACAGAAGAAATTTCTGAGGTGTTTCTGAGCAAAGATAATTTCTTTCCTCAAATACCTACTTTATGAGGATCTTAAATAAATGCAGTGTCATTTCCAAGTTGAACAAAGGAAGACTTCCATTTGGAATCCTTTGATTTCCTTTAGATGTGGGGTTTCATATTTTGCTAGTGACTCAGGAGACCAGTTAAGTGGTGATCCTGTGCCGTAAGCTGAAATCTGGAGGCTTTATCAATGACCTTTACATTCTCTGTTAGCCTGTTTTAGTTCTGTGTGTAAAACTGAGTGGATGAGGCATCACAATAGAGTGATTTCCTCATGACTGTGAAAAGGAAAACTTAAGTACCAACATAAAAATTTGCATAGTTCAAATCTTTTCTAATTTCCCCCATCATGTCTTTCTCCATTTCTATTTAATCTTTAGACTCTTTTTGGATACCTTTTCACAACTATATGGGGAAAAAATGATCTATTTTATGAATAGGAGCTTCTCAGAAGGATTAAGTTACATTTGTATGATAGCTATCTCTATGTACTTACTGATTTTTACCTTAAATGATAACACTTACTTTCATAACTCTTTTCTATCTACAAAATGGTCTGAACTGGCTTCATTATAGAGCTTATCATGAAATATCTTACCTGCTTATGCAGTTTCAAAATCTAGATATTTATGGTGAATATTGTAGAACTTCAGCACTCAGCCTAACTACTTTGATTATCTTTGTAGACTACTCAAGGTCTGTGATCTATTGTAACTGATAATTTTTTCCTATGGCAAGAAGTTAAATTGGCATTGACCGAGATGTTAGTTTGTATAAAAGTCACTTTACTAGTGAAAGCACCTATCACACAGTATCTGCACCTCACAAAAATGTTGTGTTCTTTGCTCAGTTTTACATATATCATAAACACAAATACAATTTTTTGAGAAAAATATAGACCAGATGAAAAAAAATATTTAATAAAAGTTGAAAATATCATTTCTTTGTAATAGAAAGATATGTGATAATAGCCAAGAACCAAGGGTCTTCTATAACATGATCCCACTAACGGTGTGCCATATCGATAGCCTCAGTAGTTTGAACTATGGAAATAAACCTCCACATGCCTTCCAAAATCCAATAACACAGAATAGTGTTTTTATACTGATTTACTCTTCTGGGGAAAAAGAGTCTATTTTACCAGTTGCAGCTGCCAGGATTTGCTATTTTGGCCTACCTTTCTCTTCTTAAGGGATCTGGTGGAGGGTGAGGGGAAAGTCCAGACCTTCTCTTAATTTTATTCTAAAGAAAGGATAGCAATGAAGAATAAAACCTCTGGGAGGGGTCAAGAGGAAAACTATCCACCACCAGAGAGTAGATAGAATACTCATAATTACATCTATCAGCAATGAATAAGCTAATTTTTTTTTAATGGAAGAAAGCATTGAAGACAAAATTTAGAAGTAAAAAGACAAAAAAGAAAGGAATATGGCATACAAGAGATAAAATAAAGAATCTACTCAACAGAATATTTATCTTAGAAAGCTAAAGAAAATTATAGGCAACAAATGCATTTCTCATAGAAATGAAAGAGAACAGACTCTGCAAGGAAATTTCAGGAGACCAGAGTAAAAGAGGAAGAGATCATATATGACCTCCTTTGACAACAAAATGAGATGAAGAGAAAATTGGGAGAGCTCAGAAAAAGACAATGTGACTTATCCCATTTAGCAAGCTATAACAGCATATCATAGACTGGGTGGCTTATAAGAATACTTATATTTCTTATATTTCATATCCTACAGTTCCAGAGGCTGGAAAGTCCAAGATCAAACAGCAGATTTGATATCTGATGAGAAATTACTTCCTAATTCATAGGCAGTGACTATCTTTTATGTCTTCACATGGTGAGAGGACAAGAGAGCGCTCCAGGGCCTCTGTTTCAAGAGAGCTAATCTCATTCATGACAGCTGAGCCTCATGAGTGTGTGTTAGTCACTCAGTCACGTTTGACTCTTAGTGACCCCACAGACTGTAGCCTGCAGGCTCCTCTGTCCATGGGATTCTCTAGGCAAGAATACTGGAGAGGGTAACCATTCCCTTCTTCAGGGATTGAACCTGGGTCTCCTGAATTGTAGGCAGATTTTTTTACCATCTGAGACACCAGGGAAGCCTGGAGCTCATGAATCACCTCCCAAAGGCCCCACCTACCAGCACCATCACCTGGGAAGCTAGCACTTCAACATTCGAATTTTAGGAGGATAAACACATCTCAGTCTATGGCAAGCAGTGAGTAGAGAAGAAAATTTTCCATTGATAAGAACAACAGGAAAATATTAATACCTAGAAAATAAACCAAATGTTAAATATGTAAACCCAGTTTGAAGAAAAGATAGCATACTACTGAGGAACATAGAACAAAAAAATTATTCATTAGTGGGACTCTCATGTTTCCTCCCTTCTTAGTTTCAATATTTCATACAATAAATATAAATCCATTTTAAGTAGAAAAAGACAACTCAGTAAAACTTTTGAGTATGTGTGGTTTAGAGTTACTGAATATACTAAAACATGGCTGATGGGAGTATGGTGTGTGTGTGTGTGTGTGTGTGTGTGTGCGTCCTCAGTGCAGAAAAAAGGTTGAGCACCACTGAGGTAACATTTCAACTTTCCAAACAACTTGCTATACAGAAAAATTTACTGCCTAATTCCTGATTTCACTTGTCATGATTTCAATGGTTATTTCTATCATACCATGCCCATGCAAATTTACTGATATAAATAATATGAATCAGTGTTTCTACATAATTTGAAAAGAAATGTTTATAAATCATATAAGAAACTGAGTAAAATTCACAACTGTCTTTGTTAAGTTTATCAAGAATTTATACTTCTGAGACCTTTACAGAGCTACTTAATAAAACTTTGGGCACATGTAGGCTTTCAGAATATTTACATGTGACTAATAATAGTAATCTGGAAGGAGGAAGGACAGCAGGAGGAAATTGCCCTAGGAAGGACATTAGTGGTTGGAAGGAAAATTGGATAAATGTATAAATATACATTAGTTATTAATAAAATACTCAATAAAATTAGGATGCTTATACTTCCTCCAAATCTCCCAAAGCCAAATAAAACCAAAAGAAAATTAAGACACTTGTTTTAAGATGAGAGGGATATTTCCAAATTAACTTTGAAGCATAAATATACAGTAGCTGGAAATGTCTTGAAGAAAAATAATGAGTTAAAACTAATTCTACCATACAATAAAATATACTGTAAAACCACAACATTTAAAACAGCATGGTTACAGATCCAAATATATTTAAATATATACTGGAGTTTAGAATAAGAAGAGGCTAACACTTCCCACTGATTTTCATAGCCAGCAAAAGATGGAATTATATTTTTGAAGTGTCTTCTCTTCTCTTTACATAGTAAGAGATTATCCCTTCAGTATCAGTGTATGCTTGTCAATCTCTCTATTCTCAGAAATCCAAAAACACTGTGACGAACCAGTTTGTAGTCAGTATACTGTATGTCTCAAGTCTGTTTTTGCTTCCATCTGCTACTATGATAAATCACCACAGTGTTAGTAAATTAAAATAATACAAATTTGTCCTCAGAGTTATGGAGGTAAAATCAAGGTGTCACTAGGCTGACTCCTCTGGAGACTCCAAGTGAAAATTCTATTCCTTGTTTCCTCTAGCATCTGGCCCCACATTCTTGGGGCTTTTGTGTCCCCTGCTTCTATTATCACATCATCTTCTCTCTGTGACTTTGATCCTCCTGCCTAACTCTAATGCAGACCCTTGTGATTATTTTGGGCTCACTTATATATTGAATGCAGGGTAATCGCCTCATTTCAAGATTTCTAGTTTAATCATATCTGTAAAGTCCCCTTTACCATGTAAGTAGCATAGAGAGTCCAGGAATTAGGACATGGACAAATTTAGAGGAAAGGAGCATTATTTAGCTCACCAGACCCTACTCTGTTATTCTAATTACCCTGTAATAAGAAGACAGAAAAAGACTGATGCCAACGATATCCACATGTGTATATACATTTGTAACAATGGAGTGGTGAAGAAAAATTTCCTGGATGCTGAATCTTACATGTTTTATTAGCTTCTTCAGTTGAGCTGTGTTTTTAAGAAATGGATAAATAATGAAAAAATAAATTGTTTATTAACAAATGTAAAAGATATGAAATATTTTTCTTTTATTTTACATTCATCGAGTCATTTTACATTTGTATATTAACACCTAATAACTATAGTTATTAGAAAAATAGCAGCTATCATTTATTAGTTGTTTTCTATGCATCAGTTATTATACAAAATTGCATAAATCATCTCATTTATTCTTAATGATCCTATAATCAGGATATTATTATTTTCCACAATTTACAGATGAAGAAACTAAGACTAGAAGCACTTATAAGAGTTGTCCAGTTATATAGCTATCAGGTGTGAAAAACAATATTTGAACTCAGTGACTCTAAGGACCTTACCTTGACAGTCATTAGCTTTGTTCCCAGGATTGTGCAAGGCACTAGGCAACAGGGACAAATGAAGTGACCTTCGCTCTAGGTTTCTGTTCTGTGGCAGATTCACACTAATAGGCAAGAATAAAAGGGTGAAACATGTGCTGTGATAGGGAAGATTAGGATGTAAAAGGAGTGCACGGTGGGCATCTAACTTAAACAAAGATGGCAATTCTTTTTTTTTTAGGAGAAAGCTGAGGAATGGAGTGTTGGTGGAAGGGCAGGTTGAAGAGCAGTGACTATAGACTGATTGAAGAGAACAGGCAAATGCTTGGAGGCAAGAGAGCATGGAGAGATTAAGGGATTAAAAGAAATTCATTATGGCTGGATGATAAATGTCAAGGAGAAGACAGCAAATGGCTGGGGAGAGAAACATGGGCCAAATTATGCAACACCTTATCAATCATGTTAAGGAGTTTGAACTTCATTAGAACTTCATCAAATGGTCTGTCCCTTTAAAAGTTGTAAGAAAATAAATGACTTGATCAGATTTGCACTTCAGGATGTTACGAAGCACCATTTGGATGTGGCAATGCTGGAGACAATGAGGCCAGCCAATAAGCTCTTTAGTTATTATAGAGATGTTGCAAAGTTAATGTGGGTGGGTGTATATAAAGTTAATATTTGTATGTTGAAACATACATGGAAATATTGTGAAGAAGGCAAAATTCACATAATATAAACCACCTGACTTCAAGAAATTTCGTGTTTGCCTCATGAGTCTCTCTTCAACCCTCTAACCACATCTCTTCTCTCCTCCACCCAGCCCCCCACCCTGCACCGTCCCTGCCCCAAATATATTCCACTATGCTCTAAGGAAGACACTAGTAGACAAGGCTGCAGAGAAGTACACGTATTTTGTATGATACAGTAGCCTAGCTATCACCTTAAAGGAGAACACTAGAGAGAAGCTTCTATGAAGGCAGTTTATTTGGGAATGATCTCAAGAAGCCAGAGTGAGGGACAGGAGGATGAAATAGAGAAGGAAAGCTTCGTTTTCCTTCCTGAATAAAAATAAGGGAAGATTTCTTCAATTTGGTGGAACCTCTTGAGGTGCCTATAATGAAATGCAGCTCAAGACTTTCCTCTATGGAGATGAAATTGGAAGCATATTTATCATCCATCACCCATTGCTCAGTGTAGCAATTCTGTGAGTGAGTGTTAGCAGGCTTCTGGGGCAGCCAAGCTGAGAAGCTCTAGGGCAGACATCAAGCCCAAGGAGAGGCACCAGCAAGCTGCACTTGAAGGAAGGTGGTTGAAACTCACATAGAAGCCATTGCCACAATCACAACTAGAGTCAGGTGTGGAGCTGTAATCTGTACTAGTTGCTATCCAAAGTTGTTGTTTTATTTGGCTGAATAGATATTTGCAAAGTCCTAACCATATCAGCGGAGAAGGAAATGGCAATCCACTCCAGTATTCTTGCCTGGAGAATCCCATGGACAGAGGAGCCTGGAGGGCAATAGTCCACGGAGTCGCAAAGAGTCGAACACGACAGAAGCGACTTAGCACAGCACAGCACCACCGCATCAGTGTTATAGTTTTTTGTTTGTTTGTTTTGGTTGTTTTATTGGAATATAATTGCTTTACAATGTTGTATTAGTTTCTGCTGTACAATGGGATATCAGCTATGTGTATACATATATCTACTCCCTCTTGGACCTCCCTCCCACTTAATCCCCCATCCCACCCCTCTGGGTCAACACAGAAAATCAAGCTGAGCATCCTGTGCTATACTGCAGGTTCTCACCAGCTATTTTGCACATGGTAGTATATTTATGTCAAATCTAATTTCTCAAGTCATCTCACCCACCCCTTCCCACTCTATGTTTACCTGTCCAACATCTGTGTCTCTATTCCTGCTCTGAACTAGGTTCATCTGTACCATTTTGTTTTTTTTTTAGATTCTACATATGTGTGTTAGTGTACAATATTTGCTCTTCTCTTTCTGACTTACTTCACTCTGACAGACTCGAGGCCCATCCACATCTCTACAAAAATATATTTTCTTGTTGGATTTGACACGTGTGTGCTGCCTCTCTCACCGTTTAGGTTGCAAGATCAAAGTGTCTGGTTATTTTTAATGCTCATCACTTTAACCCTACAACACTACTTGCCTCATACTAGGTACTTAAACATTTTTAAGTTTAAGTGACCATGAAGTCCTAAACATCTGCATTGTACAAGGTTGCCTTTTTGAGACAATTGTCTCAACTAGGTTTTTTTGGGTTGTTGGTACATTTATTGCTGTGGTTCCCCCTGTCTACTGCTTGGAGGATAGTCTAGCTTTAGCAGACTGACCAAAGACCATTGCAAGGGCTGGAAGGTAATTCTATACACGAATAAAAAGAAACCCCAGCCACCAGTAAGCATCCTATTCTGCAGAGTTATTCCACGTTGGGTGACTCCAAGGTAATCAATTAAATCTTAATCTTTGGAAAATATCCCATCCTTCAAAGGGAGCAAAGAAAAAAGTGCTTCACTCAGCACCATGTTTCCCCCTGATTGATTCTGAATTGCTTCTGTATCTCAGAGCCAGGAACCCTGAAACCAGTGATAGGTGTGCTCATGACAAGAAAAGTGGCACTGTGGTAAAGCCCCCACTTGTCCTCAGAAAGTCCACACGCAGGTTTGCTACCGTTTGATTCTTACAAAGAGAGTTTGTATTCTGTTCACAGAGATCACTGTCTCTTATACACATCTTCATGTTAAGGAGTTTGAACTTCATTAGAACTTCATCAAATGGTCTGTCCCTTTAAAAGTTGTAAGAAAATAAATGACTTGATCAGATTTGCACTTCAGGATGTTACGAAGCACCATTTGGATGTGGCAATGCTGGAGACAATGAGGCCAGCCAATAAGCTCTTTAGTTATTATAGAGATGTTGCAAAGTTAATGTGGGTGGGTGTATATAAAGTTAATATTTGTATGTTGAAACATACATGGAAATATTGTGAAGAAGGCAAAATTCACATAATATAAACCACCTGACTTCAAGAAATTTCGTGTTTGCCTCATGAGTCTCTCTTCAACCCTCTAACCACATCTCTTCTCTCCTCCACCCAGCCCCCCACCCTGCACCGTCCCTGCCCCAAATATATTCCACTATGCTCTAAGGAAGACACTAGTAGACAAGGCTGCAGAGAAGTACACGTATTTTGTATGATACAGTAGCCTAGCTATCACCTTAAAGGAGAACACTAGAGAGAAGCTTCTATGAAGGCAGTTTATTTGGGAATGATCTCAAGAAGCCAGAGTGAGGGACAGGAGGATGAAATAGAGAAGGAAAGCTTCGTTTTCCTTCCTGAATAAAAATAAGGGAAGATTTCTTCAATTTGGTGGAACCTCTTGAGGTGCCTATAATGAAATGCAGCTCAAGACTTTCCTCTATGGAGATGAAATTGGAAGCATATTTATCATCCATCACCCATTGCTCAGTGTAGCAATTCTGTGAGTGAGTGTTAGCAGGCTTCTGGGGCAGCCAAGCTGAGAAGCTCTAGGGCAGACATCAAGCCCAAGGAGAGGCACCAGCAAGCTGCACTTGAAGGAAGGTGGTTGAAACTCACATAGAAGCCATTGCCACAATCACAACTAGAGTCAGGTGTGGAGCTGTAATCTGTACTAGTTGCTATCCAAAGTTGTTGTTTTATTTGGCTGAATAGATATTTGCAAAGTCCTAACCATATCAGCGGAGAAGGAAATGGCAATCCACTCCAGTATTCTTGCCTGGAGAATCCCATGGACAGAGGAGCCTGGAGGGCAATAGTCCACGGAGTCGCAAAGAGTCGAACACGACAGAAGCGACTTAGCACAGCACAGCACCACCGCATCAGTGTTATAGTTTTTTGTTTGTTTGTTTTGGTTGTTTTATTGGAATATAATTGCTTTACAATGTTGTATTAGTTTCTGCTGTACAATGGGATATCAGCTATGTGTATACATATATCTACTCCCTCTTGGACCTCCCTCCCACTTAATCCCCCATCCCACCCCTCTGGGTCAACACAGAAAATCAAGCTGAGCATCCTGTGCTATACTGCAGGTTCTCACCAGCTATTTTGCACATGGTAGTATATTTATGTCAAATCTAATTTCTCAAGTCATCTCACCCACCCCTTCCCACTCTATGTTTACCTGTCCAACATCTGTGTCTCTATTCCTGCTCTGAACTAGGTTCATCTGTACCATTTTGTTTTTTTTTTAGATTCTACATATGTGTGTTAGTGTACAATATTTGCTCTTCTCTTTCTGACTTACTTCACTCTGACAGACTCGAGGCCCATCCACATCTCTACAAAAATATATTTTCTTGTTGGATTTGACACGTGTGTGCTGCCTCTCTCACCGTTTAGGTTGCAAGATCAAAGTGTCTGGTTATTTTTAATGCTCATCACTTTAACCCTACAACACTACTTGCCTCATACTAGGTACTTAAACATTTTTAAGTTTAAGTGACCATGAAGTCCTAAACATCTGCATTGTACAAGGTTGCCTTTTTGAGACAATTGTCTCAACTAGGTTTTTTTGGGTTGTTGGTACATTTATTGCTGTGGTTCCCCCTGTCTACTGCTTGGAGGATAGTCTAGCTTTAGCAGACTGACCAAAGACCATTGCAAGGGCTGGAAGGTAATTCTATACACGAATAAAAAGAAACCCCAGCCACCAGTAAGCATCCTATTCTGCAGAGTTATTCCACGTTGGGTGACTCCAAGGTAATCAATTAAATCTTAATCTTTGGAAAATATCCCATCCTTCAAAGGGAGCAAAGAAAAAAGTGCTTCACTCAGCACCATGTTTCCCCCTGATTGATTCTGAATTGCTTCTGTATCTCAGAGCCAGGAACCCTGAAACCAGTGATAGGTGTGCTCATGACAAGAAAAGTGGCACTGTGGTAAAGCCCCCACTTGTCCTCAGAAAGTCCACACGCAGGTTTGCTACCGTTTGATTCTTACAAAGAGAGTTTGTATTCTGTTCACAGAGATCATTAGAGATCATACTCTAATATTGAGAGGCATATCAATTATGGACCAAATGTGCATTCTGGAATTAGAAAGAGTGAAAGAAATAACTTTTGTTTACCGTTTTCTCTTCCCCCTATTGCTCCTTGTATTTGGCCAAGAAGAAATTAAGACCCAGGAAAATGAAGTGACTGCTTGAAGTTACCCAGCTGTTTTGTGACAGAAACAAAATGAGAGGCATTCTGTATGGTATAGTTTTGTTTTTTCTTTTTTCCAGAGCAATTCAGTAGAGTGTAGGTTACTGATAATGCTAAAGTGGCAGGTTTGATTTTTGTGTATAAGCCATGGATTCTTCCCTCCTTCTACCGACCTCCCTAAAACACATAAATGAACCTGAAAATGCCTTGAGGGTTAGAAATGTGTCTCTTATCCAGTGCCTGGCATGTTGTAGGATCTCAAAAAATATTTGTTGTAAAATGAATTTCTATGGCTGTGGTATTAGTCATCCTGAAGGAGGATAATAACCTTTTTCCCCCAAATACATTTTTCTCTGCTATCCTGGTTACTTTTTCCTGTCTTTGTTTATAGTCAATCAATATCACTATTAAGGTGCCTCCAGCCTGGTTGTATTCGGGTGTGGAGCCTTGTCTGTTGGACACCCCGACTTACTGCAGAGATACCAAACACCCTTTCAAAATCTATTACTGGGTCAAGCCTCAACTCTGCTGCTTTAAAAATCACTTCTTCAAGGTTTATTTTGATGTTTTCTTTCTCTCCATGTCAGCAGGACAGCTGTGAATTTCTTATTTTCAATAGGACCCTCTTTGAGTAATGGTGACCCAGTAAGAGGGATTTTCACGTACGCTTCCAGAATTTTTCTGTCAAAGGTTTAAGCTTTCTCCCATTAATCTAACTGGAAAGGGGACTCATTTTTTTGCTCAGTGTCTGTAATTGTAGTTACTGCCTTGATTAATGCCAAGTTCAAAGTATAGGTCTGGTCATTACAAAGGAGACAAAACTAAACAGAGAATTTAATGCAAGAAAAAAAGATTGCATTAAAAAAATATTTTTTTCTTACTTGAGGATAACCTGCATAGTTAGATGCTGCAGAAGATATATGACCAAGGAATACGTTTAATTAGCTTAATTTTAAAATAACACCCTGGAGTGGTATAACTCTGATTTAGTTTTACCTTATCTTACACGTTGACTCATTCTTTCCCTCCCTGATAGTCTAGGAAATTAAGCAGATTTAGTCCTCTTTGACAAAGATGGAAAGTTAGGCGTTCCCAAGTTTGTCACTTCATTGAGAAAACAAGGATTGGGGCGTTTGAGAGGATATAGAGCTAAGGAAAATGTGACAAAAAAGACCCATGTACCCCAAAAAGTCTAGTTAAGAGGAACCAAGTCCATTCTGGGACGAGAAATAGTAGCATCAAATACAAAGAATGAGACGAGAATATGGAGAGAATATAGTTGTGATACTAAACATCTCAAAAGTTACATAAGATATAAGTTCAGTTCAGTTCAGTTCAGTTGCTCAGTCATGTCCAACTCGGCAACCCCATGAACTGCAGCACTCCAGGCCTCCCTGTCCATCAACAACTCCCGGAGTCCACTCAAACTCATGTCCATTGAGTCAGTGATGCCATCCAGCCATCTCATCCCCTGTTGTGCCCTTCTCCTCCTGTCCTCAATCTTTCCCAGGATTAGGGTCTTTTCAAATGAGTCAGCTCTTCGCATGAGGTGGCCAAAATATTGGAGTTTCAGCTTCAGCATCAGTCCTTCCAATGAACACCCAGGACTGATCTCCTTTAGGATGGACTCGATGCATCTCCTTGCAGTCCAAGGGACTCTCAAGAGTCTTCTCCAACACCACAGTTCAAAAGCATCAATTCTTTGGTGCTCAGCTTTCTTTATAGTCCAACTCTCACATCCATACATGACTACTGGAAAAACCTTAGCCTTGACTAGACAGACCTTTGTTGGCAAAGTAATGTCTCTGCTTTTTAATATGCTATCTAGTTTGGTCATAATTTTCCTTCCAAGGAGCAAGAGTATTTTAAAATTTCATGGCTGCAATCACCTTCCGCAGTGATTTGTAAGCCCAGAAAAATAAAGTCAGCCACTGTTTCCACTGTTTCCCCATCTATTTGCCATGAAGTGATGGGACCAGATGCCATGATCTTCGTTTTCTGAATGTTGAGCTTTAAGCCAACTTTTTCACTCTCCTCTTTCACTTTCATCAAGAGGCCCTTTAGTTCTTCTTCCCATTCTGCCATAAGGGTGGTGTCATCTGCATATCTGAAGTTATTGATATTCCTCCCAGAAATCTTGATTCCAGCTTGTGCTTCCTCCAACCCAGCATTTTTCATGATGTACTCTGCATACAAGTTAAATAAGCAGGGTGACAATATACAGCCTTGACGTATGCCTTTTCCTATTTGGAACCAGTCTGTTGTTCCATGTCCAGTTCTAACTGTTGCTTCCTGACCTGCATACAGATTTCTCAAGAGACAGGTCAGGTTGTCTGGTTTTCCCATCTCTTTCAGAATTTTCCACAGTGTATTGTGATCCACAGAGCAAAGAAGAAAAACATGTTGTTATGATTCAGCCATTATAATGAATTTGTACCAAAGGACAGCATTAATTGACAACAGCAATGTCATATTTATATATTCAGTGAACAGGTAGCTTCCTTGTAAGTGTTTTTCAATTTATTCCAATGGAGAAAATCTAGAAACAGTTGCCAGTGAATAACAAATGGCACTATTTAAGTTGTTAAACAAGTCTTCATTGAAAAACTACCATGAGTAGACACTGGGTTACAAACTGTGCTGGTTCAAAGATGAGATGGAAATGGTCACTGCCCGTGAGAACTGATAACCATAAAGAGAGAAAAGTAGAAGCTAAGTATCAAATATGACTACTATTGAGCATTCTATTAAGAAGCATTGTTTTAAGGTCTTTATATTAAGAATTGTATGGAAAGATATTAAGAGATCAGTGGAGTAGGAGGGACTTTGTAAGTATGTATGGTGATAAATATTAACTAGACTTCTTGTGGTGATTATTTTGTGATGTATACAAATATTAAATTACTGTTTATACTAATTATATGTCCATTACACCTCAGTTAATTTAAAAAGAACATTAGTGGAGACCACAACTGCCTAGGTGATTAGGCGAGAAGGTATAGGCTTGAAAGTGTGGGTTGAATTTTCAAAGATGGAAAGGATGCATTAAAGTATTCCACTCAAATAAACTGCACCAGGAAAGAAAGGAGGGAAAATATTCTAAGGCACCTAGAGGAATAAAATGAATGTCAGTTGTGACTGGTGAAGAGCTATATTTTAGGGACCAGGGGTTAATGCATCAACTTCAGTACAGCAAGGAGAGTTTGGTTTTTATGAACCACTGAAGCTTGTTGACTGCAGATTTCATATGATAAAAATAGGTTGATTTAGGAAACGAAGAGTAGCAGTAGCTGAGGGAATATCAGTTAAATAGCCATGACAATAGCTCAGGCTTCTCCTGCCCCCAGACAACCATGGACAATGTAAGGAAAAAGAAAGGAGGGGTTCCAGAAGATAGTCCCTGTGTAGTTTAAGTTGTAAATAACCCAGTTCCTCATCTCTGATAAAGGCCTTATTGTGATGTATTTTATTGCAATAACTGACATCCCTGGAGATGCTCCAAGCATAACTCAGGAGACACTTTGGCCGTTAGAGGGAACAAAATTATTCTTCTAGGGTTCAAATATACTTCTCTAAGGATAAACTGTGATCTAAGCTGTGAAACCAGTTACATACAAAACTCACAGGTTTCTGACCAGAATACACATAGAAATCATTCTTCAAGATGAGGAGAAGCATTTGTTCTGGAACAAAAAAAGGACTCATCATGTTGAAGCAGTATTTTGAAATGTTTGGATGTGATTCATATCTTAGTAAAATCTTAATGTCTGATAAATAAGGCTAAGAGAACACTGCTGTGAAGGGAGGGGTGTTTCTAAACTCATATAGATTGAAGAGTATTGTGCAATTTTGGTTTCTACAGTGGAATTTTTTTTTTCTTTATTCTCTTCCTCCTTCTTCTCCCAGTAACCCCAAAAGGGGCAATCTTCCTTCCTCATGCAAGGGAACAGAGAGAAAGAACAGTAGACATAGAGGGTAGCTACAAATACACCTAACTCAAGACAACATCTGCAGGCAACTTGTTGCGTGAGTGTTCCCATTTCTCAGGATTTGATTTCTACTAGTCAATTATGCTGATCTGTAGAGC
This sequence comes from Neotragus pygmaeus, assembly GCA_006410875.1. Taxonomy (NCBI): domain Eukaryota; kingdom Metazoa; phylum Chordata; class Mammalia; order Artiodactyla; family Bovidae; genus Neotragus; species Neotragus pygmaeus. The sequence continues at coordinate 1,203,758 of SJYV01042641.1, forward strand.
AGATAATACCATAATTAAAAGCAACCATGCGGTTAAAACAGCTTATATATGCCAGACCAAGCACTTGGCAGATCTACAGTCTTTGATAACCATTATAACATAATTTCTTCTTTATCCATTTGTCTGTTGATGGATGCTTGGGTGACTTCCATGTATTCTTGGCTACTGTAAATGGTGCTGCTGTGCATTGGGGTGCATGTATCTTTTTAAATTAGTATTTGCATTTTTTCTGGATATATACCCCAGGAGTGGAATTGCTAAATCATATGGTAGTTCTTTTTTAATGTTTTGAGGAACCTCCATGTTTTCTGTAGTGACTGCGCCAATTTCCACTCCCACCTATAGTGGAGGAAGATTGTTTTTTTTTCCATATCTCTTCATTTGTTAGATTTTTTTGATGATGGCCAGTTTGACAGGTGTGAGGTAATATATCATTGTAGTTTTATTTGCATTCAGCAATGTTGAACATCTTTTCATATGCTTGTTGGCCACCTGTATGTCTTGTTTGGAAAAATGTCTATTTGAATCTTCTGCCCTAATGATAAAAGAAATAGGGAGTGCTGAATGACACCCTTAATAATACACATACACCAAGAGTATTAAATTAACTGTAGGCATGTGATCAAGAATCACATATATTTTTAAAGAAAAGCAATATACTGGAAAAAACAAGAAGAACTAAAAGTATAAGAAAATATGATTCATAATCTAATCAAGGAGAGAGTTTAGAAGGAGTATAATTCATACCTTCAGAGGAATCTGAGATAAAGAAAACATGATATATATATAATATAATTGCATATTATTATATAATTGTATATTTATATATAATAAAATTCATGTTATATATTTATATATTAGTATATACACTATATAAATTAATAATATAAAATAGCATGTTATTTTAATATAGTGCATTATTATTTACAATAAAAATTATGTATAATATATTTCTCAGCCTTAAAAAAGGAAGAAATATTACCATTCGCAACAACATGGTTGGACCTAGAAGACATTATTGCTAGGTGAAATGTCACAGAGAGACAACTTCTGCATGATTTTATTTATATGAGATATCTAAAAACAGTTAAACTTATAGAAGCAGAAAATAGAATGGTAGTTGCCAAGGGCTGACAGGGAAATTGAAAGTTTTCAGTGGGCATAAAGTTATACTAGATAAATTCTAGAGGGCTGCGGTACAACATGGTGCCTTAAGTTGACAATATTGTATTGGGCACTTAAAAACATCTTAAGAGGGTAGATCCCATGCTGAGTGTTCTCACTACACATTCTATAAAAAGGCAAAGGGACAAAGAAAAAAAACTCTGTGAGGTGCTGGATATGCCTACTGCCTTGATTATGATGATGGTGTCACAGGTGTATGCCTATGTCCAGACTCATCAATTGTATATATTAGATGTATACAAATTTTTTGTATATCAGATATACCTCAGAGCTGTAAAAAATAAAGACATCGACTCTTATAGGATGCACTCTATATATGTTGTGTAGCATCTTAGTCATAAGCGATGATTAAATGCTTGTTCCTTGAATATGAGCAGTTCTTATCAAGTTTTCAGCTGCTGCTGTGATCGGGTAGTATTTCCTATCTTGTTTTTTGGTCTGTGACTCTGTGCTTACCTCACTGCTTCTTTCTGGCTCTCTCAATGAAATGGCACCTAGAGAAAAAATTGTTTCTTTTGTCTGTTGCTGGCTTTTTCACAGTGGGGCTCTTGATTTGAACAAACCTGAAGATGTCAGGCTGTATAAGCACTCAGGGAAAGACATGTTCACAAAGGTTCCTGCTCTAGAAAATTATACACTACTTTCAAAATGCTTTGTCACATTTAAAAGTATAATTACACCCTTCTTTTTAATGGCTGACATGACATATGTTTACACGTGTTTTAGCTGACTTATGACAATACACAGTTGTGTGTTATACATTTGGTGGCAACATCTAAAATTTCATGAGAAAACATCTGAAGCTGTCTGTTGTTGACCTGGTGTTTTAGAGTAAAAAGTGGAACCTGCAAGCTTCAGAATACTTTTTAATCTTGTATAATCAGTTAATTATCACTTTGCCTTGTTGCCTGCAAGAATTATTTGCTCAACCATGTTACAGACTTTGTTTTTTCCGTGTTGTTTCCGTTTTAGTTGAGGTTTCTAAAACAGTACAGTCCCAGAGAACATACTATAATGATAAAAATGTTCTATATCTGCATTGCTCAATATGGTAACCATTAGCCACATGTGTACAGGAAAATTGGCTACTGCAAATGAGGAATTGAAATTTTAATTTTATTTTATGTGAATTAAATTTCAATAGTCATATGAGACAAGTAGTGCTATTCCACAGAAATATATTGTGGGCCACACATGAGGTTTTTAATTTTCTAATAGCCACATTTTTTAAAAAAGCTAAAAAGAAAGCAAAATTAAATTTTAAAAATATGTTTTATTTAACTCAATAAATCCCAAATAGTATCATTTTAACCTATTCAAATTCATAGAAAAAGTAAAATTGTGGTTGCCAAGGGCTTTATCAAAAGAAGGGAATGGGGAGTTATCTTTTAATGGATGCAGAGTTTCAATTTTACAAATTAAAGAGTCCTGTAAATGGATGAGGGTCTTCCCAGGTAGTGAAAGTGGTAAAGAACCCACCTGCCAGTGCAGGAGACATAAGAGACACGGATTTGATCCCTGGGTTGGGAATATCCTCAGGAAGAGGGCATACCAACCCACTCCAGTATTCTTGTCTAGCGAATCCCACAGAGAGAGGAGCCTGGCAGGCTACAGTCCATGGGGTCACAAAGAGTTGAACATGACTGAAGTGGCTGAGCATGCCCACAGGCAATAATCGATGGTGGTAATGGTTGTACAACAATGTGAATGGACATACTGCCTTAATAATGGTGAGAATGGTAAATTTTATGTTATGTATATTTTTTCACAATTTTTAAAAATGAAAATAAATTATCCAATAAAAACATTTTTAAAGTCTCCTGCATTGTAGGCAGATCCTTTACCATCTGAGCCACCAGGGAAGCCCAAGAATACTGGAGTGGGAAGGCTATTCCTTCTCCAGGGGTACTTCCCAACCCAGGAATTGAACCAGGGTCTCCTACATTGCAAGGTGGATTCTTTACCAGTTGAGCTACCAGGAAAGTCCAATTATCCAATAAAAATACTATTGAAGTCATAGTTTCTTTTCTTTCTTACTAAGTATCTAAATATTTAAAATCTGTTATTTAATTTTTACTTAGAGTATATCAGACTAACTTAATAGCTAGTTAGTCTTCCTACTACTTAATAGCTACAAGTGGCTAGTGGCTGTTATAAAGGGTAGAATTGTTATAACGAAAGAAAACAATCAGAAACATTATTCATTAACTTCCTGCTCTTCCTACACTCCAATTGGGACCCAATCATTTTTAATCTATAGAATATATATCCATTAACTGCAAAAACATAGCATTCTGGGAGGAGATGTTGATAGCAGGGAAGCTGTGTGTGTGTGTGTGTGTGTGTGTGTGTGTGTGTATGGTTGGGGCAGAAAGTATATGAGGACCTGCTGTGCAACATTTTTATGAACCTAAAACTGCTCTCAAAAATAAAGGTTTTGTTTTGTTTTGTTTAAAAAAAAAAAGGAGGGGGAAAGAAAGAATGAAGAGGGAAGTTTTGATGCATGAATGAATCTTGAAGACATTAGGCTAAATGAAGAAAGCCAGTCACAAAAGGACAAATATTGTGTGAGTCCAGTTATATAAGGTAGCTACAGTGGTCAGATTCATAGAAGCAGGAAATAGAATGGTAGTTTGTAGCAGCTTGAGGGAGAAGGGTTGGGGAGTTATATTTTAATGAGGATGGAATTTTCAGTTTGGGAAGATGAAATTCTGGAGATGAATAATGATAATGTTTAAATAACAATGTAAAATGTACTTAATACCACTGAACTATATACTAAAAATGGTTAAGATGGTAAAATCTTATGTATGCTTTACCAGAGGTTAAAAAAAAAAAGTTTAAAAGGGAAAATCTCATTCCTCATCATCTTCCCCCAAGAGTACATCAGCAACCTACTTTAATCTTAACCAACCAGCAAAGTATTCACTCTTGATTCATCTCTTTCCCTCACTTCCATTTTTATCCCAGGAGAAAATTCTTCAATTCTAATTCCAAAACATAGCCTCATTTTGTCCACATCTTTTCATCATTATCATCACCTCATGCTTACTTGGGATCTTTCTACTTATTGTTTTCCCAGCCCAGAAGACTCTGCTGATCTTCTTGAAATGACTGGACTCTTCCTGTCATTAAAGCTGTATCTTTCAGAAAACTTCCTTGTAAAAGTCTTCCCCCACCACTTTGAAGTAGCCACTCAGTTTCCGTGTTTTGCAGAATACTTATAGCTTTCTGTACACAATTTTTGCTTTATCTTTCCCTAGATCATAATGTAAATTCCATGGGTTCAAGGACCTTTTCAATCTTTATTATTACTCTTTCTCTCCATCTAGTTCAGTGCCTGGTTCAAATTTGGCACTCAACACACATTTTTTATTTTTATTTAATTAATTAATTTTTAAAATTTTACTTTACAATACTCTATTGGCTTTGCCATACATCGATATGAATCCACCACAGGTGTACACAAGCTCCCAATCCTGAATCCCCCTCCCACCTCCCACCCCACAACGTCTCTCTGGATTATCCCCGTACACCAGCCCCTAGCATCCTGCATCCTGCATCGAACATAGACTGGCGCCTCGTTTCTTACATAATTGTATATATGCTTCCATGCCATTTTCCCAAATCATCCCTCCCTCTCCTACTCCCTCAGAGGCCAAAGTCCGTTCTATGTGTCTGTGTCTCTTTTGTTGTCTCACATACAGGGTCATTATTACTATCTTTCTAAATTCCATATATATGTGTCAGTATACTGTATTGGTGTTTTTCTTTCTGGCTTACTTCACTCTGTATAATAGGCTCCAGTTTCATCCATCTCATTAGAACTGATTCAAATTTATTCTTTTTAATGGCAGAGTAATACTCCATTGTATATATGTACCATAGCTTGCTTATCCATTCATCTGTTGATGGACATCTAGGTTGTTTCCATGTCCTGGCTATTATAAACAGTGCTGGGATGAACATTGGGGTACATGTGTCTCTTTCA